>CM061233.1:79638254-80066226 GCA_030844895.1 Ambrosia x helenae
AACGACGTTGCCGTATGTTCAAATGTTGTTGGTCGAAAATATGTTGGAGATCTTGTGATCGGTGGTAGATGGTGCATTTGGTACCGTACAAGTAATGTCTCCAAATTTTCAACGCGAATATCACGGCACCCAACTCTAAGTCATGAGTTGTGTAGTTCTTCTCGTGCACCTGAGTTGACGAGAAGCATACGCAATCACTTTCTCGCGTTGCATCAACACGCAACCGAGTCCATGAATGGAAGCATCACAGTAGAGACAACGAAATCATCGGACCCTCAGGTAAAGACAAAATAGGAGCAGAACACAGTTTAGACTTCAGTTCTTCAAACGCTGACTCTTGTGTTCACCCCAGTCGAAACTTCCTATCCTTCTGAGTGAGAGTGGTGAGGGGTTGAGCAATCTTCGAGAACCCCTGAATGAAACGACGATAGTAGCCGCAAGGCCTAGGAATTGCCGCACCTCAGTTGGCGTTTTGGTGCTCCCCAGTCCTTGATCGCTTCGATTTTAGCGTGGATCGACATGAATCCCTAGTTCATTAACCACGTGTTCCTAGGAATTGAACTTCGCGTAACCAAAAGTCACACTTTGAGAACTTGGCGTAAAGTTGTTCCCGTCGCAAGAGTTCCAAAACCAAACGCAATGTTCCTCGTGTTCGGTCTTGTCCTTAGAGTAGATCAGAATGTCATCAATGAATACAATGACGAATTTGGTCCAGATATGGTTTACAGACGCGGTTCATCAAGTCCATGAAAACCGCCGGTGCGTTCGTGAGACCGAAAGGCATGACCAAGAATTCGAATGGCCATAACGTGTTCGAAAAGCAGGTCTTCGCAACGTCAGCCTCCCTGCCGCGCAGCTGGTGATAACCGGACCTCAAATCGATCTTGGAAATAATAACTAGAACCCTGAAGCTTGGCGAATAGATCATCAATATGTGGAAGAGGAAACGGTTCTTGACGGTTAACTTGTTCAGTTCTCTATAGTCCACACACAATCGGAAACTTCCATCCTTCTTCTTAACAAATAAAATCGGGGCTCCCCAAGGGGGAAGAACTTGGGCCGGATGAAACCTTGTCCAAGAGTTCCTGTAACTGACTGGACAATTCCTGCATCTCGAGAGGTGCAAGACGATAGGGGGCGCTCCGAGCAATAGGAGCAAGCCCCTGGTACAAGATCAATACGAACTCGACTTGCGATGAGGAGGAAGACCAGATAAATCATCGGGAAAAACATCAGGAACTCGCGTACCACCGGAATGTCGTCGATTTCTTTTCATCACCAGAGGAAACAGATAAAAGGCCAATACGGCTGGATAACCCTTTCGAAGACACTTAAGGGCTTTCATGCTAGAGATGATGTTTAGCGGAACACACCCTTGATACCGTACACAGAAAGGAATTCTCCATCAGGGAGAGGAATCCGAATAACTTTATCGTAACAGACAATCTCGCGCGATACAAAGATAACCAATCCATTCCTACCACAACGTCAAAACTACCCAAAGGTACCGGCATAAGGTCGATGGGAAACGATAAACCCGACAACTCTAATTGACACTCCCGAAGGATACTAGTAGCTTCAATCGTTTTACCGTCAGCTAACTCAATAATATACTTGGCCTCTAATGGTACGGGTACTACATCTAGCAGTCGACTAACATCCATGGATACAAAACTCTTGTCGGCACAGAATCAAATAACACGCTAACAGAACGATTATTGAGAAGAGAAACGTACCGGTGACTGTGTCAGGTCCTGTCTAGCCTCAGCGGCTCCAATGACGAAGGCCGTGCATTTCTGCCGCGCCCCCGTTGTTCCCATTCCGTTGTTTCCACCCTGCTTCAGTTTTGGGCAATCCTTCTTGTAATGCCCGAGTGTCCCACAGTTGTAGCATCCTTGTTTCCCTGTAGTCCCTGAGTAGTCGGAGCTGAGCTGTTAGTCGGAGCCTGAGTCGATGGAAGTGTAGCCCGACAATCCTTAGCATAGTGGCCTGTTCGCTGGCAGCGTTGACAACGGTTACTGTCGCAGTTCCCTTGGTGATGGCGTCCACACTTGTTGCATTTGGGCAGTTTCCCGCATAACCACCTGCTTGTTACCCGAAGAAGATGAACCCCCATTATCAAACCTTTTACCCTGCTGTGCAGACCCAGATCCTTTCCGTCATTTTCCCACTTGCGCTTGTTGCTCTCTGGGGCCTTAACAGTTGAACCCTTCGCAGGCAAAATCCCCTCATTCACTTTTAAGTTGGTCATCCTATGGGCCGATCGAACTACCTTGCATACGTAGGATGATTTCCAGCAGCCACTAACCCTGCAATTTCCGGCATAAACCCTGAGACATAATGTTCAATCCTACGATACTCTGGCACGTGCAGATCGGGAACAGCACTGCCAGCTCATTCCGCCTCACAGTATACTTCTCAATTTCCGACCCAGTCATCTTGAGGTTCCACACCTCATGCTCCAGCTTCTGTACCTCTTCCCTCGGACAATACTCACGCTTCAGCAAGCACAAAGTTCTCCCATGGCATAGCATATGCCTCCCCAATACCCATGTTCTGGGTGATACCATTCACCAGTCAATGCCACGTCCTGAAATAACGCAGCAGAATACTTACCCGATCTTCTGGGAGACAGTTACACATTAGAAATACCGACTCCACTTTCTCCAACCACCTAAGCAAGCTCACCGCACCCTCAGTGCCAGAGAATTCCTGGGGCTTACAGTCCCGGAACATCTTGTAGGTGCACATGGGTGGGGGTGGGTCAACAGGACCACCTGAAACGAAACGTATGAGAAACCAAAAGTAACGTAAACAAGGTTCACCAATGAGGCGAAGGAAATGGATATAAATCAACTTACCACCACGTTGTGCCCTAACTGAAAGGCAGCTTGGAGCAAGTTGTTCAGATCAGCCTGTGTGATAGATTAATACCTCCACCACGACCACCAGCACCACCGCGACCACCACCACGTCCACCATTGCGACCACCTCCACGTCCTCCACGCACTCCAGACATGATTCTGGCAGATAGAACGAGAAAATTTAGTTTCGCAGTTTAAGATAACCACTAATGTTCACAAGATCAAAGCCTAGATAATATCCAGGACTATCCCTTCAAACCAGGAGTTCACAGGGCTCGGCTTTCGGGATTGGTGTGTGTTCATGACTTTTTGTGGGCTCTTTTGCCAGTTGGAAACAAACCCTGGTTCAAGTCAAATTTCCTTGTCAACGTTCATGACTCTTGCGTGTATACGAGTTTAGAACCGTAGGTCATGGTAATGGTGAACAGTGTTTCTAGAGGAGTGCGAAAGGGAGATGTCCGAGCCTTGGACAAATCTCAAGAGCACACGAGTTACCCCAATAGACCACACTGCTAGAAAACAAGTAACCCAACCTAAGATAGAACGGATGATGTAACGTAGAAAGACCAACGATTTAGAGACACCCCGACAAGACTATACGTAAACACTATAACGTTTTAGTACCATGTGATCGTCTAGTGTGTGCGACTCGGCTATAGACTAGACTCTACATGCAGTCCTAGTTCACTATAACCATTGGCTTGATACCAATCTGTCACACCCTCAAAATCCACTTGCGGAGTTTTACCGCGAGGCGCATGACAAACCAGGATCCAAACCAACGATCACAATAAACAAGTCTAAATGAATATAAATGCAATTTCAAAACATAGTTTAAAAATCCCGTTTACAGCGGAAGCTTATTCAAAAACAGTATCTCAATAATGAAACATAGTTCAACGTTCAAATGACCATGCAACCCTAGTTAGACGCGTGCAGAAGCGCTGCGCCCTAGTCCAGTCGTGCTACCTTAGCGACCTGAGAAAACATGTAAAAGTTTACGTCAGCACAAAAATGCTGGTGAGTTTACAGGTTTTGTATCCAAGTACCAAGTCCACCTGTCCATACTATAATAATCGAAAACCAGTATACGCTAGCTAGGCGTACGTTTTGTTACTACCACGATTGGAAAACCATTACTAACGCGAATACCAAAAGTATGCCCGATGTAGTTCCTGTTGTTCCTGTTGTTCCTGTTTGAGACAATATGCACCCGCCGACCCTCCAAGTCGACGAGCGGGGTTGGTCACTCCCAATAGCGCTATTCACATTTCCCCGTTGTGCAAACCCGCACATTCATGGTTCCCCCGGGACTTCCAAAGATCGTGTAGTACACAATAGAAACCCATAGTATGACAGTAGTTACCAAATAATCGTTTTAACACATGTTTTCTCCCCGAAAGTATGAAACCAGTTTAAAAGAGGGGCCGTAAACTCACCTTAAGTTGCGTTACTCCTTAACCCGAGTAAACCCAGCTGCTATGCTAGTCCCGTAAGCGGCGACCTAACATACGACAGTTACAAGTACTTAGACTAATAACCCGCAGGCTAATTAGTCCCTAGATGTCCAGACCATAACCAAGTTCGTTTGAAAACACCGTGACTGTTTAACCGACCCAAAGTACAAGACTCGACATCCCATTGGTGACCCGAGACTCCCCGTGTTATGTTTACGCTCCAAAACATACAATAACGCAAGTACACTTAACATACGTTAACGCACAACAAGTTATAGCACATAGTTCACGTATCACCGAATACATCCAAATATATGTTACCAAGTTATTAGACATGTTACGGGGTTCCTAGCATGTTACTACATGTTAAATCGGGTCTCGGAATGCTAATTTACACTTACAGCAGCAGTACACGCGATTAGGAAAAGTCAACTAGCAATTAGGAAAGTCAACTAGCAATTAGAAATCCTACTCGCCTCTATTATAGGCGATTAGGAGCTACTCCCCTGAACTTACTAGCAATTAGGGCTATTCCCTGAACTTATAGGCAATTAGGGCTATTCCCTGAACTTATAGGAATTAGGGCTATTCCCCTGAACTTATAGGCAATTAGGGCTAATCACCTGATCTTACACAAGAGTAGACCTCTACTCGCCTATAATATGGGCGATTAGCACCCTACTCGCCTATAACATAGGCGATTAGGAATGCTACTCGCCTGTAACCTTGCTGTTCCGGTTTTTCGCGCGTTTAACGCTCCAAATCAGATCCAGAACGTGTGTAACCACCCAATATCATCCCAAACACTATCCTAAACATGTTTAACCCAAATCCTTCGTTCAACCTCGTATAATCAGTCCTGCATGCAACCAAGTAATCCAAACACCAATTCACATAGCATGCAACATCATACTAACACGTGTAATCATAACCCTAATATCCAATTACTGAGATTCCTATTATCATAATATCAATATCAATACTGATCTATCATAATAACATATCAATTCATCATCATGAATCATAAAAACCCTAACTTTCTAATCATACACACTCATAATGCATGCATATTAGTTATAATCCGATTAACAACCCTTATTGACGATTTTCAGAAAACTTTTTCGTTTAAGAACAGGTCTGGACCATTAGGGATTGATTAAAAACGTTTATAAAGAGTTATGGATGAAAATCAAACCTTAGGATTATGAAAATATGATGATTCAAGCTTGAAACCTTGAGTTTTGATCAAAAATCGCCTTCCAGAGGTTGTTTATGTGTTGGGGCGGGTTATGGGACGACTAGGGTTGGTATAATGAAGTTTAGGAGGTTAAGTATGGTATTTATAGTCGTTTTTAGTCGTCCAGCACGTAACTAGCGAGTATGCAGCAGTTTCAGGCGATTAGGGCTTGTAATCGCCTGAATGTTCATGTGATTGGGCCTACTCGCCCTTAACTACACACGAGTAGGACCCTATCGCCCCTAGGGTTCCCTACTCGCCTCCCCTATAGGTGATTAGGCCTCCTACTCGCCTATAGGGGTTGGTTTGGTGCGTTTTTGCGCGTTAAACCCCGTTTTAACATATGTTAATACCTATTCACGTACGACAAGTCATATAATGATTGTAAACACATAACACAAGTAAATACACATATTTACACTCGTTCACCAATTCCCGGGACTCGAGACTCGTACGTTCCGTATGCCCTGACGATCCTACAAATCGTCACCGTTTGTACACTTGGTTAAGGACTGACATCTAACGAACCTCTAGACCAACATCCAATAATCTTCTAGACTAACCAATAGTTCCCGAACCATAACCCGACTTAACTAACCCAGTTAAGTACAATATACGCGTGACTCGCTAAGGTAGACTTTCATCTAGACAACGTTGTTAACCAGAATTTGCCGGGTGTCACATCATCCCCACGTTAAAAGAATTTTCGTCCCGAAAATTGCTCAAGTACCAAAAGAACAAAAGAAATAACGAAGGAACAAACAAAAGATAGAAACCAAAAGAGAGAGATTTACCCGAGTTGTCACATCATCCCCACGTTAAAAGGAATCTCGACCCGAGATTCATTCAGCTGCCGAAGAGACATGTCTCGACACAAACGCTTCCTTAGGAAAAAGATGAGGATACTTAGACTTCATCTGATCCTCCCGTTCCCATGTATATTCCGGTCCCGGTTCGAGTTCCACCGAACCTTAACGATACGAATCTTGCTGTGACGTAGGCTACGAATCTTGTAATCAAGGATCTCCACAGGTTCTTCCACAATCCGAAGACGATCATCAACCTTGATCTCTTCTAGTGGAACGATGAGAGACTCGTCAGCCAGACACTTCTTCAAGTTTGACACGTGAAAGACGTTATGTACGTTACCGAGCTCCGTCGGTAGATCAAGTCGATATGCCACCGGCCCAATCCGTTCCAGGATCGTAAATGGGCCGACATATCGCGGATTGAGTTTGCCACGCTTCCCAAAGCGTATGACGCCCTTCCACGGTGAGACTTTTAGAAGTACCTTGTCATTGACTTGGAATTCCAGTGGTTTGCGACGCTGATCAGCATAACTCTTTTGCCGGTCCCGTGCCGCCGCCAACCGATTACGAATCTGTACGATCTTTTCCGAAGTTTCGTACACTAGTTCAGGCCCAGTGAGTTGACTCTCACCCACTTCAGCCCAACAAAGAGGAGAACGGCATTTCCGTCCGTACAGTGCTTCGAACGGAGCAGCCTTGATGCTCGTGTGATAACTGTTATTATACGAGAATTCTACCAACGGTAGATGAGCTTCCCAACCCTTCCCAAAATCGATCACACATGCCCGCAGCATGTCTTCTAAAGTTTGAATCGTACGCTCACTCTGACCGTCAGTCTGTGGATGGTAAGCCGTACTCATGTCTAGTTGGGTACCCAAAGCCTTGTGCAAAGACTTCCAGAAGTGAGAAGTAAAATGGGAGTCACGATCCGAGATAATAGAAACTGGTACCCCGTGCTTAGAAACAACTTCCTTCAAGTAAAGACGAGCCAAACGATCCATGGTGTCGGTCTCCTTAATGGCAAGAAAATGAGCTGATTTCGTCAACCGATCGACAATCACCCATATCTTGTCATTCCCGCTTGGTGATTTAGGAAGTTGTGTGACAAAATCCATAGTAATCCGTTCCCATTTCCATTCCGGAATTTCAGGTTGTTGCAGGAGACCCGACGGTTTCTGGTATTCCACCTTGACCTTAGCACAGGTCAAGCATTTGCTCACGTATGAGGCTATGTCCGACCTCATGTTTGGCCACCAGTAAAGCACCTTCAGATCTTGGTACATCTTATCCGAACCAGGATGAATAGAATACCCCGGGACTTATGAGCCTCATCAAGGACAAGCTCCCGTAGTCCCCCGAACAAAGGAACCCATATACGTTCTGCGAAATAGTGTAGGCCATCAGACCTTCGCTCTAGGTGCTTGTCGGCACCGTGCATAGTTTCAGCTTTAAGGTTTTCCTCCTTCAAAGCTTCAATTGGGCAGAACGGAGTTGATCAGGTAACGATGAATGAATGGTGAGCTGCAATGCCCAAACGCGACGAGGTTTAGTTGATTCCTTCCTGCTCAAGGCGTCTGCTACAACATTCGCCTTGCCAGGATGGTACTTAATAGCACAATCATAGTCGTTCAAAAGTTCAATCCAACGACGTTGCCGTATGTTCAAATGTTGTTGGTCGAAAATATGTTGGAGACTCTTGTGATCGGTGTAGATGGTGCATTTGGTACCGTACAAGTAATGTCTCCAAATTTTCAACGCGAATATCACGGCACCCAACTCTAAGTCATGAGTTGTGTAGTTCTTCTCGTGCACCTTAAGTTGACGAGAAGCATACGCAATCACTTTCTCGCGTTGCATCAACACGCAACCGAGTCCATGAATGGAAGCATCACAGTAGACAACGAAATCATCAGGACCCTCAGGTAAAGACAAAATAGGAGCAGAACACAGTTTAGACTTCAGTTCTTCAAACGCTGACTCTTGTGATTCACCCCAGTCGAACTTCCTATCCTTCTGAGTGAGAGTGGTGAGGGGTTGAGCAATCTTCGAGAACCCCTGAATGAAACGACGATAGTAGCCCGCAAGGCCTAGGAATTGCCGCACCTCAGTTGGCGTCTTTGGTGCTCCCCAGTCCTTGATCGCTTCGATTTTAGCTGGATCGACATGAATCCCTAGTTCATTAACCACGTGTCCTAGGAATTGAACTTCGCGTAACCAAAAGTCACACTTTGAGAACTTGGCGTAAAGTTGTTCCCGTCGCAAGAGTTCCAAAACCAAACGCAAGTGTTCCTCATGTTCGGTCTTGTCCTTAGAGTAGATCAGAATGTCATCAATGAATACAATGACGAATTTGTCCAGATATGGTTTACAGACGCGGTTCATCAAGTCCATGAAAACCGCCGGTGCGTTCGTGAGACCGAAAGGCATGACCAAGAATTCGAAATGGCCATAACGTGTTCGAAAAGCAGTCTTCGCAACGTCAGCCTCCCTGACGCGCAGCTGGTGATAACCGGACCTCAAATCGATCTTGGAATAATAACTAGAACCCTGAAGCTGGTCGAATAGATCATCAATACGTGGAAGAGGATAACGGTTCTTGACGGTTAACTTGTTCAGTTCTCTATAGTCCACACACAATCGGAAACTTCCATCCTTCTTCTTAACAAATAAAATCGGGGCTCCCCAAGGGGAAGAACTTGGCCGGATGAAACCCTTGTCCAAGAGTTCCTGTAACTGACTGGACAATTCCTGCATCTCGAGAGGTGCAAGACGATAGGGGGCCCGAGCAATAGGAGCAGCCCCTGGTACAAGATCAATACCGAACTCGACTTGACGATGAGGAGGAAGACCAGATAAATCATCGGGAAAAACATCAGGAAACTCGCGTACCACCGGAATGTCGTCGATCTTCTTTTCATCACCAGAGGAAACAGATAAAAGCGCCAATACGGCTGGATAACCCTTTCGAAGACACTTAAGGGCTTTCATGCTAGAGATGATGTTTAGCGGAACACCACCCTTGATACCGTACACAGAAAGGAATTCTCCATCAGGGAGAGGAATCCGAATAACTTTATCGTAACAGACAATCTCCGCGCGATACAAAGATAACCAATCCATTCCTACCACAACGTCAAAACTACCCAAAGGTACCGGCATAAGGTCGATGGGAAACGATAAACCCGACAACTCTAATGACACTCCCGAAGGATACTAGTAGCTTCAATCGTCTTACCGTCAGCTAACTCAATAATATACTTGGCCTCTAATGGTACGGGTGCTACATCTAGCAGTCGACTAACATCCATGGATACAAAACTCTTGTCGGCACCAGAATCAAATAACACGCTAACAGAACGATTATTGAGAAGAAACGTACCGGTGACTGTGTCAGGGTCCTGTCTAGCCTCAGCGGCTCCAATGACGAAGGCACGTGCATTTCTGCCGCCGCCCCCGTTGTTCCCATTCCCGTTGTTCCCACCCTGCTTCAGTTTTGGGCAATCCTTCTTGTAATGCCCAGTGTCACCACAGTTGTAGCATCCTTGTTTCCCTGTAGTCCCCTGAGTAGTCGGAGCTGAGCTGTTAGTCGGAGCCTGAGTCGATGGAAGTGTAGCCCGACAATCCTTAGCATAGTGGCCTGTTCGCTGGCAGCGGTGACAACGGTTACTGTCGCAGTTCCCTTGGTGATGGCGTCCACACTTGTTGCATTTGGGCAGTTTTCCCGCATAACCACCCTGCTTGTTACCCGAAGAAGATGAACCCCCATTATCAAACCTTTTACCCTGCTGTGCAGACCCAGATCCTTTCCCGTCATTTTCCCACTTGCGCTTGTTGCTCTCTGGGGCCTTAACAGTTGAACCCTTCGCAGGCAAAATCCCCTCATTCACTTTTAAGTTGGTCATCCTATGGGCCGATCGAACTACCTCTGCATACGTAGGATGATTTCCAGCAGCCACCAACCCTGCAATTTCCGGCACTAACCCTGAGACATAATGTTCAATCCTACGATACTCTGGCACGTGCAGATCGGGACACAGCACTGCCAGCTCATTCCGCCTCACAGTATACTTCTCAATTTCCGACCCAGTCATCTTGAGGTTCCACACCTCATGCTCCAGCTTCTGTACCTCTTCCCTCGGACAATACTCACGTTTCAGCAACTGCACAAAGTTCTCCCATGGCATAGCATATGCCTCCCCAATACCCATGTTCTGGGTGATACCATTCCACCAAGTCAATGCCACGTCCTGAAATAACGCAGCAGAATACTTTACCCGATCTTCTGGGAGACAGTTACACATTAGAAATACCGACTCCACTTTCTCCAACCACCTAAGCAAGCTCACTGCACCCTCAGTGCCAGAGAATTCCTGGGGCTTACAGTCCCGGAACATCTTGTAGGTGCACATGGGTGGGGGTGGGTCAACAGGACCACCTGAAACGAAACGTATGAGAAACCAAAAGTAACGTAAACAAGGTTCACTAATGAGGCGAAGGAAATGGATAAATCAACTTACCACCACCGTTGTGCCCTAACTGAAAGGCAGCTTGGAGCAAGTTGTTCAGATCAGCCTGTGATAGATTAATACCTCCACCACGACCACCAGCACCACCGCGACCACCACCACGTCCACCATTGCGACCACCTCCACGTCCTCCACGCACTCCAGACATGATTCTGGCAGAAAGAACGAGAAAATTTAGTTTCGCAGTTAAAGATAACCACTAATGTTCACAAGATCAAAGCCAGATCCAATCCAGGACTATCCCTCCAAATCCAGAGTTCACCAGGACTTCCATGCATTTCGTTTTATGATTTTGTGTGCACCCAAAATGATAAAACGCTCTACATGGTCCTCCCAGTGTTCTCCTAGTTCAAAGTTCAAATCACCGAACATAGACTCTTAGCTATACACCGTAATACTACGGTAGTTCATGACAAGTGTTTCTATTGGAGTGCGAAAGGGAGATGTCCGAGCCTTGGACAAATCTCAAGAGCACACGAGTTACCCCAATAGACCACACTGCCTAGAAAACAAGTAACCCAACCTAAGATAGAACGGATGATGTAACGTAGAAAGACCAACGATTTAGAGACACCCCGACAAGACTATACGTAAACCACTATAACGTTTTAGTACCATGTGATCGTCTAGTGTGTGCGACTCGGCTATAGACTAGACTCTACATGCAGTCCTAGTTCACTATAACCATTGGCTCTGATACCAATCTGTCACACCCTCAAAATCCACTTGCGGAGTTTTACCGCGAGGCGCATGACAAACCAGGATCCAAACCAACGATCACAATAAACAAGTCTAAATGAATATAAATGCAATTTCAAAACATAGTTTAAAAAATCCCGTTTACAGCGGAAGCTTATTCAAAAACAGTATCTCAATAATGAAACAATAGTTCAACGTTTCAAATGACCATGCAACCCTAGTTAGACGCCGTGCAGACGCGTGCGCCCTAGTCCAGTCGTGCTACCTTAGCGACCTGAGAAAACATGTAAAAGTTTACGTCAGCACAAAAATGCTGGTGAGTTTACAGGTTTTGTATCCAAGTACCAAGTCCACCTGTCCATACTATAATAATCGAAAACCAGTATACGCTAGCTAGGCGTACGTTTTGTTACTACCACGATTGGAAAACCATTACTAACGCGAATACCAAAAGTATGCCCGATGTAGTTCCTGTTGTTCCTGTTGTTCCTGTTTGAGACAATATGCACCCGCCGACCCTCCAAGTCGACGAGCGGGGTTGGTCACTCCCAATAGCGCTATTCACATTTCCCCGTTGTGCAAACCCGCACATTCATGGTTCCCCCCGGGACTTCCAAAGATCGTGTAGTACACAATAGAAACCCATAGTATGACAGTAGTTACCAAATAATCGTTTTAACACATGTTTTTCTCCCCCGAAAGTATGAAACCAGTTTTAAAGAGGGGCCGTAAACTCACCTTAAATTGCGTTACTCCTTAACCCGAGTAAACCCAGCTGCTATGCTAGTCCCGTAAGCGGCGACCTAACATACGACAGTTACAAGTACTTAGACTAATAACCCGCAGGCTAATTAGTCCCTAGATGTCCAGACCATAACCAAGTTCGTTTGAAAACACCGTGACTGTTTAACCGACCCAAAGTACAAGACTCGACATCCCATTGGTGACCCGAGACTCCCGTGTTATGTTTACGCTCCAAAACATACAATAACGCAAGTACACTTAACATACGTTAACGCACAACAAGTTATAGCACATAGTTCACGTATCACCGGAATACATCCAAATATATGTTACCAAGTTATTAGACATGTTACGGGGTTCCTAGCATGTTACTACATGTTAAATCGGGTCTCGGAATGCTAATTTACACTTACAGCAGCAGTACACGCGATTAGGAAAAGTCAACTAGCAATTAGGAAAGTCAACTAGCAATTAGAAATCCTACTCGCCTCTATTATAGGCGATTAGGAGCTACTCCCCTGAACTTACTAGCAATTAGGGCTATTCCCCTGAACTTATAGGCAATTAGGGCTATTCCCCTGAACTTATAGGCAATTAGGGCTATCCCCTGAAACTTATAGGCAATTAGGGCTAATCACCTGATCTTACACAAGAGTAGACCTCTACTCGCCTATAATATGGGCGATTAGCACCCTACTCGCCTATAACATAGGCGATTAGGAATGCTACTCGCCTGTAACCTTGCTGTTCCGGTTTTTTCGCGCGTTTAACGCTCCAAATCAGATCCAGAACGTGTGTAACCACCCAATATCATCCCAAACACTATCCTAAACATGTTTAACCCAAAATCCTTCGTTCAACCTCGTATAATCAGTCCTGCATGCAACCAAGTAATCCAAACACCAATTCACATAGCATGCAACATCATACTAACACGTGTAATCATAACCCTAATATCCAATTACTGAGATTCCTATTATCATAATATCAATATCAATACTGATCTATCATAATAACATATCAATTCATCATCATGAATCATAAAAACCCTAACTTTCTAATCATACACACTCATAATGCATGCATATTAGTTATAATCCGATTAACAACCCTTATTGACGATTTTCAGAAAACTTTTTCGTTTAAGAACAGGTCTGGACCATTAGGGATTGATTTAAAAACGTTTATAAAGAGTTATGGATGAAAATCAAACCTTAGGATTATGAAAATATGATGATTCAAGCTTGAAACCTTGAGTTTTGATCAAAAATCGCCTTCCAGAGGTTGTTTATGTGTTGGGGCGGGTTATGGGACGACTAGGGTTGGTATAATGAAGTTTAGAAGGTTAAGTATGGTATTTATAGTCGTTTTTAGTCGTCCAGCACGTAACTAGCGAGTATGCAGCAGTTTCAGGCGATTAGGGCTTGTAATCGCCTGAATGTTCATGTGATTGGGCCTACTCGCCCTTAACTACACACGAGTAGGACCCTAATCGCCCTAGGGTTCCCTACTCGCCTCCCCTATAGGTGATTAGGCCTCCTACTCGCCTATAGGGGTTGGTTTGGTGCGTTTTGCACGTTAAACCCCGTTTTAACATATGTTAATACCTATTCACGTACCGACAAGTCATATAATGATTGTAAACACATAACACAAGTAAATACACATATTTACACTCGTTCACCAATTCCCGGGACTCGAGACTCGTACGTTCCGTATGCCCTGACGATCCTACAAATCGTCACCGTTTGTACACTTGGTTAAGGACTGACATCTAACGAACCTCTAGACCAACATCCAATGATCTTCTAGACTAACCAATAGTTCCCGAACCATAACCCGACTTAACTAACCCAGTTAAGTACAATATACGCGTGACTCGCTAAGGTAGACTTTCATCTAGACAACGTTGTTAACCAGAATTTGCCGGGTGTCACATATTTTACATTATCAGTAACAACATTAACTAAAAGGCGATTCATAATAGTAAAAAACCTCATTTGTCATGAAATCCTTCATCATTGACTACATTAACTAAATACCGTTTCAGTGATACTAAGAATAAGAATATTACGTTTTTCATTTAAATATCTTTGACAGATTAACGTTATCATTTTATGTTTACAAAGAATTGTCCTTTAAATCAATTGTCATGAAATGCTAACCATCATCATGATTGCAATAATTGTGCTAATTTTAGGCGTCGTTGACCAAATCACGTAAATTACTAGTCCTTCCATTTTTATAATTCAACTATATAAATAAATCCGACTTATTCGATCAGAATTGTTTGAGACACAATATTCCAATTGTGGTAGCATTGAAACAGGTCAAATGGATAAAAGGTTGCCCTATAAAAAACCTCCCATTTTGACATATTATTCAACCCATCCACGTTGCTATCTTTACTCCTAACGAGTTTCTCATGTAGGTTTAGTATTGATTTTTCACCGTGGTTTTAGCTTGATTTTTAGGTCATTGGTTATGAGTCAAAACAGTTCAGGGTCTTCTGGATATATTTACCTTAAATTCTTGATGATAATAGAGTTACAATGCCAAATGTCTTTCTTTTCCTCATCAGAGTTTTTTTTTTTTTTTTGACAAATTTTACTGTTTTGTTATTCTAATGGTTCAGGGATCCTATAAGTTGTAAGACCCTAACCCGTAATCACGCGATCAATGCCCAAATCATACGGGTTTGGACCTTACTTAAACCACTCCCGATTAAAACTTTGAAATTTATAATAAGTCAACCCATTAAGATCAAACACATGTTTGATTCACACAAATTTTTAAATTTTAATAGTTAAAACATACTCTAAGATGTTGCGTTTTAACGAGAGTTCCTTAGATTCTAATGCGGAAGCTTGATGAGTGATTGGGTGTGTTCGGCTCTTATCGCGACCTGATCCTTGCTCCGAGACTTCCTTCACTTGTTTACCTAGCACCATTACACAAAGAATGGTTAGTGAGTTGCCAATGATACATTTAAACTAGTACGGTAGTCGTTACACGTTGATACGGAACGAACCAGGCCAAACGGCCCTTTATCAGGAGAACAAACTGCTGCAACTTTTGCGCAGCAGCTGTTCGGATCGCTTTTTACCCCTTCTAAAACCAAAATACGATTTCGACTTTCAAATAAGAATGATTCTACGCTCCGAGAGCTTTCCAGGCATATAAAGAACACCTCCTAACGATTTTTCTACGATTTTATATGCAATTTTAAAGATCGTGCTGTCATGTTGTTCTCTGTGAGCGGCCACTCACAGCTTCTGATGTGAATTTGGTGATTTTTAAGCATGGGAATCATGTCGCAACCACATTTGATGATTCTCGAAGCCTAAGTATTGACTTGCCGACTAAATAAACCTTTGTTTGACTGAAATTATAGTCTGGTTCATGATGCTATGACCCGGTTCATAGTTTTAAGTGTTTATGTCGATTTTCACCCAAATCGACCCGTTAAGGCCTTGAATCAAACAAGACACTTTTGACTACTTAAATTGCATACCGTTTGAGTTGTCAAGTCATTAGACACTTGAGCAACAAAAGCATTTGTCCGATTTGTTTCATTATGACTTAGTTTCTTAGAATCAACCTTTATTAATCCTTTAAATCCCCAAAATGCCCCTCATGGTCAAATCTTTCGATTTAGCCATTCGTGGCGAAACTTCTTGTTTCAAATCCAATGTTTATTTACTCAATGACTTGTTTAAAAACCTCTAAGTCCTTCCGGACTTAGAGTTTCATCCTTTCTCAAGTTTTCACTTGTTTAGTAGATTCTAAGCGCGTTTGCGCGCATTAGACATAGTTAGGGAAATAACTTACTTGATTTGCACCCACGCTTCATGTGGGTAGTTTTAATACTCTTGTTGCCTTGCCCGAAGGCGTTTAATTAGCTACAGTCTTACCGGGTGGACTTGACCATATCCATAACTTGTGCTTAGCATCCATGATTCTTAGCATCAAGCGTGTGTGCGCAAGTGCATGTACCTGCGTGTTTTCAAACTAGACACATTATTTTCTCAAAACTCAAATGGTAAAACCTTGCCATTTGATCCGTTTAACCTCATAAATCTTAACGCTTGGAATACAAGCATCAAGTGTTGGACTCAAATGGTGAGGTCTTCGCCATTTGACCCGTTTAGACCCATAGTTCAAGATACTATATTACACAAGTTTTTACATATGGTTCAAGTGATACAACTTGACCCATTTAACATCATGCTTAACAATTTCATTTAATTGATTCCATTTGTATTAAAACATCATTTTCCACATCTCATTATTGATTGACCGTTTGATGAATTTCACCATTCGGTCACAACTCATTGTTTCAAATATATGTCATAAACCTTGTTTGTTATGAGTTCATGTGAGGCAACTCATTTAATACATTTCACCCCTCGGGGTTTACCTCTAATACATACATGAGATTTATAACCAATATATACGACACTTAAGCCATGTTATAGACTACTAGTGTAAGTAAAACTTACTTGTATTCATTCCCATTTACTTGCACTTTAGGCTCATATCCGCTTGACCCGTTTAGTTCGTTGATCCATTCCATCCAAGCTTGCACCTAGCTTGACAAGATCAACCTTCACTATACTCATAAGATTAGTTAAGTTAGTCATCATATCCAATAACTAACACATCTCATGAGTTTATTCACACCATTATTTTGTTTTCCCAATTATCATTTGGCTAAACTTTTCATGTATGGTGTGATTCATCTTTAAAACATGTGTTTCACGTTTTATATGCGGGTAATTCCATGATTACCCAAATCAAGTTATCACCTCAACTTGCAAACAAAACTATTGAGGCATTTCATCAAACACTTGGTGTGCACCCACCAAATTCACTTGATTTTCATGAGTTTAAGTTTATCAAAACATACCCATCTACCTAATAATCATCATATAATGTTATTTAGACTTTTTAGCCTAAATTCTTCATTAAGAAAGCTCCTAAAAGTTAACTAAATCATTAAACATAGAGGGTTTCAACCTAGAGGTTAAACCCCAATTTTCACATATTAGCATAACCATATGACTAGAATCAATCATACATGTAGAATGTGTTTCGTAAGCAATTTAGGTATGATTGAGGCTCCCTAAAGCTAGAAAAACCTCTAACAACTAATAATCTCACGTTTTGTAATCAATCAAGATTTTCACCCACTTCATGCTTGAATAAAATCATCAAATTAAGGCAAATAAAAGTTACCTTTGCGTTTATCAAACTTGGGTGATTCGTTTTAGGGCTCATGAAAGAAGAACCCCTTTGATTTTGGCCTTGATTAGGCTTGTTCTTGTTGATTAGGGTTTTAGGCAATGGAGACTTTGTCTCCTAATCATTTTCGTGACACACACCAAGTGTGTGTGTGTTTTTCTTTTAAATTTCATAATAATAAAACCAACTGTATCATTTAGGCAACTACGGTCCCTCAAGTTTAGTCTCGGTTCATTTTGCTATATAAAAAAAACTAACTCATAAGCTAGTTTCAAACACCTTTTATTCATTTATAAACATAATATTATTAACTAGGTTATTTCCATATTAGAATATAACTCATATTCTATTCTCTAAGTCTCGTGTTAATATTTTGCTAATCACGCCTAATGGCGTAGTTAGGCGAACGAATGGGTTTGGGGTGTTACATAAGTGAACATAAATTCTTTTCAAGCCACAAGTTCCAAATCGTCTTGCCATATCAAACCGTGTTATAGAAGCTAAAATAATTTTAGGGAGTAACATTGGAATGCGAACTTTTATCCAAATAATTAGATTGTCCCCATTTGATAAGAAGATTCCTTTTAAATTTAACAGAAGACAATTCCCTCATACTTTATGTTTCGCAATGACAATAAACAAGAGTCAATGACAAACCCTATTTAGTGTAGGTTCGTATTTGAAAGATCCTGTTTTTACACATGGCCAGTTGTATGTCGCTGCCAAGTGACAAGAGTAGAGATGGCCTGAAGATACTAATATTGGATAAAGATGACAACGTTAATAATAAATAGCAAATGTTGTCTATTAAAAAATATTTTGAAGTTTGTGAATAAGTATGCGATCATATTTTGCATAAATCGTTTAATTTTTTTTATAATTTTTTGGTTGTATGATTTGTTAAACTACATTTATTTACTTTGAATTTAATCTTCATTTGCATGCCGTTACAATAAATATATGTTTATTCATTTCATTATTTGTTTTTAAATCACGTCAAATCAAACATTTGTTGATTCATATATCTGTTATTGGGTAACACTAAATTTTTTTATGATAATTTACAATCAACCAAAATTCATACGAATTGTATTACGTAACTTTCAATAAATAAAATTTGCATACTACAATCTTTATAGATTTTTTTCCATTTGACATGGACATGTACCGTGTCTACACGCGGGGCTCTAACCTAGTGCTCTTTGGTTTATCCGGGTCATAATCGGGTCCGGATTGATGTGGGTATACTTTTACTAATTGGGTGTTATCCGGGTCATGCTTAAATCGGGTCCAAATATCGATAAACAAAGAACGGGTCGTCTTCAAGCTTCATCTTCTGACGTAGCTGATTTATTTTTGGGGTTTCAGGTATGTCTTTTTTATCAAAATCCCATCATTCTTGAATCTTTATAATGAGAGGTCTAATTACATCATTTTTAGTTATTTATTTATTTAATTTTTGAATTAGAATCTAGGTCATATGTTGCTCAAAGTTTGATGCTTTTAGACTTTTAGTTGCATTGATGCTTGTTTGGAATTTTTGTAGGCTAATTTGGAGATTTAGGTCTGTTTTGATCCTGTAACAGTTATAACTATGCCATGATTTGTAGGTTGATTTGATTTGATTTGTAATAATGAAGGTTGTTTGTTTATTTATTTTGTAGCTTAATTATCAGATTCCATCGTGTTTCAGGTTCATCCGGTAATTTTTGTCTGAAAATGCAACCTATACCCTAGTCGAATTACATTCCGGGTATTAGTGTATACCTATACTTGAATCAAGAATAATATGGGTAAACCAATTACCTGATTTTCTATACCCGAAACCCGATCATACCCAGTTGTAAACGAATTGGGCGGTTTATTCAGGGTATTGGTTATATTTGACAGCCGTAAATGGACTTGACCAGTCCTCTCATTTTGACCCATTACTCAATCAAATCGTTTTATCTTTCGTCGAGAAGATGACGTCACTCTCAAATTCGTAGTCTCTCATCACAATTTATCCTCATTTTCAAACCCTTTCTGATCACGAGTAGTTACTGCTTACCGCTTTGATTTTTAAAGATATTTCTTCATTTTTTGTCGTCAGGGATCAAGTGCAAAATCATTTGTTGCTAGGGATTAAGTTGGAGAATGCTTTGCGGTGGTTTCCTGTTCTTACAGTTGGTTAAACAAGAAGTTTTCTGTTATGAGGTTGATTAATACTTGTAATCGGAACAAAAGATGGAGTTGTTACATGGAAGCTTAACCCCTCAGTTTGAAATTCGACGACCAAGATTGGTTTTTTGTAAGCGGATCAAGAAACAAGGTTCTCTTATCATCGTAGACCTCTTTAGGTATGCGTGTTCTCAATTTGATCTGTATATTTATGCATTAATGTTAGTTGAATCTCATTTTTTCTTCATTTTTATTCCAAATTGGCTGATAATCCAATAAATTTTTGTACATTTTATCAAGTTTTTATGTTTTCACAATGAATTTTTCATCTTTTTTGGTCCAAATTATTCCAGAGAAAATTTCCCAATTTCGTACACTCGATGTAGAACCCTTGAGACACAATGGGATAATACTCAAAGCATTCGACACCTGATTGTTCCTAGTAATGATGACTCAAAGCAGCCCGAGTTAAGTTTTAATCGGCTACAGCTCAGCGATGAGGAATATACTGACATGCAGTGTAGCTTTGGTCGCTACATTGCTCGTGAAGCAATATTAAACGAAGAATATTGGGTTGGTTTTTTTTTTTTTTTTTACACTTGTTATTACCTATTATAGTCTCTTTCTTTTGAGTTGATCACTAAATAAAGCTTCATGTGACAGATGGCAGCATGGCTGCGCGCAGAAGCCCATTGGGAATCCTCAGCCTACAAGCGGTCAGTTATTATACATACCTTGATCTTCTTGGAAAATTTTATGTGTTTCACTTTTTGTATTACTTCTTTCAGGTATAGTAAACATATTAAATTTTAAAAATTGATTTATACTGTAGATCATGACTCGTTCAATTTGTAATTTCAGGCATGCTGAGATTTTTAAAATGAAGTATGCTGATCAGGTAACAATTTAAGATGATCTTCATTGTTTTTTGCCACATGTATGCTTTGCCTGTTGTGATTGTGATGATGAGAAATTGTTTATTTAACATCTTACCTAATATATGGTCTTCAAAAGTTCAAAGTTATGTCGAAAATATTAATGGTTTGTTTTGAAATCCCTACAAAACTTTAATGGTTTGTCGATGTCGGTATCTTGTATGTTGGGCAGGAGTTCAAAGCTCTGAAGAAAAGATGTTCAGGACAGGATGGGAACTTGTTGCAGTGTTTCTGTCTTGTTGCTGTAAGTCTCAGCAGATGTTCTTTTACTGTGTGTGTTCGTGAGCGTGCATGTATGTGTGTTTCTTTTTCAATCTGTTTCATGTACTCTAATTCTTAAAACATACGTAGTAATGCCAATAGACGTGTTATTGCTACTGAAAACCAACCATACTACTCCATATGTCTAGTGTTGTAAAAGGCGGGCTAGGCGGTCGCCTAGTCCCTAGGCGTTTTGGGGCATTAGGCGGGTCCTAGGCGCTGCTGTTTTTTTTTTTTTTTTAAATCCGTTGAGTTGTAGAGTGTTTTTACAAAACCTAAGTATGAGAAAAAGTTGAATGTTACGTGTGATGGAGAGTGAAGAATGAAGATGAAAACTTGGAAGGAAGGAGAAGAAATATGGCGGCTGGCTGTTTAGGGTTTAGTACTTATAATATTATAACTTTTACTAATTTACAACTATCATCCTTGATAGTGTAACTTTTATCAAAATTGACCTTACACTATTAGACATATATTTATTTGTTTTCTTTTCTTGTTTATTAAGTGTATAAATAAGATCCTGTGCTTCTTTAGTTTGTAAATATATTTTTTTTACGTGTAACATAGAGGTTATTTATAAATAAATCGTGTGTATATATATAAAATACGTATAAAAATCACCAAAACAAACTAACTCCGCCTAGTCCCGACTAGTACCTACTACCTAGGCAAGACCTCACCGCCTGCCTAGCGCCTTCTACAACCTTGCATATGTCTCACAATAGTTTTCATTTTAATTTTATTTTTGCATTGTTTTCTACATTGCTAATCATTTTTAAAAAAATGATTAGCGGGCCATCATGTTATCACAGTTCACGGTATGCAAACCTCAAGAGTTATGTGCTTTTCGCCTTTTTATATATGTATTTTTTTGTGACATTACAGGTTAAGAAGGAAATAAAAAGTATGAAAAGAACTGTCTTAAATAGTATAGTTGGAACTATGGACTTGAGCATTCGTCAATATCTGCAAGGAGAAACTTATCCTGGGGTAAATATGCTCATTACATAATTCATACCAACACGTGGTAGCTAAAATAGTGGTGTAGTTTACAATCATCCCAAAATTATATATGTTGGCCCAAAATAGAAAGGCTTAAAAATATTAAAGAAAAGTCTGTTCCTTTAAATAATTCCATTTTGCAATGTTTCCCCTTTAGGAAAACCATCAAGCTAATAAGTGCTTATGCTATTGTTTTTTATTATTATAAACATTTAAATAATAAGGATAGTTCTATTAAACAATATGTGGATCTTGTTTTAAAAATCGCAAGGTGTGAGGCGAAAGTACGCGAGGTGCTGTTCTATTTTCAATAAAATAAGCTTTAAGCTGCACGTCTTTCATCTCTTTTACAAACCTTTTCTTCAAGTAAACCATTCATAATTCCTGCCTCCTCCGGAGCCTAATTTTGATCCACATGTACATGAAGCAGTACCTCAAGGCCCTGAGGCGTTTTATGATCACCACATGCACCTCAGGTTGCGAGCGCAATTTTTAAAATCCAAGGTCTTTTTTTTTTTTTAGTTTTTTAAATCAGTATGTGAGTCATAGATTCCAGTGTTCATGGGTCAGTGAGACTATATGTGTGCCTTACTATTGAAGATGTTTAGTTTAAAGTCTTATTCATAAATAGTTCTTCATGAAAAATGGTAAGTAGGTAGTCATGTGTTTTGGCAATTAAACAACCTTTTGATGTACACAAGTGTGCTTATGTTAAAACGACGCTGTAGCACGCTCGGGATTGTGCAATTGCATAATCATGTTAAGCCTGGTCACTCTATTCCAACCCATATAGTATTAGTTTTGCAACTTTGTTTTAATTAAAGATGACAATTTTGACCCATTTGTTTATACATGGGTCAATTCGTCTTATACTTTATGACTATATCTCTAACCCAAAAGAGTTGGCCCTTTGGGTCAACCGAACCCAACCTATACTACAACAGTAACCCGTTTCAACCCAATAACCAAACCGCCCTACCCCTTTTCAGCCTCTAGCATTTAATATTTACTCATACTTGTGTACATCTAAAGGTTGTTTTTGTTTGTTGGTTTGATCTAATGTTGTACATTTGTATTTTCATCTAGTCATTCAAGGAGATAAAGAAGCAGTCGTGTGTTTTGGCTAGTAAACAACCTTTGGATGCACACAAGTACGCCTACATTTCCAACGTTGTTGTGGCCAAATATGCTAGGCGTCGTGGAATTGCAATCAACATGTTAGGCCTTGCCGCCCATATTGCAGCATCTGTAGGTTAGTTTTGCAACTTTGTTTTTACTATTTTTATTTGTTTTTATCTGTAATGTGTAAAGAAGGACAATACTTTATAAGAAAACAAGTTGAATGGGTCAATTGTCTAACAATTTGAAAGTTGTTTAATTGTGTTGTTAATGCACAAGTCCTAAAGTATTTATTTAAAAGGTTTGGTTATTATTGAAGCACTATTTTTTAATTCACATTTGAAATGCTAATTGTTTATATAATATTGTGGGCTATAATGGTAAAACCTATTCTGACCCGCACAAAACAAAATTATCAGATATAAGCGGCCTGCCTCATCTGTTTTTAACCTATCATATGTCTACGTGATTTTTCTGGATTGTAATATCGCTTTTTTTTTTTTTTTTTGCTATGCAAATAGGTATGAAGAAACTATATGTTCATGTAATGGCAGACAACAAGCCGGCCAGGAATTGTATAAAAAGAGGGGCTTTGAGGTTTGTTTCTTAATCATCTTCTATGTAGATTTTCAATACAAAGATATATATATATATATATATACACACACACATACATACATACATACATACTCATGTGTATGTATGTGTTTGAGATCAAGGCATATGGCATCGTTGTCCCAAAGTGCGCTCTCCACATGGGTCAAAGAATTTTTAGGCGCTCGTATGACCCTAATAGGAAGTGATAAAAACCTAGAAGGAATCAAACTATATGACATATTGGACACAAGTTCCTCGTAAGGGTGGGTTGAAGTTGACACGGACCTGAAAATTTTACATGAACATGACAAGAATTTGAAAACCTTGTCAGACACAAGCCGGAATACGACTCACATTTGTGAGATGACAAGGACACAGTTCTGGAAATTTTAAGCCATATTTTGGAATATTACTACGCTAACATACAAATTTACACCAAAATCATGTCTGCATGACAATTACGCTCAACTTACAAAACTTGACACTCGTTTAGTTTTTAACTTGTAAGTTTTAGTATAAATTGCTACTTAAAAACTTTATAAGAATAAACATGCCAACCCACGAACCCAATGGGTTGACCCAAGACTACTTTTTAGTTTTTATCTCCATTGATAATGTGTTTTGTGGGTTTATAATCAAAAGTTGGCCACAACCCGTCTAGGCTGAGCTCAAAACCACAAATTTCGTGTTAGGTTCATGTGGTGCTAGGATTAATGAGCCATGACAATGAGTGGAGGTGGCAATTTTAATCCTTTTACTTTAAAAAGATCGAATTTAAAACTTACACAAGTAACACAATGGTAAAATGGGCCAAAAGGTTTGAAAGTCACCAAGAGATTTAAATAACATCCTAAAGCAAGTGATAGCTTCCATGATCATATGTAACAATGTAACATATGTAACCAATTATATTATATTCTTTTTATAAAAAAGAGTTAGACGAAAGCTCAGGTTGTTTCACTTAAAAGAGCTCAAGCTTGAGCTAGGCTCGTGAATAGTTATTAAAGCTTGACTTAGGCTTGACTCATTCGTGTTTATTAATTATTTTATTTATATGCATTTATATTGCTTTTCTATGCACATAGTTACAATTTTATACATTATAAATATAAGGGTGTGTGTTTGTGTATTAGTTATTTTAAAATAATTTTATATGTAATAATTATTAGGTAAAGTGGTGAACATATATAATACATTAGAATCTTAGATAAACATCTATATAAATGATAGGCTTACGAGCGTAGTAGAGCTCGGGCTTAGGCTTGTTTATTAGATGAGCTCTACTTTAGGTTCGTACTCGTGTAAGCTCCGCTTGATTCAAGCTTTTAGTGAGCCAATCTCAAGAAGCTCGGCTCGTTTACCTACGGACTACTTGACTTGTGTGCTGAAATGATCTTGCCTATGTTTTTTTAATTCATTATAAAGTGTTTTGTTCTCATTGTGGGGTCATGTTTTTACAGTTTGTTACAACTAATGCATCCAGCAATGGGCAGCTACTAATGCTGATGGAACTGTAGGCCATGCTCTACTGCACTTTTGGGAAGCGACTCCTGACGTCTATGGTGTAAAGTTGTTTGTGAGTTATACAACTATGGTATATGTGAATAGTTTTCTTGTATAAAAAATCCTACAAAACAACACGTACGAGCTAAGAAAATACATACATCTTGGCTCATGTACGTGTTTGGATACCCTATATCTAACGTATACAATAACGTAATCAAAGAAAAGACGACATTAGTACACAGGCGAATGCATGTTACATGTACATCATTTTTTGTGTTGTACATTTTCGGACGATAAAAACCATACTTTGAAAGGGTTGTATCCTATTTGGGAATATTTAGGAAAAAACTGTTTATTTATGAAAGTGTTTTTTTTCTAATACTATAAAGCATCTTCTTCGGAATTGTTAAAAAATAATGTACTTCTAATGATATTTAGACAAATTTTGTAAGTTTTCTTTTAATTACAACTTAAGAGGCCTTGTCAATAGAAAACTTAAAAACGAATTTTGGTTACTATGAACGCCCAAATATCTAATGTAATATTAAGTTACAAGAAAAATTAATCTAAGTTATAAATTGTGGACCTTACAAGTTAGCTAAAGATATCTTTTTTTTTTGTCCTAATTTAGGTAACTTAATATTCAAATCGAGTCTTACAAAATTTTATGTGTCAAGAATTAAATGAAGATGTTGGGGGGTTTGGATTTCCAATATATGTAATTATATTTAAAAAAAAAAGAAGAAAGAAAGATGTTAATTATATTAAATTTTTTTAAAAATATGTTAAAATCCACGTCTTCACTTAACGTCGCATTAATAAAAAGGAAAAAAAAGAAACAAAAAACCACATTATCAAAGTAATCTATGAAATAGGCGAAAAAACATCTAATTAATATAAAATGTGAATATTGAGTGAGTTAATTGAGACAAAAAAATAATAATAATAAGTTGAGTAACCTAAATGGAACACTTTTGAAAGTTGGTTACTATTATGCAAAGTGCTTTCAAAAAATGTAAAAAACTTGGTGAGTTACATTGCTCTTGTATGATATTTGGTTGGGCTCAACTTCCATTTAAAGTCGTTAAAAAACATTGAGCGAATGTGCCCCAAATTTGGGTTGATGATGTTCCAATGAATGTGGCCCAACTTTTTTTTTTCCGAAGACTATGCAAGGGTTGAGAGGTCTTGGAGCATGGGTGACTGATTACTGATGCCCCGATTATTGTCAAAAATGGGAACATCATGCTTGCTTAACCAACCGGAACCGACTTATGGTTCCCATCGAAGTCATGTGGGTCGAAGAAAAGGTGATACATCTCTGCTTCTAATAGCTTTATGTTTCAAGTTGGTTGCTTTGTTTATAGCATAGTTTGTTTACGACGGTTTTGCTCAGGTTTCGGTGTGTTTAGATAGATGTTTAGCACAATTCCCCTATGGTATACAAGTAAGAGCCTTCATTGGATGCACGCCTCTATGGTATATAAGTAAGAGCCTTCATTGGATGCACGCCTCACTGCTTTGATAACAAACCGTCTCGCCACACTCAACCCGCTACATTCTTCCTATCTCCCCTCTTGAGATAGGTGACTACCCTTTTATCCCCAATCACCTTCAAATAAGATGACATAAAGGTTTTATATAATAATCAACCGCATATCATTGTCCTAAAATAATTCAATTATGGGACATTTGATGTGTTAACGACTCAACTTTTGAAGGGATAAGAAGAATTACATATAGATAATTTTACAACTTGACTTCTTATCAAACAAGCAATTGCAAGTTACGTGTCTCTTCTATCGAAAAGTGATACCGTCCAACGATGCAAAGGTCGACATGAAACATAATATCCAGCATGGTTTTCTCCATCTACAAAAGCTCAAAATCGCGCAACGAGAATAAAGTACAGATTTTTTATGCGGGTTCTTGCATTTCCTCTTCGGTTTTCCAAACAACATTTTTGAGGCTACTGGAAAGTCTTTTGTAGAACTGCAGCAAATTGACACAACAGGTTAAGCAAGAGGTAAGTCGAATGGCGGCTTTATAGTATAAACATGACATTTTACTCGCTTTACAATTGTATTAACTACTAGCTATGGTGGTTTGGACCCGTTTAGAGGTAAACGAGTCTCTGACAAGTCAAATGAGTTGGATTTTAAAAATTAGTTAGATGGAAACTGGTTGAATATAAAAAAATCACGCATAAACCTCCTAAATTGCTTTATTTACATTTTAGGGGTGTAAACAAGCCAAGCCAAGCCCGAGTTCGCCTGCGCTAGCTCGTCTAGTTTCAAGCATTGTATCTAAATCGACGGCTCAACTCTTTTATGCCCCTAACTTTTTCTCAACTATATTTGCAGATAAGTTTTTCTAATCATATTATACACATTATATGTTAAAAGAATACAGTATAAAAAGTGTTTTGTGTCAAGTTGGCCCTTTTAGGCCTGTTGTCCACCCGCCTCATTCGCTTTGGGGGGGGGGGGGGGGGGGGGGTATTAGGGGTGAAGATAAGTTTAAATATGTTATATATATATTTTCCTTTTTTAGCTCCTTAGTTCCAGCTAATCTGTTGTAAACTTGGCTATATATTTTTGTATCAATCCAATATCAATACATGGTAAAACTATCTCCCTTTCACCCCAACCAAAGTGAAGTCGTGAGTCGTGACATAAATGTACATACCTTGTGAAATTCTAAAGTATCTCCTTTTGCTTTTCTTACTTCAACCATGTGAAGTGATGGCGCTACTTCAAACACCTAGTAAAGGGTACAAATTGTAAGATACTTGAACATCATTTTTAATTTTATTTTTGTCAAAAGAATTTATGTGAGTTAAGTGTCGCAACATGGTACCTCGGTAGCAATATTAAGGTTTCCTTTTCTCCCAGCTTTACTATTTTCAAGCCTTAACTGAGGTGAGAAATAGAGGAATGTTACTCATAAAAAAACCTACTACCCATCAAAAGTATATATTTAAGAAATTATTTTAACCTTATAGTTCTTCTTGTGCACATCAAAACCAAGAGGTTTTGCAGCTTCTTCGATTTTACTAACTATCTCATTAGCTGGGCATCTTGATGTGAATCTTGTCTCCCTTTTGAATGCCTGCATCCAAATTTATCATTACAAGTTAAAATCGGTGATGATACAGAATAACAGTAAAATTCCAATGACCCACACTGAATTCTACTTAGATTTACTGTAGGGGCCAATTTCAACCAATTCACTTATGGATCGGTAGACTCATTGGTCCCTAATAGGTCAATCTCATAAAAGACCATAAGGGCGAATGGGTCAAAAGTCGGCCCAAAGTGTACTTTAGATGTGCATAAAAGCTCCTACGGCGCACAATATATATATTTTTTTGTATATTATAGTTGACAAACAATATTTATTTGCAAACAAGTATTTTGTACCGTGTATTTAAGAGTCCCATTTCGACTAGCATATGCAAGACCAAATATATGCAAAATCGACATAATTTACAATATTAACAAGTGAAAGGTTGTTGATATAAAAAAACCAAAGTATTAACCTGTTCCATCTCAAAAAGGTTGCCAAGATTGAGCCCCTTAGACATAGAAATCAACTCAAAAGCATTCATGGCTGCTGGATGTTCTTCTTTCTTTTCTGTCACATGATACTCCTGATGTAAAACAAACATATGAACTTTCAGAAACTGAATTAAGCATTTTAAAAATACAAAATACAATCTTAGCTGTATCTTGGACATTATGTAATAGAAGATTTTTTATATACACATTAAGCATAACAGAGCTCACAAAACCTTCATTAAGATTACAACAAAAAGGTATAGTTTGTAGTTGTATTATGTTAAATAAAAAAGTAGTTTTATAGAACTTACAGAAAAACACGTTTCCAATTCCTTCGGAAATGGTCCAATTCATTCCATTAGACAAAAGAAACTTGGGTTTTTGCATTCGAATGGAATGGAGCATTCCACTTCTCCTCTAGAACTAGAAGTAGCAACTTTGGCCCATTTACTTATAAATAAACTGATTTGGGTTGTTTTTATAGCTGAAAGGGGAGTGGGTCTAACAGGTTGAAAGTTCCCAAGTCTATTTTGGTGCATACAGCCCCCTAAATCGTTTTTAGATTACTATTGTAATACTAATAATAGAATATTGTGTCTGTTAAAACAAGTAACTTATTACTATTTATCAAAAATGGGCAAAGAAGTGTTTGTGGGTCAATCCAACCCGACCCTTCGTATATCAACTGATTTCATCTGAAACATGTTCTGACCCATTACCCAACCGGCCTATCTTACCAACTTTGCATGAACCCTAATTCAAGTAAAGTAAACATGCATGCAACGTGATCCCATACTCGCAAGATGTGTTTTGAGTGACACGAGATATCGTGCTTTTTACTCTTCTAGGATATCACATTTCCCAATACCTCCATACATGGACATGGTTTAAAGATTATATAGTATAATGAAGTTGATATACTCACTTCTGAATCTTGAAAAGCTGCTTCCACATCATCAAAATTTGCCTCTTCCTTCTCAATAAATTCAGGTTGTTTAAAATCTTTTTTAAACCACTCATCATTTAAAAGCTCAGGTATTGTTATTCGCTGCCATAAAAGAGGGTGTTAATATAGGCATATACATTCATAATTATGTAAGCTGAGAAATAGTAAAATGCTGCAAAGGACTTAGATCAAAAAAATGCATGATCATGGTCATTATAACTCATGCATCTTTTCTATCTGATGCAGCAATAAATACATGGCACACACACACATAAATATTGAAAAGAGAAGCGCATAAGTAATTGTATGTAATGTTGCGGAAATATAGCGGAAAAGAGAGGCAATTATGTGATATTGTAATTACATAACTGCCTTATGTATCATATTTATAGCGATCACACAGGTGTTGGTTAGTGCGGTTCTCAATCTTATCTCCTTAAAATTGGTTTTGTATTGAACAGTATGTGTGTGAGCACACACAAACACACACACACATATATATATAGAGAGAACGTGGGGTTCAAGATCCCAAAAAACTAATTATGCAACCGTTTTGAGTTTATTATGGGTGGAAAAATGATCCTTACAGGCAGATTAAGTAACAGGTGCAGATTAACGGGTTTGGGTGGTTCAAAAATTCAATTCCAAACATATTCCTAAAAACTTATACCAGGAATGATGAAGCCTTGACCTCGTAAGAAAATGTAAACATTAGTACATACACTTACATTACTACATACACTTACCGTCATGGGGTTAGGATCCAATATGCGAGTTATCAATTTTCTGGCACTAAAGGATATCCATGGAGGATAAGTAAACTCTGCAGCTGAAATCTACATACAAAAACACTCAGTAACTCAAGAGAAGATTTGACAAGGAATCCAATTTAGAACTCGATGTCTATAATGCTCACTTTTTTTATATAAGTTCATAAGATTAGAATCATCAAATGGCAAGTAACCTGCAAGCAGTACAAAGAGTATGACCCCACACGACCATAAATCTGCAGTCGCCCCGTCATATCCTCTATCATTCAAGACCTAAAAAGGGATCAAATATTATTACTACATGAAAACGCATTAGATGTCACAATTTTGACCCATATGCAAATAGGTCGATTCAGGTTATGTGGTTTATCTAAACATCAAATGGGCCAAATCAATTTATTTTTTTAATATTTGGAATGAGGAAAGACGGTAAAATTAACAGTTGTCTGCACCTCAGGAGCAACATAATTTGGAGTTCCACATGTTGTGTGAAGCAAGCCATCATCCTGTAAAATAAACCGCTAGAATTCAATATATGGTTCAACACAAAGAATGGTTAAAAGTTAAATCTTTTACTTACCCTAACTTGTCGAGAAAGGGCACTCAATCCAAAATCTGAAACTTTAAGGTTTCCGGAAACATCCAGAAGCAAATTTTCTGGCTGCAGGAAAAGCAATGTTAGACAATAGCGAGACAATAAATAGAGACCGATAAGAACGTCCAATAATAACTATCAGCCAAATGAGAATGTTGAAAATAAAAGAGTGTTGACTAGTGAGTACCTTTAGATCTCTATGATAGACACCCCTACTATGGCAATAATCAACAGCATTGATAAGCTGCTGAAAATACTTTCTGGCTTCATCTTCCTGCATTCGTCCATGGTTCACCTTCATAACAAACGGTAACTTTGAGCATGAATGTTCTAAATGATTTAAAAATTAGATGGTATATATAGAAGTATCAGAAATTTACAATTTTATCAAAAAGCTCTCCCCCCGTGACAAATTCAAGTACAATGAATATCTTGGTCTTGCTCCCCATAACCTGAAGAAACAAAACACTGTTAAACCAGACACATAACTTTAAATCAAAACAAAAAATGTTGTTTACCCCTCTCCCCAACCCTTAGTTTTAAAGGGCGCAAGGCACGCCAACGTGTTTAGTTTAGGCACGAGCTCACAGCGTCACACATGTGTGGCTTTGCTCCTCGTACAACCAAATAAGCTTTATGTACAATCAAAAGTTGCATCTCACTAGTCTATTTTACAAACATATGCCTTCCAATCAAGTAAACCATTCATAATCTCTTCATTATTTTGGTCATTTTATTACATATATTTGACTATCCAATTTTGACCCACATGTACACAAAGCGTTTTTACAGTCACCTCGTGTGCCTTGCGCTTCATAAGCACTCTTTTTTTTAAAGCCAGGATCTAACCACTAAAGAAAATGAAGTATTGAAATAGAGTTCAACATGAGTCTTATGTTATTTACAAAAATGTTAGAAGACCTCATATAACCGGACCACATTGGGATGTTTTATCAACTTCATAGTTGCTATCTCCATTTTTATCTGCATCACCAAGATAACACATAAGAACGGCACAATTACAAATATTAATAATTGTTAGTTGAAGCAAGCAACGAACCAGTTCAGCCATCTTATGTTTGACAACTTTTTCTTTTTCAAGGATCTTAAGAGCCACGGGCTCCCCGGTTTCAGAATTTCTAGCAAACTTCACTTTTGCAAATGTCCCCTCACCAATTGTCCTTCCCACCTCATATTTACCCACTCGTCGCTTGATTTTCGGGGGATTCATTCTTGATTATCTGATATAAAAAACATAAAACTCTCTTATCATGAGTTCATTTGGCAATCAAAGATTCAACTAACAGCTAAATCGTCATCTATAATCCTATATGAATTAGTTGAAATCACAAAAATTTCAACTCAAAATCCATGAAATTGAGCAGATCCAGTGATCCAGCACTGAAAAATTAACAAATTTATCGCACAAATAGAGTGAAAATGAGAGAGATTTAGCTGATTTTCAAAAGTGATACTTAACTAATCATAAATGTAACTTGGCAAGTTTAAGTAATTATAAAATTGTGAAAAAAAAAATAAAAAAATAATAATGATTTTCAGTTACAAAAAAATATATATATGAATCAGTTCAAATCACTAAAAACAATAACTAACAACTATTAATTTTAATTCAAAATCCATAAATTTCAGTCGATCCAATATTCCAGCATTGACAAACAACAAATTCATAGCATAAATAGAATGAAAATGAACGAGATTATACCCGAGATGCGGTTAAATTGAAATGGAACAAACGGATATTAAGACATGATTCTCATAACAGGATGCTAGTAATCAAACATGCAATTCACAGCTAAATCATCCAAATAATCCTATCAGAATCAGTTACTCTTTTCCAGATAAATTAAAATCACTACAAAGCAGTAACCCTAACTGTTAATTTGAACTAAAAATAATCAATGAATTTCAGTAGATCCAATACAATTCAGTGAAATTGAGATAAAAACAGTACTGAAGAAGAAGCTTTTGATGATGACAGGAGTTCATATGATCATCAAACATGCATATAACAGCTAAATAAAAACATAACAATTACAATATAAATCATCCAAACAATCCTATAAGAATCACTTACTCTGTTCCAAACATAAGTTTAAATCACTAAAACAGTAACTCTTTAATTGTTAATTTAAACTCGAAATCAATGAATTTTAGTAGATCAAACAGACTCAAAGCATAAATAAACTGAAAACAATAGAATCGACGAAGTTATACCCTGGATTTAGTGAAATTGCGATGAAACAGTACACAAGCTTTGGATGCTAATTGATAAACAGTTGAATAACAATAATAGAAGAAGACGAAGGTACAAAAGGATGTTTTGTAGGGGAAGCTGGAAAGGGATAATGATAATAATAATAATAAATTAATAATAATAATGGATGATGACGGATTAATATTAATATTAAAGAGTTAAAAGGGAAAAGAAAAGTGAAGGAAGGATATCTGATCAGTGATCCATGTGAGCAAATGTATCTGATGAGATTATTATTATTATTATTAGTATATTATATAGACCAGAGTCATCAGGCGGTCTAACACCCGCCACATATTCCAAACACTCATCACACCCACCCGCCACATGGGTGGTCACTGTACGGATGTCTGTCATGCATACATAACCTTCTAATTATTATTATTTATTATTATTATTATTATTACTTTTTATTTATAAATTTAATAATAGCTGGCGTTTTAAAAGCACTTATTAAATGGGTAGATTTGTTAGGTATTTTACTTTTTTATCGACCAACAAAGGAATAAAAAGGTGTTGCTATTGGATGTTATGCACGGCTTTTGGACGGTGAATTTCCTATGAAGTTGGTAATGAGTCGAGTTCCTAGCGTTGTTTGTGATAATCGACGTGTGTGGTCTTGTGCATACGGGTATTCAAATGACTGGACTTTATGGTTTTAAGCGAACTGTGTTATATATTAAAATACATATATATATTTTTCTAGAACACATGGTAGGTGGTTCATTTTACAGAAAACATGTTAAATACAAACAGGACAAGTCATGTGAAGAAAAACATAAAATAATAATACGAGAGATTAAAAAACTAAACATAATTCAAAAAACATGTTAAATGCAATCAGGACGAGTCATGTGAAAAAAAACATAGAATAATAATACGATAGATTAAAAAACTAAACATAATTCAAAGCTTGATTTGGTACCGGTTATAATATTGCAAACAAACTAATAAAATATACTTGATCGGTGTAGGATGTGATTTAATAATAATGATAATAATAATAATAGATGTGTGTGTATTTATAAGAGAAGAGGATAAGATATTATGAGTAAACATAAAATATAAATAGAGGATTTTTTTTATAAAATTTTTGTTTTCATCTGATTATACATGTTTTCTAAATGAATAATATAAAAAAATTTAAAAAATATAGTATAAATACGTCATTAGAGTAATTACAGTAGTTTACACTAGAGTAATTACTCTACAAGAATTTTTTTATAGAGGATTTTTTTTTATAAAATTTTTGTTTTCATCTGATTATACATGTTTTCTAAATGAATAATATAAAAAAATTTAAAAAATATAGTATAAATACGTCATTAGAGTAATTACAGTAGTTTACACTAGAGTAATTACTCTACAAGAAATTTTTTTTTAGATTTTAGAACTAAAATACATGTTTAATAATATGGAAAAAATTCAAAAATAAAAAAATATCTTTCTTCACTTTTCACGTTAAGAGCTATTTTTAGGATAAGAACCATTTGTAAAAAAAAATTACTCAAAATATTATTACTTAATAAGTTATTTTTGTATATAAACGTGTAAATAAATTGTTTAGAAACTATAATATTATATATATATATATATATTAATAAACTAAAGCTAAAAAGTAAAAAAACACTCAAAGAAACAAACCTCCCCCTTGCATGTATCATGTGGTAGTAGGAATTAAAAAAAAAAAAAAAAGTTCATCACGTATAAAAGCTTTCTCCTATCCCAAACCCTAAAAACTCTCTCTCTCTCTCTCTCTCTCTCTCTCTCTCTCTCTCTCTCTCTCTCTCTCTCTCTCTCTCTCTCTCTCTCTCTCTCTCTCTCTCTCTCTCTCTCTCTCTCTCTCTCTCTCTCTCTCTCTCTCTCTCTCAAACCCTAATCCTAAATCATAACAATAATCACACCATATCACCAATAATATCAAAACGGCAAAAAAAAAAAAAAAAAAAACCACAAACACCAACAATAAAGGAAAAAACATAACACCATTGGAGAAATAATAATAATCAACCAAAACCCATCTAAACTTTCCTCCTTCTTCTGATTCAACAAACTAACCAAAAAAAAAAAAAAAAAAACCATGACGACTCAGACGACATCACAGGCTCAAACACAGAGGCAATCAAGTGAACAGCTCCAAACCCTGATGCAAGCAGGCCAAATCTCTAGAAGCCTAAGCTTCAATGGGTTGATGAGTAAAAAAGATGAAGAGATGTATAGGCCTTTATCCACGTTTAAAGCTAAAGAAGAAAATACTGAGAATAAAAAGTTGGGGGTTAAGGAACGTGTTCAATTACAATTGGGACATATTGAGGAAGAAACTAGACGTTTGGCTACAATTCGTGATGTTAATTGGTTACTAATTCGTTTGATTTGTGTATTTTTTTAGGGTTTGGTTTTTAAAAAAATTAAATTGGGTTTTTTTTTTTTTATAGAAATTGAAGTGATGGGGTTGTGTATATCGTTATTGGGTTATGTGGGTAAGGAATCTTTAATGGTTTTTTCTTATGTTTACAAGAGTTATTATTATTTTTTTAATTTCTAGGGTTTTGTTTATGGAGGAGATGAAATTGGGGGTTTTATTTGTGGTTATGTTTTTTTTTTTTTTTTTTTTAAATTGAAATGATGGAAGTATTAGGTGTTAGCATTGGATTTATAGATTGTATTAGGTTAAGTATTGAATATCGATATTAGAGTTATGCATTTTTTTAGCCTTTATGATATGTGTTAATGTTAGAGTGATAAATTGTTTTAGGTTACGTATTGAATATTGATATTAGAGTTATGTATTTTTTTAGCCTTTATGGTAGGTGTTAATATTAGAGTTATACATTGTTTTAGGTTAGGTATCAATATTAGTATGTTAGAATTGTACATTTTTTTTAGCCTTTAGGATATGTGTTAATATTAGAGTTATATTGGAGTTATACATTGTTTTAGGTTAGGTGTTAGTATTGGAGTTATACATTATTTTAGGTTAGGTATTAGAGTTATACATTGTTTTAGGTTAGATGTTAACATTAGAATTATACTGTATAAGGTTAAGTGTTAACAACAAAGTTAATGAGTTATACACTATTTTAGGTTAGGTGTTAACATTGGAGGTATACATTGTTAATTGTTTTAGGTTAGGTGCTACCAGAAGCTTTTCTGCATGTAAATGTAAAGCGCATCAGTATTTCATATGTAAAATTGATGTGTCATATTAGATCTCTCAACTTCGGGACGCTCCCGGCGTATAATCTAGTTTATTATTATTTAAGAAATCTCTCCAGTCCAATAAGTAATGCGATGCTTGACAAGAACATTTTTTTTCCGTTCATAAAAAAAGTAGCTAGCCACTCGGGTTTATTTAAAGAAAGCGATTTTCCCATACGTATTTATTTATCTGACGAAGGAATAAGAATAATTGAGGTTAAAGATTTGTTGTTAGGATCTGAGTTTGATTGTTTTGAATATGTTTAACTAAGAATGATAAGAGTGATATGAATATAGATGAAAGTGCATCGGAATAATAAACTTTTAATCAAAACAAGAGAGTAAATGTTTTCTGATCGAATGCTTTCATTTATCTAAAAGATTACAATCATACAAGTACTCCCCCTCAGCCTGATCACACAGTAATTGTTTGTCTGAGAGAATGTTTGTGTGTGTGATGCAATAGAACAGTACAAGCACTGTTCTATTTATAGACAAGCCTAAACCACTGATGACCTAGGCTGACGTCACCTTAAGACAGTGACCTCTAACAGAATAACAAACATAAAACATCTGCCTATTACAAACTACTGTTACATTGAAAACACTGAAGGTAAACTACTGTTGTAGGAAAACTCTGATGGTCTTGTATCCTCTGCTGGAGCCTAAGTGTTGTTGGCTCCAGCAGTGCTTTAGTCTTCAGTACTTGGATCAGCAGTTGTTCTTCATCAGACCTTTGGTCAGCAGTTGTTCTTCATCAGTGTTTATTCAGCAGTCCTTTGTATCAGCAGTTGTCATAGCAATTGTTTGGATGGAACAGTTGTTAGAGTCAGCAGTCTTTTGGGAGAAGTATGTTGTAAGGACTGTTTATTGTGTGGATGAACTGTTAGCATGTTTTGGCTTTTCAATCATCTGTTCTTCTTCAGGTCAGCAGACCCAACAATCTCCCCCTAGAACAGATGATGCCAAAACTCAGCTTTATTTACTGATCTTTATTCCTCATCAGACTTTCTCTGATTTGACCTTTGAATTGTAGTTCAAAGTTCAGAGCAAATAAGTCTTCTTCATCTCTTTCAAGCTCTAGATTTAGCAATGTTTGAAGATCATTTGCACATAGGCTGTATGCATCATCCATGCTAATTTTCTGAACTCTTCCATCTGACCTGAGCAGAGTCAATTCATGGTTGTCTTTGTTGACTTTCCATTTTAGAATTTTTGAGTCAGTGGATTTGCTGAGATGAACTTTTATTTTGGATGAGTTAGGTGATGGAGGTCTCCCAATGAGTTCCCTGAGTTTCTCTGTTGTAGGATCAGAGAAGAAATGTATCTGATTGAAGAGCCCTTCTTTTATAAATGTATCAGCAAACTTCTTCTGATCTTCTTCTGACATTTCTTTCTTTTTCTTGAACTGTCTTCTTGCAGCAGCTGATAGATCAGAAGTTTCAAGTAAGCTGTCTAAGGTAAAAGTCTGCTGGGGTCTCTTCATCAATGGCTCATCAGGATAGACAGGTTTTCTAGGTAGGCTGGGATCCTTCTTTCTGTTTTCTTCAAGACTCTTGTATGTCTCAACCAGCCTCAGCTCAGACCATTTAGCAACAGACCTCATCTCCCCATAATTAGCAGCTACTATCTCTTGTCTCATTCTTTTAAACTTTAAGGCTCTGACTGGGTCTTTGCCTTTGCCAAAATTAGGAGCAGAGACTTTAGCTTTGGGGTCTTTGGCCAACTCTTCTATTCTGAGAAGTTCTTCTCTTAGTGCATGAGTGGTCCAGCCAGCAAACTGCTTTTTGGTTGCTTTATATGGCTTGGTTGCCAAGATCTGTTCCAGAAGAGAGTCCCTAACCTCCTTTTCCAAGTCAACACTGAGAGGCATGGAAGACATGGAGTTGCTCAGGGTCTTAGCAAAGTCCTCAATCCTTCTGAGTTTGCTAAGCTCTGCTGAATGGATGCCCTGAGCAGTCCTGTCATCCTTCCCTTTGCATCTCTTCTTAATGATGGCATCTACCTGTTCACCCTTGTATTTAAGATATGTATCAATGTTTAGGGGAACAGGGAAATTTGGGAGAGAAGGGAAAGATCTGTCAGATGGTTGTTCAGTATTGTAGAAGGATTGTAATTCCCCCTTGAGTAGATCAAGTTCAAGGGGATACTGAACAACTAATGGTGTAATGGTTGGTGGTGGTCTATGGGAACTGAATCTGGATGTGTGTGGTGAGAATGATAAGAGTGGAATAGCTGTAATAGGGGTGGATTGTGTAGTTGAGGTGGTATTTGGTGATGTGTGTATGTTTTCATCCTGTACAACAAAGGTTGACTTTCTCTTCCTTGTGTACAAGATTTTAGGGGATGGTGATGTGGAAGCAGTGGTTGGATTAACATCTGTTGACCTTTTAGTAGGACCAGCAGATGTTTGGGATTTGGTTGGTGATGTAGGTTTGGTGGTTGTATGTTCAGATGTGTTTGTAGGTTTAGGTGCAGTGGTTTCAGTGGTTTGGGTGGCAGTAGTTTTATCAGTGGTTTGGGGAGCAGTGTTTTGGGTGGTTTCAGTGTTTTAGGTGGCAGTGGTTGTAGCAGCAATGGTTTTGTCAACAGAGGTTTTTAGCTTAGATGTGGTTTTCTGACATGTCTAGCAGGCATTTTCATCCTTTTTGAGGATCCCACATCTTCAACCTCCTGCTGTTGTTCCTTCTTGAGGTTTACCAACAACTCTGCTTTAGCTTCCAAGGTGTCAGCCCTTTTTTTGTTTGGCCTGAGCAGCCTTTTCAGCTTCTTTGTTTGCAGAGTTGTCTACTGCTTTGCTTCTATCAGTGGTTTGTTGTGGTGCTGATGGTGTTTCTTGTTGTTGTTGTTGTGGTGCTGTTTGACTAGCCTCTGGTTTGTTGGCAGACTTGGCTTTACCCTTTTTAGAAGGTGGACAACCAAAGGGATCTAGCTTTGGTAGCCTATCTCTGCCACTCTCCCCCTTTTTGGCATCATCAGCCGTGAAGGCATCATCATCTTCATCCCTGAGAATGGTGGTAGGGGCAGAGCCAGTGGTCTTCAACAGGTGATCTTTAATGGCTTGAATGTCTGCATGTGTATCTTTGTACCTTGCATCCCCCATGTTTCTGATTTCAGCCATATATGTTTCATGGTTCTGATCAGCTAGTTTTCTGTGAGCTATGATGATGGGGGAAACGGATTTCCATAGCTCACTAGCTATATCAGCTGTTGATGGTTGACTTTTGGAAAGATCTGCTATGGAACCCAGTATAAGCTTGACATCAGATTTGATGTCAGCTACAGAGGTTTCAATTGCTTGAACTCTGTCCGTCAATTCTTGGTATTTTGACCCATCTCCTAAGTTAATAGGATCATCTGAGTCCCTACCAGTGGTAGTTTTACCTGATTCAGTCCTAAGAGGTGAATCAGATGCCCCTTTTTCTTGGTACTGGGGACTTCCAACTGATTTTGGGGACACTATAGTGGCCTCATCAGTTGTTGCCTTCAAAGAAGTCTTAGTGATGTAACCACTGTCCTGAGGTGAGACAATGGTCTCTACTTCAGTAGTGGCTGCTTCATTTGAAAACTCACCTAGAGTTGCATTGAACTCAGGTGGTGTAACCTCCTCTACTGTTTGTGGGATGGCAGATTGAATGTTCTCAGGACCAGTTACTTGTGGGGGTATGCTCTTAGTGATAGGTGAAAGAGAGGAACTGGGATTTTCCTGAGATTTCTCAATTGCCTCAAACAGAGGTTGAAAGGTTTGTGGAACATTCGGTGATGGTGATGGTGGAGGAGTAACAAGAGAATTAGCCTGGGAGAGGGGCTTGTGAACATATGGTCAAGTGACTCATATGTATCATGATGTGGTTCCCCTTGGCTTACAACATGATCCTTTTGTGAGGATTCATGAGGAGTTTGGTCAGGTTGAGGTATGTCCAACTGTTGTGAGGAAGTAACAACAGTGGTTTCTGGTTGCTTTGGTGGTGCAACAGAGTTATCTTCTGGTACCTCATCATCCAGAAGTCTCATTTGTGGTTGAGTGGTGGTTTTTGTGGATGGACGTTTTCTTTTGGAAGTGGCTGGTGTGGTTTTCACAGCACTGGATGTAGTGCCATGATCACCAGGAGCAGTGGGCTCAACAACAGAGGTTTTGACAACAGTTGTTGTCTTTGTCCTCTTTGTTTGTGTTTTTGAAACTTTGGACACTTTTGACACTTTTTCTTGGGTGCTTCCACCCAGCATTCTAGTGAAAGTTTCATCAGTTAAGCTTTTCATTTGCATTGCCTCACCCTTTTTGAAAACTTTTTCTGGTAAGACTTTTTGTAGAATTACACTAAGAATTCTTGGGTAAATTAGAAAAGCATTGTTTAACCCTGACTTAATTGCTTTCACATTTGACACTAGGTCCATAAACAATCCTTGGGAAAGATTGAAGTCAGAGTTTGACAACATGGCATAGCCCAGATATTGTATCCTTAATGGGATTTCATTGAAGGATGTGGACTTAGCGGAGACACATAGAAGGAGGGTATGGAAGAAAAATTTCATGACTGGTGGGAAAAACTTTTTGAAAAGTGTTGACCCAGTCATCTGACCATCATACCCTCGTTCTTGAAACTCAGTGTGAAGCTCTGTTTTTGTGAAGGAGTCCTTACCTGCCAGGTCATTGAGGGAGAAGGTTGTGGATATGAGTTTAGGGGTAATGACGACACTTGTTTCTCCAATTTTGGAAATAATGGAAGTAGGCTTTTTGTCTTGTAATAAGAACTCAGCATTCAACCAGAACTCTTGGAGAGTATCAATGTAGATGGGAGCATCAGCGGTTAAGATGGGTAGATATTTGGAATTTAGGAGAATGTCAATGGTGGAATGGAATGATGTGTTATCATCTGTTTTAACCAGATATGGGAGACAATTGTGGGTGGCTTTGGCTTGAAGATCCATTTTAATGGATTCCGAAGGTGAAAATGAATGAAATCTGATTGAGGGTTTGAGAATGGAGAAGGCGGTTTCAGTATTTTGAATACAATGAGACAGTGTAACGACTGTTGTGATAAAACAGGGTTTTTATAGGCTCTGGTGAAACCGCTGATGTGGCCAAAACTCTGCTTGTAAGAGCAGACGTGGCAAACATCTGATGGATAAAGCATCTGGTGGGGAACAGCTGTTTTGGCAAACAACTGATACAAACAACTGATGGAACCAACTGTTGTATATATATATATATATATTTTGTTTTTATGTATAGGTATAGTATAGATATATATAGATAATGAAACAGTTGTTTTATCTGATCAGATGTTTTGAAACAGATTTTTCAACCAACAGTGGATATGAATGAAACAGTGGTTGTTTTATCTGATCAGATGTTTGAAACAGATTTTTCAACCAAAAAGCTATTTTTAAGGAGAAATTTTGATTTTCTGAAACATTTTAATGCTTTTTTTTTTAAAAAAAAAAAAACATTTTTGTTGTTTAATCCATGTTTAACATACCAATTCTAGAAATCAGATTTGTAAAGGTAGATGTGTCTAAAGCTTTTGTCAACACATCTGCCAACTGATCTTCTGTTGGAACATGGTGCAGAGAAATCAAACCTTTTTCATAGCTATCTCTGACAAAATGATGTCTGATGTCAATGTGTTTGGTAGTGGAGTGAGAGACTGGATTTTTGATGATATTTTCAGCAGCTTGACTATCCAACATGAGTGGAGTCTGTAGTGCAGTTATCCCAAAATCCAGTAATTGATTTTGAAGCCACATGAGTTGGGCTGTACAGCTTGCAGCAGCAATGTATTCAGCTTCAGCTGTTGAGGTTGAAACAGCTGCCTGCTTTTTGCTTTGCCAGGAGACTAAGGCATTCCCTAGAAATTGGCACCCTCCTGATGTGGACTTTCTTGTGGTGTGACAGCCAGCAAAATCACTATCTGAATAACCTGAAAGCTCAATGTTTCCATTAGCAGGATACCAAATACCAAGTCTGGGAGCACCTTTGAGGTATCTAAATATCCTTTTCACAGAAATAAGGTTTGACTTTCTGGGTGAAGCCTGGGATCTTGCACAGACACAGGTGGCAAACATAATGTCTGGCCTAGATGCAGTTAAGTACAGTAAAGACCCAATCATGCATCTATAATGTGTTTGATCAACCAGTTCATCCTTGTCATCAATAGTGAGTAGCTTGACTGTACCCATGGGTGTACTACATGGCTTACAATCATTCATCTCAAATCTGGTTAATAAATTCTTTACATATTTGTTTTGGTGAATGAATGTGCCATTTTGCAGTTGTTTCACTTGAAGACCAAGGAAACACTGAAGTTCACTAATGGCACTCATCTCAAACCCTGCTGTCATGAGTTTTCTGAACTCTTCACACATTTGGTTACATGTGGATCCAAAAATGATGTCATCCACATATATTTGAACAATCATTAAGTTTTTCCCTTTCCATTTTAGAAATAAAGTTTTGTCAATTTTACCTCTTGTGAAGCCAATGGATAAGAGAAATGTGGAAAGAGTTTCATACCAGGCCCTTGGTGCTTGTTTGAGTCCATACAGAGCTTTGTTGAGCTTGTAGACATAGTCAGGATGGAATGTGTCTTCAAAACCAGGTGGTTGACATACATAGACTTCCTCCTGAATTTTGCCATAAAGGAAAGCACATTTGATGTCCATCTGATACACCTTTATGTTGTGGTTGACAGCAAAGGCTAAGAATAGTCTGATGGCTTCTAGTCTTGCTACAGGAGCAAAAGTTTCATCATAATCTATTCCTTCTTCTTGTCTGAAGCCTTGAACCACAAGCCTGGCTTTATTCTTGACAACAATACCCCTTTCATCAGTTTTGTTTTTGAAGACCCACTTTGTTCCTATAGGACAAACATCCTTAGGTAGTGGTACAAGCTCCCATACTTGTTGTCTTTTAAACTGAAGGAGTTCTTCTTGCATAGCTTCTACCCAACTGTTGTCTTTCAGTGCCTCTTGGTACTTGACAGGTTGTGTGAGAGATAGGAAACCTGCAAAAAGACAGATATTGGAAGATTGGCTTCTTGTGAGCACACCCTCTCTGATGTTGCCAATGATCCGGTCTGGTGGATGAGCTCTTAAGTAGATAAGATCTCCCTGATATGGTATGATGGCATTTTGAGGTGAAGGACAGAGGTTTGGTGACTCTGTTGATGTAACATCTGTTTGCACTTCTGTAGTGCCATCAGATGTTTGAAATGGAAGTGGGGGAATGGGTCCAAGTGGTGTAAAACTGGACTGACTTTTGTCAACAGATGGTTGACTTTTGTCAACAGATGATTGAGCAGTGGTTGTAAGAGGTGAAGCAGTGGTTTGAGGGTAAGACTGGCCAACAGTGGTTGACTCAGCTTGGGCAGAGTTTTGACAGTTGTTTTGAACAGCTGTTTCCTCAGATGCAGGATAGATTTTATAGTGATTAGGAATCACAACATCCATTCTGTAATCTTGCTGTGGAGACTGTGGGATACCTGCATTGTTAGTTTTAACAGTGATATCTTCAAATTTGAATTTATCTAAGTCAAATAATTCAGCAGGGTTTGCTGGGATTTTCAAAGATGAAAGTTCATTGAACTTCACATTCAGAGTTTCTTCTATTGTCTTGGTTGTTGTGTTAAACACTTTATACGCCTTGGCAGTAGAAGAATATCCCAGAAAATAACCACAATCTACTTTGGCTGCAAATTTTGAAATGGAATCTTTGAGATTTAAAATGAAACATGGGCAGCCAAAGATTTTGAAAAATGAAATTAATGGTTTGATTTTGAACAAAATTTCATAAGCAGTTTTTTGATGTCTAGGGTTGATCAAAACTCTGTTTTGAACATAGCAAGCAGTGTTTACAGCTTCTGCCCAGAAGGACAATGGCAAACCAGAATCTGCTAGCATGGTTCTTGCAGCTTCTATAAGAGTTCTATTTTTTCCTTTCAACCACCCCATTTTGCTCTGGTGTTCTTGGGATGCTGTACTGCCTCACAATCCCTTTTGACACACAGAAATCATCCAACTCCTTATTTTTAAACTCTATTCCATTGTCACTCCTGAAGACTTTTATTGGCAAGTCATATTGTTTTTCAACTTTGGTGACAAAGTCCTTCAATATACCTGCAGTCTCATCCTTAGAATGTAAAAAGTAAGTCCATGTAAACCTAGAAAAATCATCAACTATGACAAGACAAAATCTTTTTCTTCTTAGACTCATGATTTTAACAGGGCCAAACTAGTCCATGTGCAACAATTGTAGACATTGACTGGTTTTGGACTCATCAATGGATTTGTAAGAGCTTTTATGTTGTTTCCCTTTTAAACAAGAAACACAATGCTCATCACATTTGAATTCTTTTGATGGTAAACCTCTGACAAGGCTTTGTTTGGAGAGTGTATTGATAGTGTTAAGGTTGGTATGACCCAGTCTCCTATGCCACAATTCTGTCTCCTTTGTGGAGGCAGCAGAAAACAAACAGACATTTGTCATAGGATTGTCCTTTAACATATCAACAACATACACATTGCCACTTCTATGAGCAACAAGTTGTGCTTTGCTCTCAGCAATGATGGTATCAATCTTTTTCACCACTTCTGGCCCAATAATCTTGCAAGTTTTCTTTGTGAAGAATGAGCCATAACCTTTGTCACTCATTTGTGAAACACTCAGAAGATTAAACTTGAGATTATCAATAAGATTGACATTTTCAAACTTGAGTTTCCCAGCTTGCACAGTCCCTGATCCCAACACCTTACCTTTTGAATCATTACCAAAGAATATATCACCCCCTCCATGAGCTAAGAAGTCCAGAAGAAGGGCTCTACATCCTGTCATGTGCCTGGAGCCTCCACTATCTACATACCAAAGACTATCTAAACAAGCAGAAGCTCCCTGCACAGCAGTAAGGGATTAGTTTTGGTGAGTGTCCAAAGCCAAGTTGGCTTTGGATGGGTCCTCAGACTTTTTAGACTCAAGATTTGGAAAATGATCAGTGGTTTGAACTAATTTTTGAATTAAGTTCAACAACTGCTGCTGACCATTTGCCAGTGCTTGAATGTCAACACTTGGGGCAACAGTTGTTTGATCACTTCCAGACAGATGATAATACCCATAGGGATTTCTATTCACTCTTGGTTTAGAGGGTCTTTTTGGCTCCTCATAAACATGTGGCAGACTATGACATGGTGGTTGTCCATATCCTCTTGGGTATTTGCTTGTGGGTGGAGCATTTGTTACTTGGACATCCCTAGGAGCAGATGTTTCAAGACTTTTAGTAACAGATGTTTGGACAGGAGTGAAAGTCTGTTTGGGCTTTCCTTTTGAAGTACTTACCCAGGATTTGCAAGAGTTTTAGCTTTGTATTCTTGTATTTTCACATCAAAATTTTTGAGATACAAGCACTCTTTGGTTTTGTGATTCTTTTTCCCACATATTGAACATGTGGCTTTGAAATCACATACACTTGTTCCTTTGTTAATGTCATATGCTTTTAGAAGAAAACGGTTTTTAGTGACATGATTCTTCTTTTCACAGAAATCACAGAACAAGTGGACAGTCTTTTCTTTCTTCTTCCCTTTTTCAGCCTTCTTTTCAGCAGATGTTTGATCATCTGCTGGAAGGTTTTTCAAGGGAATGACTTTTGCCTGAGGAGCTGTCTTTCCTTCAGGTGTTTTAAAATCAACAGGTTTAAAATTCTCAAGAGTATCACACTCATCAGACCAGGTAGGTTTAAATTCATACTTTTCAAGTTCAGTGAATGATGAGGAACCTTCTGGTTTTTCAAGAACAATTTTCTTACCATTTGGTTCAGTGATTTTAATCTCTTGACCCTGCAGGTTTGTTGGAACTATCTCAACAGACTTTTGACCCCTTTTGTCAGTGTTTTCAAAAGCTGGAGCAGTGGTTTCAAAACCAAAACCAAACTTCACATGACTTTTGGTTTGTTTGTTGAGTAGCATCTCAAATCCTCTACATGATTCCACCCATTTCTCACATTCAACTTGGGTGGACTCAAGCTCACTTTTACAACTCTGATATTTTGTTATCATAGTTTGGAGCTGGTCTTTGGTTATGGTTGCTTCATGTTTTAAGCTGCTTATTTCAGATTCCTTTTCAGTTAAACTTGTTTTTAAATCTTTTGAAAGTTTCTCAAATTTAACTTCATCATCTAAAATTTTCTTTCTAAGGTTTTCATTCACCTCTTTGATGTTAGCAAATGCTATTACACATTTGTCAGAACACAAATCCTTAAGAATTTGAGGAGATACCTTAGCAGCAGCCATCAATGCACAATCACACTTGCACTCACAATCTTCAGATGCACCCCAGGGATCTGAGAGATTCACAGCCTCTTCTTCAGGTTTTTCACCTGTAACAACTTCATCAACAACATCATCAGTCATTACATTAGATTCAGTCACCACCTCCTCAGATTCAACCTCATCTACCATAGCCATGAAACAAAAGTTTTCTGGTTCATTTTCAGCTTTGGCAACTAATGCAAAATTTTCATCTGTTAACTCATCTGGTAGACTGCTCCAATCAACAAAGCCTTGTGTAAAGAAGCTCTGTTGACTGGTCTCTGCAAGAGCAGAGGATGGAGCAACAGTCGTTTGCACAGGTGCTTGAGCAACAGGTGTTTGCACATAGTGGATCTGAGGAACAGTGGTTTGGACATACTGGACAGGAACAGTGTTTGAGGACTGTGCAAAATGAGCAGTGTTTTGCACATTTGGTCCAGGGGTATTATAGGAATTTTGATAAGTGTTGGTCTGAGGTCTTTGATTTGGATAGGTGATTATAGGTGTACCATGTTGACTCCTACATTCCCTAGCAAAATGACCAAGTCTATGACATTTGTAACACTTTATCTTTGATTTATCCAACCCAACCTTTGATCTGCCAGTTAACCCTGGAAACCTTCTCCCAGTTTTCTTGTAAAAATTGTTAGTTCTTACACTGAGAAGGGCCAATTGGTGCATAATGTCCATTTCTTCCAAATCATCAGGGTCAAAGTATTTCAGGTCATCATACTCAAAGGATATGTTATCAGATGCCTGGATATCACCACCACTTGCTGTGAAAGCATAGTTTGGTGAATAAGAATCAGAGTTAAAACCTGAGTTAAAACCTAAAGTTATGTCAATGAAATGATCATAACTCTGATCCTTAATATTTCCAGGCACCTCATCATGACCCAAAAGTGCTGTATTCCCAAATACATAATCATCAGACACTTTTCCAGTGATAGGTCCTTAAATCCAATCGAGTTTCTCATAACAATAGCAATAGTGTCCCATTTGTCTGGTAATGATCTTAAAAACCTATGGTTCAGGGTTGAATGAGGGTAAGTAAGACCAACCAATTTTAGTTCACTAATGAGACAGTTAAACCTCTCAAATTGTTGAGTTAATGACTCTCCCTTGGCATGACTGAATGTTTCATATTGTTGGTTAAGTATTTCACGATTGTTTTCAATAACCTCCTCAGTCCCACCAAATTGTTCTTTCAGTGCATCCCACAACTCCTTTGCATTGTTACAGTGTAACAGCCCAGCATATATATCATTGGGTAGAGCCATGGCCACAATACTGAAGGCCTTAGCATCTAACTCAATTTTCTGAAAATCCTGGTCGGAGTAGTTTTCAAGTTTCTTTGGCTCCTGAACCTTGGGATCTTCAGTACTCGGCACCATCGGAACATGTGGTCCGAAGATAACCGACTTCCAACACCCAGTGTTCTGTTGAGCTAGAACATGGCTCATCCGACGTTGCCAGATATTGTATTCAGATCTGACAAGCATCGGTGGCTTGTTGTTCGTGCCAGTGTTATGTGGATCGTGATTGATTGAAGCCATTCTCTGATTTTTCAAAAAACAAAGTCTGTTTAAAAAACGGTTGAATCGAAATTAAACTATTACTCTGTTTTCAATCCAACAGACAAACGATATCAATAATTGTGAGCTGATCTGTTTATATTAAATTGATTTGTTAGATCGAATTTAATTGACCAAGCTCTGATACCAATTGTTAGGATCTGAGTTTGATTGTTTTGAATATGTTTAACTAAGAATGATAAGAGTGATATGAATATAGATGAAAAGTGCAGCGGAATAATAAACTTTTAATCAAAACAAGAGAGTAAATGTTTTCTGATCGAATGCTTTCATTTATCTAAAAGATTACAATCATACAAGTACTCCCCCTCAGCCTGATCACACTGTGATTGTGTAACACCCCAACCGATGGCGGAAACATCGGGATGTCACGTATTGATGATTGTTCAGTAGCTCATGGTGAATAATAAATTTCATTAAATAATTTAAATGAATTACATACAATTGTTCTAGAATTTGTACATCAAATTGAATAAAGCTATACACATATCTTCAAGCATCAATTCAAATCTTCAAGCAAATAGAACCTGAAAACATGTTAAGTTGAAAATGTTTTGGGTCAACAAAAGTTGGTGAGAATTACATAGGTTTTGATAATAGAATAAAATTGTTGTGCAATTCTTGTGTCATGGCAATCTAGTCCATATGCGAAAACATACTAGAAGTAAATCGAGTGCATAATCAACCTTGTTGACTGTTGTAATTGTGGTACATCCCATACGCTCATGGTTTACTCGTTTATATTGCAGTAACAAACACCCACGTAACCTTTGTAGGAGGCACGTATCCAGGTGGGATTGTCAGTCCAATAGATCTATCAATGTATACCGTTTGGCTGATGAATGTTTATGCTAGAATTGTGCTTACCCTAGTCATGTTCAAGACATAATGCAACATAGAAAAACACATAGACACATTGATGATTGAATTGCATAAATGATGTTGTAACATGTTTCACCCCAAAAATGGTGATAAATAGAAAAGGGGCTATGTAAAACTCACCTTAGCAAAATGTTGTATTTGTTGATAAATAGAATAGTGTGTTGCCCAAATGTGTCAAGTATCACCCTATAATAAGGTAATATATATGTCTAAGTCTATCAAGTCTATAAGTGTATAAGTTTCTAGGGCTTCGAATTGGGGATAAATGCTTGTTTGATTAATATAAAAAACGTTTGATAATTGAGAGAATATTAATAAATAAATAACCAAAAATCTTTTTAGGAAATTTAAAGTAAAGATGGTCACAATAATGTATTTAAAGTATAAAAATAATTTTTATAAAATTATTTTCTTTAAAATAGAATATTAATTCTATTTATAACAATTTGTCAAACTTTAACTTTAATATTTAAAAATATTAAAATTAAATAATTTTAACTTTAAAATTTATATTTCTGTTCTAAATATTCAGAAATAATTTGTATAAAATTTTGGTGCAAAAATACTAAAAATTGGATTTATTATGATTTAATTATGATTAAAACTAACAAAAATTGATTAAAAATATTAAATAAATGATTTTTCAGAAATAAAAATCATTTCTGAAAAGCTTAATGTTATAAAAACTCAGGATAATTTTTGTGGAAATTAATAAGATCGTTTTGATATTTTTATAGATTTTTATAAATATAATAGAATAAAATTGATTTAATTATTAAATATATTAAATAAATGAATTTTTAAAAACTAAAAATTGTAGGTGGAACATTTATATCAGATTAACTAAAAATATTTTTTTTAGAATTTATAAAAGAGTTATAATATTTAAAAACGAATTTATAAGATTAAATGTATTATATATAATTAATTGATTTGTTAAAAGGCTAAATAAAAAAAAGAACAAAAGGAGGCCACTGCCGGGACTCGAACCCGGGTGGCTCAGGATGGAAGCACTAGTCACAACCACTTGGTCTAGACCAGTGGTTGTGATTAGTTTCGTTCGTTTTAAAATAAATATATTATGCAATTCCAGTTTATCCCCAAAATAAACATCACGAGCCATAGAATCTGAAATCGTTTGATTCACACATCGATAGCCCAATTAACCTTAGGGCTATTGATGTGTGAATGCCGAAGATCAAAACCCACAAAAATAATTAAACTTACAACGTTGTTACGAGCACAAATGGCCAGTCAACTTGTAAAGTCAAACACGTGATCGTATTATAAGAACAGAAAGTTATTGAGTAAAATTGAGGATTGGAATAGGATAATCGGCGAGGTGAGATGGTCCAGAAATGATCCATTTATAGTATAATGAACTGGATCGTTGAATTGGCAAGCGTTGACCACGACTTGAATGTCAAATGCGAAAATGGTTAATTGGGTATCAATTGGATGATGATTAACGTGTTGATGAGTCACTGATGGCCGATAATCGCGTAATCATACCATTTATAAATTCAAGTGTGTCAATTAAGTTAATTGAATGGTCAAAATTTGTAAAACATGCCATATCTGCTGCTGTTGCACGACACAGGAAGAAAGAAAGAGTAACGAGAGTGAGTATTTATATAAATTAAGTTGGTTTTAAACCAACTAAAGGGTGTGGTCCAGGTGGTGTAACGCGTGTGTGTGTGTGGAGGTGGTCCGGGTTCGAATCCGAGCAGGGGCCTTTATTTTTTTTTATAACTGAAATGGGAAGGAGGGGTTTGGGCTGGGTGGTTTGGGCCGAGTCTGGTGGGCTCAAGAGGGTGTTGGGTTGGGTAGTTTTGTTTGTTGGGTTGTAGTTTAGGTTTAGGGGGGGTTTAGTTATAATATTTGCATCATGTTTATTATTATTATTATTATACTTATATATATATACATATATATATATATAAGTTGTGTGGTCGGGAAAATAAGACTTGGGCACGTTATGAATGATAAAAAAATATAATATACGTGTTGAAATTTGAAAATTTCTCGATGTTACAGTCTCTCCTACTTTTAGAAACTTCATCCCGAAGTTAAAGAAAATACCAGGTTTGCAATTGGTCAACTACTGAAAACCTTGATAAAATTTCACACTACCTTAACGTACCTGTAAATTCATGATTACGTTCCGGACCGTAATTACCAATTTACCTTACATTAGGGTTTTGTGTCCTTTTATGACTCTACCGATTGTTGAGCAGATCTGATAGTCTCCACCAGTCGTTGAGCAGGTGGTAGGGCCTCTCCCGACTGTTGGAAAGACATGATGACCTCTACCAATCGTTGAGTAGATTGTTTGGTAGTCAACTAATTGTTGTACAAGTAAGCAAGTATGATTATAGATATAGCAATTAATTCACATTCAAACAAGCATGCAAACAGATGTTATGATAATATTTGAATCAAAAGTGGCAATACATGGAATTAAAGAGAAAGTAGACATTATCCAAATGGTAGGGTTTGCTGTTAAGTAGCTGGATGGTTTCAAGCGGGGTTATTTGGAGCATCAAGAGCGTTTGTAGCAGGGATTCGACAAGCATCTGCTAGATGCCCATACCTTTGACAATTGGTGCACTGTCGGCAGGGTACTTGAGTTGGGTGGTGATACTGGCAGGTGTCACACTTAGGTAGCTTCCCGTGGTATTGTTTCTTGTTGGGTGGGGCAGTGGTATCTATTGCAAAATTTCTGGCCTTACACTTCCCGTTGGTTGAGGCCTCGGTTTTGATTTCAACGGCAGGTTGGGGAGTATCCTTTTTCTTTTCCCCTTTACGAGTTAGGGTTCCTGCTTTCACATGGTTATCTGTTAGGGTGGCAGCCAAACGTTTTGCTTCCTCCAAAGTTGCAGGGTTCCTTCCCCACACCGTGTCTTGAATCTGCATCGGTAAACCACCAATGTATTTTTCGATAGCAATGGGCAAAGGGGTGACTTTGTGGGGTAGCAGTAAGCTAAGTTCGTGAAAACGAGTGTTGTAAGCAAGGTTTTCCCCACTGTCTTGAGCAAGATCATGAAATTCATCTTCCAACTTCTTAATTTCATTACGAGGACAGAACTCTGCCTTCATAATGTCTTTAGCTTGATCCCAAGTTAAGGCTAGTGCAGCTTCAGCTCCGCGAGTGCGTTTTTCTTCATTCCACCAAGTGAGTGCTCGTTTATGAAGAACACTCATGGCATAACGGACTTTAAAATTGTCGGGGCACTCACTGTTGATGAAGGTATTCTCAATACCCTCAAACCATTGTAGGAGTCCTGTAGCTCCTTCTTCTCCACTGAACTTTGGGGGATTACAGGAATTAAAGTGTTTAAGGGTACAGGCTGGGAGTCCATTCCCGTTGTGATTTCCATTTCCATTCCGTTGCCGTTGCCGTTCCCGTTGCCGTTCAACTGGATGATTTGAGCTAGTAAGTTGGGAACCAGAGTTGCGATTTGCTGCGCCATTTGTTGAGAAATGATTGCAGCTAGCTGAGCATCGACACCATTGTTGTTGTTGTTGTTGTGGTTAGTATCGTGGTTGTGGTTGTGATTGCTACTTCCTTCATCATGATTTTCACACTGTTAAGACGAGCACTGCGACGTGGAGGCATGATCTGTAAGAGACACAGTGAAATGAATGAGATTATATAAGGAATGTAATCATTTATTCATTAATTAAAATGAATAAACGAAAACGTTGACTTATCAAAGATTCTAAATTTCAATAACATATGAAGACATGCTTTAGCCTATAAGTGAACACTCATCCCGAGAATTCCCAGGTAGGCATCCGGGTCCCTCGTCTGATTGGGATATATGCGCAATGCCAGCCTAGACAGAAGACTCAGAATACAGGCGTTCACCCTTCCAGATTGCACGTGTTCGTTATTAAAATCTAGAACATCGACGAGATCTCAAGGTAGTTCAGGTTAAACCTGAGGATTTTGTCTTATTAGTCTAAGAGTGGATCTAGTGATGGAGAGCAACCTTCTTGTAGGGATGAAAGTAGAGATAAGAAGTAGGAGATAGAGAATAGCAAGCAAAAGAAGCAAGTACTGGTTAAATCCTATGGTTATAGACTAGATTATTTTTCTAATAACCTAATTCCCTATAACCATGGCTCTGATACCAATCTGTAACACCCCAACCGATGGCGGAAACATCAGGATGTCACGTATTGATGATTGTTCAGTAGCTCATGGTGAATAATAAATTTCATTAAATAATTTAAATGAATTACATACAATTGTTCTAGAATTTGTACATCAAATTGAATAAAGCTATACACATATCTTCAAGCATCAATTCAAATCTTCAAGCAAATAGAACCTGAAACATGTTAAGTTGAAAATGTTTTGGGTCAACAAAAGTTGGTGAGAATTACATAGGTTTTGATAATAGAATAAAATTGTTGTGCAATTCCTGTGTCATGGCAATCTAGTCCATATGCGAAAACATACTAGAAGTAAATCGAGTGCATAATCAACCTTGTTGACTATTGTAATTGTGGTACATCCCATACGCTCATGGTTCACTCGTTTATATTGCAGTAACAAACACCCACGTAACCTTTGTAGGAGGCACGTATCCAGGTGGGATTGTCAGTCCAATAGATCTATCAATGTATACCGTTTGGCTGATGAATGTTTATGCTAGAATTGTGCTTACCCTAGTCATGTTCAAGACATAATGCAACATAGAAAAAACACATAGACACATTGATGATTGAATTGCATAAATGATGTTTGTAACATGTTTCACCCCAAAAATGGTGATAAATAGAAAAGGGACTATGTAAAACTCACCTTAGCAAAATGTTGTATTTGTTGATAAATAGAATAGTGTGTTGCCCAAATGTGTCAAGTATCACCCTATAATAAGGTAATATATATGTCTAAGTCTATCAAGTCTATAAGTGTATAAGTTTCTAGGGCTTCGAATTGGGGATAAATGCTTGTTTGATTAATATCAAAAACGTTTGATAATTGAGAGAATATTAATAAATAAATAACCAAAAATCTTTTTAGGAAATTTAAAGTTAAGATGGTCACAATAATGTATTTAAAGTATAAAAATAATTTTTATAAAATTATTTTCTTTAAAATAGAATATTAATTCTATTTATAACAATTTGTCAAAATTTAACTTTAATATTTAAAAATATTAAAATTAAAGAATTTTAACTTTAAAATTTATATTTCTGTTCTAAATATTCTGAAATAATTTGTATAAAATTTTGGTGCAAAAATACTAAAAATTGGATTTATTATGATTTAATTATGATTAAAACTAACAAAAATTGATTAAAAATATTAAATAAATGATTTTTCAGAAATAAAAATCATTTCTGAAAAGCTTATTGTTATAAAAACTCAGGATAATTTTTGTGGAAATTAATAAGATCGTTTTGATATTTTTATAGATTTTTATAAATATAATAGAATAAAATTGATTTAATTATTAAATATATTAAATAAATGAATTTTTGAAAACTAAAAATTGTAGGTGGAACATTTATATCAGATTAACTAAAAGTAATTTTTTTAGAATTTATAAAAGAGTTATAATATTTAAAAACGAATTTATAAGATTAAATGTATTATATATAATTAATTGATTTGTTAAAAGGCTAAATAAAAAAAAAGAACAAAAGGAGGCCACTGCCGGGACTCGAACCCGGGTGGCTCAGGATGGAAGCACCAGTCACAACCACTTGGTCTAGACCAGTGGTTGTGATTAGTTTCGTTCGTTTTAAAATAAATATATTATGCAATTCCAGTTTATCCCCAAAATAAACATCACGAGCCCTAGAATCTGAAATCGTTTGATTCACACATCGATAGCCCAATTAACCTTAGGGCTATTGATGTGTGAATGCCGAAGATCAAAACCCACAAAAATAATTAAACTTACAACGTTGTTACGAGCACAAATGGCCAGTCAACTTGTAAAGTCAAACACGTGATCGTATTATAAGAACAGAAAGTTATTGAGTAAAATTAAGGATTGGAATAGGATAATCGGCGAGGTGAGATGGTCCAGAAATGATCCATTTATAGTACAATGAACTGGATCGTTGAATTGGCAAGCGTTGACCACGACTTGAATGTCAAATGCGAAAATGGTTAATTGGGTATCAATTGGATGATGATTAACGTGTTGATGAGTCACTGATGGCCGATAATCGCGTAATCATACCATTTATAAATTCAAGCGTGTCAATTAAGTTAATTGAATGGTCAAAATTTGTAAAACATGCCATATCTGCTGCTGTTGCACGACACAGGAAGAAAGAAAGAGTAACGAGAGTGAGTATTTATATAAATTAAGTTGGTTTTAAACCAACTAAAGGGTGTGGTCCAGGTGGTGTAACGCGTGTGTGTGTGTGTGGAGGTGGTCCGGGTTCGAATCCGAGCAGGGACCTTTATTTTTTTTTTTTATAACTGAAATGGGAAGGAGGGGTTTGGGCTGGGTGGTTTGGGCCGAGTCTGGTGGGCTCAAGAGGGTGTTGGGTTGGGTAGTTTTGTTTGTTGGGTTGTAGTTTAGGTTTAGGGGGGGTTTAGTTATAATATTTGCATCATGTTTATTATTATTATTATTATTATTATTATTATTATTATTATACTTATATATATACATATATATATATATATATATATAAGTTGTGTGGTCGGGAAAATAAGACTTAGGCACGTTATGAATGATAAAAAAAAATATAATATACGTGTTGAAATTTGAAAATTTCTCGATGTTACAGATTGTTTGTCTGAGAGAATGTTTGTGTGTGTGATGCAATAGAACAGTACAAGCACTGTTCTATTTATAGACAAGCCTAAACCACTGATGACCTAGGCTGACGTCACCTTAAGACAGTGACCTCTAACAGAATAACAAACATAAAACATCTGCCTATTACAAACTACTGTTACATTGAAAACACTGAAGGTAAACTACTGTTGTAGGAAAACTCTGATGGTCTTGTATCCTCTGCTGGAGCCTAAGTGTTGTTGGCTCCAGCAGTGCTTTAGTCTTCAGTACTTGGATCAGCAATTGTTCTTCATCAGACCTTTGGTCAGCAGTTGTTCTTCATCAGTGTTTATTCAGCAGTCCTTTGTATCAGCAGTTGTCATAGCAATTGTTTGGATGGAACAGTTGTTAGAGTCAGCAGTCTTTTGGGAGAAGTATGTTGTAAGGACTGTTTATTGTGTGGATCAACTGTTAGCATGTTTTGGCTTTTCAATCATCTGTTCTTCTCCAGGTCAGCAGACCCAACATTTGTCTTGTCTAAAGGCAATGTCGAGGCAATTGCGGAGGTTACCAAAACATTCAAAATTCATTCAAGGACCAAACTGATGAGTATAACTTCCTTTTATAATCAAGAGATGACATAACACTATGAGATTCCTCTCTAGAAACTAAAGCAAAGGCTTCCTTTACAGAACGTAAATCAGTTTTGAGTAACAAAGTAGTCCTAACATGTTAGTAAATACTATCCAATCCCATCAAGAACTGCATCAACTTAATTATATTAGAATGGTTATTAAAGTCCCTAGAAGCATTACAAACACAAGCAGGCAATTGAAGGATCTGATCTAATTGTTTTCACATTGTGTTTAACTTGTGATAGTATTCAGCAATAGTCATACCATTTTGACTGACAGAATTAATCTTTTAGTACAAGTCAAACACAACAGATCCATCAATTTTGTCACAGGTTTCCTTAAGGTCCTTCCAAACTTCAAAGGCAAGTTTGGAATAAACCTATCCCATATACAGTTCCTCAGAAACAGAATTAAGAATCCAAGTTAACACAATACTATTACATCTTTCCCACTAATTAGCAAGCACAGGATCATCAGAAGGTTTAACACATTCTCCATTAATGAATCCTAGCTTATTTTTAACCCTTAATGCAAGAACCATAGAATTAGTCCACACAGTATAGTTTTCTGTCCCCTTAAGTTTAATGCTAATGACAATTAAATTTGTAGAATCACTAGCATGCTAACCAGAGTAACAGGATTAACATCCGGGTCCCTCGTCTGATTGGGATATATGTGCAATGCTAGCCTAGACAGAAGACTCAGAATACAGGCGTTCACCCTTCCAGATTGCACGTGTTCGTTATTAAAATCTAGAACTTCGACGAGATCTCAAGGTGGTTCAGGCTAAACCTGAGGATTTTGTCCTATTAGTCTAAGAGTAGATCCAATGGTGGAGAGCAACCTTCTTGTAATGATGAAAGTAGGGATGAGCAGTAGGAGGGAGATAGAGAATAGCAAGTAAAAGGAGCAAATACTGGTTATAATCCTATGGTTATAGACTAGATTATTTTTCTAATAACCTAATTCCCTATAACCATGGCTCTGATACCAATCTGTAACACCCCAACCGATGGCGGAAACATCGGGATGTCACGTATTGATGATTGTTCAGTAGCTCATGGTGAATAATAAATTTCATTAAATGATTTAAATAAATTACATACAATTGTTCTACAAGAATTTGTACATCAAAATGAATAATACTATGCACACATCTTCAAGCATTAATTCAAATCTTCAAGCAAGTAGAACCTGAAACATGTTAAGTTTGAAAATATTTTGGGTCAACAAAAGTTGGTGAGAATACATAGGTTTTGAATATAATTGATAACAATAGTTTGTACAACAATCACAGTTGTATGATGATAGAGTATGAGTCCGACATGTAACAATGCGTCTTTGTACAATCAAACCTTGTGTCGACTGATGACTAACTCGCAAGTTAGTTAAATGTTGTTACTGTTATCGATCATCCCTGAATTTATGCGGGGGGATGGGTTTGTCAGACCTATAGCGCTATAATCTAAACAGGCGGCTTGATCATTGTTAATGATTGTACTGTGTCTTTTTGTTACAGTCAAATGATAGAATGATGATGTAATTGAATCACAAGTAAATATGATAGTATAAAATGTTTAAACATGTTTCACCCCAAAAATAGTGAAAATAGAGAAAAGGGGCTATGTAAACTCACATTGGCTAAGGTGAATTATCCTCTAAGTGTTGTGAATGTATGCGAGGCGAATCCCAAAGACTCAACAACGTAGCTAGTCGAAAAAGAAAGAATATCAAGCTTCCAATTCGCCAATTACAAGAGCTTATAATCAAAGCTTCAATTGTAGAAGTAATAGACTATAGAAGAAGGGTATGAGGGAAAGTTTAATCGGATTGAAACAATCGATTTAGAGGTGCAAAGTATAATGGGTCATAGGTGGGTTTTTATACTAGTTTTGGATTCAATTAGCCATTAAAATTGGTCAACACCATAAAGTAAGGTTTTTATGATGAATTGACTATTTGACTAAGACTTTGACTGTTTGACTAAGACTTTGACTAGGACTTTGACCAGGACTTTGACTGATCAATTTAAGGAGTGTGTTAAGTTTATTTTCTTCTGAAATACTACACAAGATGATAGTTGGCTCAGTTGGTTGTCACTGTGTGTTGGTTGGCTGTGGACGCGGGTTCGAGTCCCGGTCCACACAAATCTTTTTTTGGCAATTATTTCCCTAAAACTATATTATTCTAAATTCATAATATGATTATATAAGCCCGAAAGTGACTCGAAATATTTTTAAAACGTACAAAAGTGTCGAGATACAAATAATTATTAGTTTAAGGTATTTAAAACATATATTGTTTAAAACAATACATTCTTTTTATCATAAAAAAATTAAGGGAAATTCGCGATGTTACATTCCGAAGAATTCAACCTATACGTATAAGAATACTAATGAGGGAAAATGACTTAAAAGTCTAAGACATCTAGAATCTAAGGCATTAGGGTTGCTAGGCTAGGTAGGGAAGATGAAGTTTTTACGTTAAATCGAACCTAATAGTAACCTGCACTTCAATAATGTAATATGATTAAAGTTCAACTATATGATTAAGAAAAATCATTATTACAATTGGAATATTTTAGATAAAAATATGCCAGGCGGTTAATGCACTTTTAGTTAATTCCTTTAACTAAAATATATAATAGTTAAAGTTTATTAAGACTAAAATTACAAGATATGATCCAAAAATAATATTTTTGTTAAAAATAATTATTTTCTGATGTAAAATAGTAAAAAATAAATTTTTCATATTTTTTTCTCAATTTATTTGCATTTAAAACAGATTTAATGAATTTAAATCATATTTAAATGAAAAAAAATAGGGAAACGAATAAAAATAATTGTTTTCCAGGAAAATAAATTTTTTTTCAGTTGATCATACTTATAAATAATTTCCCAAAAAGTTTGGGATTAAAACCATTAAAAATGATTTTTTTATCAATTAATTATAATTAAATCAATTTAAATTAATAAAATTATGAAAATAAGATATTTTCCAAAACTTAAAAATATGATAATTTTCTATGATGTGTCAAGATACTACACCTAAAGTTTCATGATTTTTTGAGCAAAAATGAATTTATTATGAATTTTTATAAGATTAATGTATTTGTATATTAATATATAAATAATAATAATAGAATCTAAAAAAAATAGAAATGGGGCGCGGGTGGGGAGGATCGAACCCGACCATTTTTGTTTCACAAACACACATACAACCTGATGTGCTAAAAGTAGTTGAATAAAAAAACTAAATTAAACCTAAATTAGACACTAAGTAATACTCCAGACTCTCTAAAATTAAACTACTGACAGGCAAGTTAACCTATCGACTCTAGTATAGCTAAAGTAAGCCCGGATATCAAACCCATGAGACTCTAATAGAAAACGAAAACTAGACTTGATTACTTATCCTAAATACTGAAATTAAAAGATTTGTTATTTTAAAAGGGGGGGGGGGTGTTACTGAAAAATAAAATGCAATAAAATAAAGATAACTAAGATTAACTAAACTGAACTAAAAACGAGAACTGAGCTGAGCTGAATTCAAATGATGGTGAAGGTACTACCTAGGTTAGAATCCTACTCATGACTGACGAACTTCTATGATTATGGAACTAGCTATTGAACCGGGATCTTCAGATACTAAACTTACAGGATAAACTAGAGGACCTCGACCCTTCTCAAGGAGAAACCTAAAGGTTACCTATAAGCCGTTAAACCATCGATTAAGAGGTTACCCTTACAGGCTTATCTACTCTGATGATAAAGTACCCGCTAGACAGTCTACCTTACAGCGCGAAAGCCTCACTACATTAAGAGTGCAAGGGGTAACTATAGAAAACCTGACCTGACTCGATACACAAGAGGTGGTAAGGAAACTAGGAAGATCTTCTTACAAAGCATCTAGATCTAGCAATTTAACACCCTAGACATATCGACATTCCCGCACCTTACAACTATTGGAATTGGAAAAACACCTAGAACTACCCAATTAACAAGAACCACTCCTATGGAAAACACTAGCAATTTACCATAAACTAGTTGTTAACACACAGTCCACAACCTAACACGCATTCATACATGAAAGACATTCACAAAAACGCACGTGGAGTAAATAATTATTAATTAAACAAAACTAGGTACGCATATACACCAGATCAGAAATAATCAAAGTCTTTACTAAATCATCAACCCATAGTCAAAGTTCCAAAAACCATAAAAACAATCATTCAATCATAAGTATTCATCAAAACTTAGGTAGTTAAAAGGTTTAGCCTAAAAAAGTCATGATAAAATCAAAACAATAAAAGCAAGTTAAATTCATGGTGTTCACAACAGGTATCAAATAGATAAATAGTACATAATTGAATTAGAAATGATCCGTGCTCGCACCAATGCTTCAACCCTTGACCTCCACTCTAAAATAATTTGCCTTCTCCAAAAGTTGATCCTCCTGCTGTCCTTTGAATTCTCCTCTAATACTATGTTCAGCTGTCTAAGAATGATAATCTGCGGCCTCCCTTTCTAATATTTGCCACTTCCAAAAATAAATAGGGTTGTTAAAAAAAACCCCTTTTTTGTATAGGACTTTGGGCCCGTGAATTCACGTTTTTGTTTATTATTATTATTATTATTATTATTATTATTACTACGTGCTCTTGACTCGAGTGTTTTAGACTTGACCAATGTTGCTCGTTTATGTTTCAACATCCATGAACACCTACAAAATATAAAATAAAATAGATAAATACTAAAAAAGACTCAAAATCTATAAAAACCTATAAAAATGGTGGTCGAAAATAAAGCTTCAAAACCTGAACAAAAATAACCGATTGGAGGCTTTAGAAGGCGATTTGTTATGTGTTCTTCATGGGTTTGCGAAGTGTAGATGTGCAGAAGTGATTTGGAGCAAACAATTTATATATTGGACGATTGAAAGACGTGTTTTAAGGCGACTAAAGTTTCCGGCCGTTTTGCTCAAAACCCGGATTTAAAGCACAATTGTTGTTGTGTTAAAGGTCGATTAACTCATTGAAAGTTATTAATGGACGAAGGGGAAACACGTAGGTATCATTTAAACGGATTAAAACCCTCAAGTTGGACCAAAACATCCTTGCCAGAGCTCGACCGGTTCCGGCCAAATCTCGTCGGAAAAGAAAACGCAGGGGAGGGATTTTTAGTTTTAAAACTTTTACATTTTGGCATGAATAGTCCCTCCTTGTTTAACCTTGTTAGTTTATTGTGATTCAATTAACTTTTCTTAATAAAGATACTAACAAAGTTAACATAACTAACTAAAAGTTTTTAAAACTTAAAAAAAAACCCTTAATCAAACTTAAAAACTTTAATTGTTTAAACAAGAATAATATAAACTTTTAAATAAAACAATTGCCAAGATGTATTACGTTTAAATATTGTTTCTATATTCGTGTTCGGTTAAAATGTACGCATTTTCAAGTAAAAATATATTGATCGAATGAAACTCAAATTTTATTAAATTTAAAAAATAAAAAGTATAAAGACTATAAATGACAACTTGATGAAAAACGAGAGTGACGGTTGTCACGGACGCCTTTTAGAAGAAGCAAACTACCGCTGTTAGAGAAGATCCGCCTACAACCACTCTTGTTGCGCCACGTGAACAATTGGCAGGGCGGTACACTCTTTCTCTCTCTTCAGCATTAATTACACTAAGTTTTATCTTAATTACTTGATCTAATCCTAAATAATTAGGCCGAAAGGAGGCAGGCCTATAACCCGGGCCCAGGCCCATAGTCGAGGTTATGGATTAGTGATGTTTGGCCGACTCATGCACTATATAAAGGAGGTCTACCCTCCTCGTATGGGCATGCATTATTGCACCGATTCAAGCCAACATCACTTTTGTGTCTGTACGTTGGAATCTTACGATTACCTAGCAGTTGCCTCCTTTCGTATGACCCACTATACTCTTTCTTTTCAGGTTTTGGTTCCAGCCTCAAGTGTGAGCAAAAGATTATACCCTGCAGCAAACACGAGTTCAACACAATTACGTACCTCGGTTGAGGTAAGTATCGCTCGTTGTTTCTTCAATACCCAATTACACTTAACTGTCTAAGTATAACAATCAATTCAAATCAAATACTTTATAACAAAACCTCAAATATTTAGTGTGGTTATACTTCAATACTATTTCATGATTTTATCCCAATATAACTTTGTCCCTAGCATACACTATAACCACTATTTTACCCTCCATGTAGATCATATTGTTATTTCAAAACTGGCCAACTTATAAACCACTCATACGTTAAGAATCAATGTTAATTAATAATGTCAAAAGATGTAATCCAATATATAAGTAATCAACAACTCATAGGAAGCCTAATTCAAATAACAGGACAAACATGTTCAAACAGTTTTCAATCAATGATTAAGATTAATCTAATATGTTGCAAGTATGAAAGCAGCATATTACCTTCAAAAATTGATTCTCCATTATTTGAATGACTCATTTTGACATGTATTCTGCGCCTATAATTCTTACTCTTGCTCCAATCAGGTTTTACATCAAGAGCCTTAACTTTTAATTAAGCTTATCAACTGAAATTTTAAAGATAAAAAAGTGTTAAATAACAAATATCTTGTATAGAACGGAGTAATTTTTACTAATATGACATTAAATTTGAAGTGGGTGGAAAAGAAAAAAACGAAAATATAGATCTAACATCAGAATAAAAATGATTAAAATAGGAAAAAAAATACAAAAGACTCTCATAACCTAATACTTTAGGCGATGGAGGCGACCACGGCTGAGGCTTCACCGGAAATTGATTGGCTGTCGTAGCCCTGTAATTAACATTGCCGCCATACAAACCATTAACGGATGATTCAATATTAATGCTAAAATGCTAAAATTTTGAATGAAATTGTTATTTATATATATAATACATTAAATGATCTTTTGAAGAACAGAATGATCTTTTGAGATCATTTTTAATTATAACATAGACCCTAAAAACATGGTACCTTAAAAACACTCCAACATGCATGAACGCTCAATAACATAACACCATTTAGGCTATATCAAGAACAGCCAAGGAACCGGCTATTGGAGATGGTGTGAGTCCCAGTGACAGATTTAGACCAAGATTTTAGGGGTAACGTTACATAATTTTCACGGGTAACGTAATACAAAACACGTAAAAAAAATTAAAAATATACTACGCCAAAAAAGTTGAGGGGTAACGGATGTTACCCCTCTTACACTATAGATCCGCCCCAGGGTGTGATGTGAACTAAAAATTAATATAGAACAAATAATAAAACTTAATGAAACAAGTCTAAATACCAAAACGAAATGTCAAAAATATATTACACACGACAAAAAATCATCAAATGTTCTTTGGCCTAGTGCTATTCAGTTGTACAGAACTGGCGTTCCTATCTAAGAGTTTAAAGGTTTTTGTCCCATGATACACAATAATACAGAATTAAGGCTAGATAGGATTATTGTTAAAAAAACTATAACAAAAACCTTATAAATCCTTCTCCTTCTATCACTATTATTAAAGTATACAGTAGTTAAATCAAATGAATAATAGATTTACACCTCATTATCGTAACCGATTCTACATAGACTAACATATAATAGGGTAATATAGTATTAGAGAATGATTAATATTATGCACATAATTAAGAAATGAAAAATTAAAAACAAATAATTATTCTTTTATTCTTTAGAGCTACTTATAGCTAGATGACTTTATTTATCAATTAGTATACTTTTAACAACTCATTTTAAATAAATTATCCAAATTAAATTATTTTCATCTTAATTAAATAATCTAGGAATCAAAATCATAATGACTAATTGAAACTTTAAATAACAATAATAATTATTTTAAATAAATAGTGTAGACACATATCAAACACCCAATTAGTATTATCTAATGTTAATAATTAGGGATAAAATATTCATTTTGCACACTCATTCAGACATAAAATCAAATAATCATTACTGGTTCAACACTTACTTGTTCAGAGCCTCTTATCTATTCAGGTCTCTTACTGGTTCAGCACAAAACAGCCCCTTAGTGTTCCTTGTGACCCAAGTTTGATTCTCACTCTCCTGATTATTTTATGCGTCATCTAGGTGAAGAGCGAATATGGGTGACGCCGGTTCGACTTGAATGAGATGCAAGGTTTTGCTGATTATTCCGCTGTCGTGCCTTCGAAGGGTGGAGGTTGGGTTTCCGCACATCTAAAAGAGCCAAGAGGCTGACAGTGGTCGAGTAGTCGATCTTGACCACTGCACCCCGGTGTCACAGTGGTTGGCATGTCATTAAAAAAAGGGGTATATTATTTGTTCATATAGTAGTTTGAAAGAGTAACACTTCACCGTTCAAAAAAAATCATCCTTTTATACACGTGCATTATAAACAATATCCTTTAGGTTTAGTTAAAATGATATCTATTATCTATTAATTAATATATATAAAAGAATTGAACATTGCTGACGTGGCGTGCAATGGTGCCTTCAACCTCTCCATGAAACTGCCACGTGACATCATAATTGAAAGACTTTAGTGTTTTTGAATTATTTCATTTTTTAATTAAATTGAGTTATTTTAGAAAAAAATAATTTAAAAATAAATTTAAAATTTTCCCTCTCATATTTCCTCCCATAATTTTTAAACGTTTATATCTTTTATATACGGGATTTTTTAAAGAAAAAAATCACACCAAATTAACGAGCGTTTTATTATCTTTCCAACGAGTACCATAGTGCTATATAAAAAACGGAGAAAAAATCGACTATTTTTTTTGTGGGGTTTCGTTCATACAGGAAAAAAAACACAAACTGTTCATGTTATTCATTAATCATGTTTTTTCTTTTAAACCAGATTCTTATCTACGATATTGAAAATCAGCCGAATCGCCATGTTATCATTGGAATTTTACTAGGTATACTTCATCAAGAGAAACTAGAACAAAGAATCGCGCAACACTGCAACACATGGTGTCAGCTTATAGCAAGGTTATTTTTATTTATTTAATTATTAATTACAAGAGTAATAATTATTACTATTAGTATTAGTATTATTAGAATGGTTATATTTTTCAACCCCGGACGCTACCGGGAAGAATTGATAGTTGCTGACATGGCGTTCAATGGTGGCTTCAACCATCTCTTGATTATGTCACGTGGCATAATGAGATGCAATGGCTACAACTTTCAACTTAAGTGTTTGTTTAGTTGATTAGGTTAGGAATTATAAGAGCCATTAGAATGTGAGAAATTAGAGAGATGTGATAAGTTTTTGAATAGTTGCAGCTTACATAAGTGATTCTTTAGATGATTACTGATTAGGTTTTAGATTAGGGAATATGAGTTATTACTGATTAGAATACTATGAACATGTTATGATTGAGAGATTTTGTGGTTAGTTAACTTGAGTCATTTGCAATAGGTTATCACGTAAAATTATATTTTTCAACCTCGGGACCCTCCCGGGGTAATCAGCTAGTGAAGTTATATCCATAAATCAACGTTATCAATAAATAAATAATAATATAAAACCTAATCTACTAAATTTAAATTGAGTTATTTTAGGAAAATAAATTTAAAAAACAAATTTAAATTTTTCTCTCTTATTTTCCTCCCATGATTTTTAAACGTTAATATCTTTTATATACGATATTTTTTAAAGAAAAAAGTTACACCAAATTAACGAGCGTTTTATTATCTTCCCAACGAGTACCATAGTTCTATATAAAAAACGGAGAAAAAAAAACAACTATTTTTTGTGGGGTTTCGTTCATACAGGAAAAAAACACAAAATGTTCAGGTTATTCATTAATAATGTTTTTTCTTTTAAACCAGGTTCTTATCTGCGATGTTGAAATTCAGTTCAATCGCCATGCTTTCATTGGAATTTTACTCTTTTAAAGATGCATAGGTATACTTCATCAAGAGAAACTAGGAGAAAGAATCGTGCAACACTGCAACACATGGTGTCACCTTATAGCAAGGTTATTTTTTTATTTATTTAATTACAAGGATAATAATTATTACTATTAGTATTAGTATTATTAGAATTGTTATATTTTTCAACCCGAGATAGTTTGTTAAATATTTACTTAGTTTCAGATTTCGCACACCACACGGTTGTCATTGATGGAGTGAGCATGGATCCTATATATTAAAATGAACTTCCAACATGTGTTTTTCATGATCACTTTTCATTTCTTCTAGTTTATTATTCGAGACTTAACGCACACGTAAAAGCTAAAAACTATGAGAAAGTAAGTATCTTTTTGAAAAAATAATAGTGAAGAAATAACAGATTTAACCTCTGGTTAGGGATGACTAGACAATCGATCCACATGAACGATCCTTCATTGATCTGTCTAGGGCTGGACGAATCTGAAACAATTAAAAAGTATTGGGGTAAGGAGATGATTACTTTCGTAGTTGTTTATGACAAAAACTGGGTAATGATGGATACTATGTGAATAGCTTTTAGGGTTAGCAAAAAGTGTCATCCCTATGGAGGTCAAAACCTCTTTATATAAGGATGACATATGCCAACATCACCAAACTCTAATCATATGGGCCCAAACCCGATTAGGGGTATCTCCACTACCCTAGCCCATCTTAATATAATATCTAGTAATAAAGTAACCAATGAGGGATTAGGAACGTGTACCGCCTTAACCGTATGCCACGTGACGTCATCTTAATGGTAATAAGTGGAGAATGTTGGTGGCGTACTTGTTGTCTCCCTTGCACCCAATAGGATCGTGGTAGTTTATTGTGCCAAGTGTCATGTCAAGATATGGCAGACGTGCGTCATGCAATGTGCACACGTCCAATGATTGTGAGTGGTTCGTACTGTCATACCACGCCAATGGCAGAAACACGTGGCGCAACGCTCGAAAGCATATCAAAGTCAAGATTATCACAAACTATATTTAATTAGAAAAGATCATTTCATTAAGATATCGAAAAAGAGTACCTTGTCATAAACATTACACAAAACAACATACATGAAGTTCAACATGGGGTTTTTCGTCTATGTCCCAACCCAATGACGAATATAGATGAAACGCCTAACCAGTGTCTGACATCCCAAATTCCAGCGTACTAGTCTCATATCTATTCATCACTTAGTTATCTGAAAGATATGTTTAAAAACACGTCAATATATAAAATATTGGTGAGTTGACAGGTTTTAGTTCCATAACAACAAATCATTTTAACAACAACAACATGTGCGGAACAAACAGAAGTTGTGACCTTTGCAAAGAGTAGCTAACTCCTACAAACTATGACGAGCAATCCCATGAGCCCATTACCAAACCAAGACAAGCAAAGCCCTGCGAGCGAAAGTTGTTTCTCGAAAAACAACTTAGTTCAGAATACGTGCACCCCTGGCATACACAGTTGGATAATCGACGCTATCGATTAGGGGTAGGCCTTGTCAGGCACCAATAGTACTATCCAAATATGCCATCGGTTCTCGATTTTAACACACACAACACACGAGTAAATGGTTACAGTAGCGAGGACTTACCCCGAGTGGTGTACAAACAACAAACCCAAGTACTCATCATGCCACTTATCACATTTTAACATTTAAAAATATTTTGACATGTAAGAACATTTGACAAACATATATTTCCCCCAAAACAAAATAGTAAAAAGGGGTTGTGAATAGGGATGGCAATCAAACCCGAACCTGATGGGTAAAACCCGAAACCCGATACATTTGGGACGGGTTTGGGGTCGGGTAATCGGGTATGGGATTAGTTTTTATTTTTTTCGCGGGCTTGGGACGGGTTTGAGATTTGTTGATATACCCATTTACCCGACCCAATTACCCGATAATGTATACCCGTTTACCCGATTAGATACCCAATATAATTTCTAATATATCTTTTTAGATTGTCATCTTGTGCTAAAAATTATCAAAAATTAGTGTATACTATTTGTTATCTATGTCTTTAATGTATTTATATGTTTTAAGTATTTTATTTTTATACATTGTAATCATTTACATAGATATTTAATAATGCTAAATGTAATTGGTTAATGGTTACCTAATAGATACCCATCGGGTCTTTGGTCGGATATGCTCAACGGGTAAGTTTTAAAAATTAATGGGTTTACCCGAAACCCACAGGTATACCCAGTACCCGATGGGTAATTACTCGACACAAACCCAATGGGTTTTGGCCGGGTTTGGGACAAGCATACCTAATCGGGTATGGGGTTGGGATTACGTAAACCTGTCCCAAACCCGACCCATTGCCATCCCTAGCCGTGAAATTCACCTTAATTTCCTTGGTTAGCTAGCAAACAAAGCCCGAAGCTTTGACCGACTTTCTCGTGCCCTAATTATCAATAAAGGACACCTTAAAAGTCTATTATATATAAGCCTAGCTTATTTTTTGGTTACAAGATAGTTTATTCAACTCTCTAGACTCGTGTGTACTAACTCGAGTCTTAAGTGTTTAACTCGACGAACTGATTGTGACTTATCATAATTTATCTGTTCACATACGACATAGTACCCAAGTCGCGCACCTGTTACTATTCGTGTGTAAACTATGTTAGACTAATACCATGAAACGTATAACTCATCTTGAGTCATAAATCGTCCGTAATTCGGAGAATTGTAGTTGTCTTGTATACTTATTTTTGGAAAATATACTTTGAGGGAACATAAATATAATTATTAAAATCCGTTTAATAACATTTTTTATTTCTTTTCCCAAAACCGAGTGTTTAAGGGTTTCAAAACATTATTTTTCATTAAATTGTTCCCGCTAATCGAACGTTTATGAATCCGGACAACAAACATTATTTAATTATCGAAAACCTTTGACGCTCGGTAGATAATATTTATTTGTATTGAAAACGTTGTCTAAGGTTTAACATTATTGTTACAAATAAGTATTTGTCAAAACGTTTCGATTTGTATAAATACACATCTCCAAACACGTGGGAAGTTGTTTATTAAAAATACATAACAATATCATCTTCGTTACACTTAAAATTTTATAAAAATTTCGCCAGAGTTTCCTCTATTTTCGTACAAACCAGACAACACAAGTTGTCTACAAATTTCCCAAAAATCAACACCCAAACACAAGACAACAATCATTTATCCGCAATTCCATTAAACGAGAGGCTTATACGTTTCGATAACTTATATATATACCACACTTATTTATGTAACTATATATAACAATATATACATATAATATAGTCCAACAATTTAGTCCGATAATAAATCACATAGTCACGCTTTTCATGTACAATACAAATTGTTCATTTTATACTTTTCATTTATTATTTTGTCGGTTCGCTTTACGAGTTAACACACTTGTCACTTTCGTATTTATACATTTATAAATATAAATATTTATAAATATAATCAAAATAAAGAATACGAAGTTAGTTTTACCAAATCGTACGGGCGTCACAACACCGTCTTGAATGACGTGCTAACTAAAAGTCCCGAACATCTCAAAAAATAAACCCGTGTTGACGCGGTTGACTATTAGGCCGAGTGGACCAGATCCGACCGAGTTGGTTCGATTTGACCGGATCTGACCTGACCCGCAAGCAACCTGAGACCCGGACCCAAGCTGTTGACCAGATCCGACTTTTCTTGACTAGATCCAGAACATGGCTCGTGAGTCAAACCAAGAATCGACACCATTTTTGACCCGAGACCCAGAAATGAAGTCAGAGGTCACCATAACCAAACGACCACCAGCTATCGGTCACCACAAAACCCACACCCATAGCCGAGATCCAGCCGAATCATCACCACCACAACCTTAACTCACACAACTGGCCACCAAACCAGCCTCCATACGCGCCTGAACCTCGAAACCACCACCCTTCGTCATCTGTCAAGCCTGTTTTCGGGCCAATGATCTGTGCCGCCACCACTGAAGCATGGTGGTAGCTGGCTACTGTAATAAAGGGGAGGAGGGGAAGGGCAACTCGGGTGAGAGAGGAGAGATAGGGACCGGTGAGAGAGAGAGAGAGAGAGAGAGAGAGAGAGAGAGAGAGAGAGAGAGAGATGGTAGAGGGAGAATTAGGGTTTTCTTGGGGTATTTGGTGGCTGCACAATGAGGGAGGAAGAAGATAGGTGCCTTTATATACTTAGGGTTTCGGTTGGTAGGATGACACCGCGTATTCGAACTTCTATAAACGTTCCAAGCCTCGGTTTCATTTTCTTTTCATCAAGTAACAATAAAACTTGGTTGAATTTGTTCGTAACTAAAAACTCGACAAAACCAAGCAATTTAGATATTATTATCATTGTCTGATGCGTGTATTCAGAACACGCGTTTAAATTGCGTTAATCAGACTGTTCACGCTTTCCTTTGTTTAGTCGATCCGTAAGCTTCCGAAACTTAACCAATAACTATATTCGTAATACATAATTATTCCAAAGGTACAAGTACGGATAGAACTACGCGTTTCGACGTCCGTTTCTCACGTCGGTTCCTTTTCGCGTTTTCAAACGTTGCGCTTTTGACCGTGTTTTGCGCCGATTTCATATTCGATCGCATCAATAGTAAATACGTTACGTATTCACATATATTAACCTTATGTTAGTCCACTTTGACAAATTTTTACTGATGTTAGTTCGTTAACATTAAATACGCGAAGTCTTTCTTTAAACGCATCGAGGCTTTTACGAACTTCGAGAAGACATCGTAGGACTCATAACGGTTCAATTAATACAAAGTAACTTTAAGCCCTGTTAATTACTCCGAAAGCATGATTAAAATTATGTTAAACGTTGTACGGAATTTGCCGGTTGTCACACGTACACTCGTGTCCTTGTCGTATTGCCAGCTGGCAGCCTTGTGTACTACACATGCATTGCCATGCATGTTCCACATTAGACATACAACAGTTAGCGCGTAGATCTTGGCTTGCGCAAGTGGAGACCGCGTATGGGCTATGCCCCGCGTGTTATTGGGGATTGGGTTGGCCCCATCCAAGTTAGGATTCGGTACCCTAATTGTTGGGTATTGGGTTGTTTCTTCAGATAGGAAAGATTTTGGGCCTTGATATAAAGAATCAATGGATGATATTGAGAGATAAAACTCGAGGGAATTAGAAGTGAGGAAGGGTAAAATAGGTATAGCCTATAATTGTTGACTTTTTCAACTTCCACCCTCATTTTATAAATATCCATAACTTTTTTCATACTATATTATTTGTTTTTTTAAAAAATACACATTAAAAATAAGCATTTTATCCCTTTTCATTTGTATACCCTGTTGCTATAGTTTAAAAAAAATTGTTGGGTTGATAACTTGCGTGATTATCAAGTATAACCTGCGTAATTATCAGGTTTAACTTGCGTGATTATCAGGTATAATTTGCGTAATTAATTGGTTTTAATGGAGGACAAGAATACCCTTTTAACTAGTGCCATGTGTCGTGCTCTGGATCCTTCTTATCCTTTGTATGTTAAGGTCCTTTGTAAATTATCTTTACTCAAAAACTATATATGGATTTTGCATCATTCCGACACGCTTTCCACGTAGAGGGCATAGTTTGTTAGAAAACTTACATTGTAATCACCGCACACCTTTGTTACATGAAGCTCACATGTATCAGAATCTCTGTACTTGCTGCAGCAAAATTTAAAAGAAAACGAAATCATAGAATTGAACTGGGCTTGTGTTTGACACAATTCCCTTAAACAGATTCTTCGTCTGTTCCCAGGGTACACCGGTTCGAAACAGTGGCGATGGTGCACTGCCGGACTATCCCACTTGCCTGAAAAGAAACTGGAACATGGTTGCTACTCTTGAGTGTATGTGTGTTGCAAGAGTTTTTAGTGTATTTTTTTCATGTATCTCATATATGACACAAAAGTCTCTAATATATACAAGAGGCAATGGTGGATGAAGAGTCTAACATAATTAGACACTTAATTTTAGTCTTAAAACTATAATCAAATGTCATAAATAAATTAACTCTACTTAAGAGTTTTTCTTCAATTCAGTTATACACTTAATTTTAGTCTTAAAACTATAATAAAGTGTCATAAATAAATTAACTCTACTAAAGAGTTTTTCTACAATAATTATAATTTCACTAAATTATAATTTCATTAACTTAAACCTCCATTCACCTTCTAAACGTTCCAACAATCCCCCAAATGAATGGAGATTGATCAAAACACACAAAATTTTCAACAAACCCCCACATGAAAGGGAGCCATTCTCAGAAACAACCTCATTCCGATTAAATTTCAACAGTTGAGTTTTGCATACGATAAGTAGGTGTGACCCTTTGAACCTTCGCTTATGAAACGCACTTAGCCCACTGGCTCTGAGTAGAACGCGATGTCTTTGAATTCGTCTGCCGTTTGTATGGACGACAATACGCTTCACACAAGACTCTCCCTGACAACGTCAAGTCCTCATAGTTGTGTCCATTATGGTCATGGACACGTGCCTGGTTCTGCGAGAGCTGTTAAGTATTGTGCCCCAACAATACCCTTCGAAGCGACCCCACTTCTCTCTCACATAGGTGATCTACTAGGACTGGTTACCTCAGTCAAATCATTAAAAGCCATAAGCTTAACCTCAACCTTGTCACTTTTTAGGAATGGACTAGGAAGCTTATTAAATTTATAGTAAGCTCCCTTATTCAGAACGTGGGGTTTCCACTAACTCTCCCCCACAGTGACCTTCACCAGTTCATACAATTAGGTTGTCCTATTGAACTCAGATCTTGGGATCTCTAGTCATCTGAGTTAGGTTTCCTTCGCATAAACTTAGCCTTTCATGGGCTTTAGTCCCATTCCCATTGACGACTTCTAAACTAACTCTCTGCTTAAGCCTTTTGTTAGCGGATCCGTGATGTTATCCTTTGACTTCACGTAGTCAACAATGATAACTCTTGTAGAGATTAGTTGTCGTATCGCATTATGCCTACGCTTTATATACCTGTTCTTACTGATACACATTGTGATATGAGCTCTGCCAATTACCGATTGACTATCACAGTGTATGCATTAGGCCAATGCCGGCTTTGGCCACCTAGGTATATCCTTAACAAATTGACGTAGCCATTCTGCCTATTCATCCTCTAAAGCGATGAATTTTGATTCCATCATGGATCTAGCAATAACCATTTGCTTAGATGATTTCCATGTTATCGCAGCACCTCCAAGTGTGAACAAATACCTACTCGTTGCCTTGGAATCATTCGTGTCAGATATCCAATTCGCATCATAGTAACCTTCAACAACTACTGGATATCTTTTATATTGCAGCCCGTAGTCTCGTATGTATCCTAATTACCAAAGCACTTGTGTCACGTAATTCCAATGAATTGAACTTAGGTTGCTCGTGTATCTAATTAGCTTGCTTGCTAACTCTGGTCTGATAGAACTCATCAGATACATCAGGCTGCCAATAATTCTTGATTACTCTAATTGGTTAACAGGCTCACCTCGATTCTTAGCAAGACGTTGACTCGTGTCAATGAAAGTTCTAGCCACATTAGAGTCATTTCCATTGAACTTCCCAAAAATTTTGTCCACATAATAGGACTGACTTATAATAAGTCTGTTCTAGGTTCATGTGATTTGTACTTCCCAAAATCACATATGTTCGTATCAAACCTTCTATTTTCAAATGCAAGTCACCTCCACACTTAAGTGTTATTGGATAACTACCAAACGGGGTGATTAAAGTTTCTTCCTTTCATATGCAGTTTGAAAACTTCTCAAGTACCATTTTTACATCCCTACGGATTGTTTCTTAAATGGCTCTTCCCCCCACATTTCTTGCAATTTGATTAAGGTTGAGTAATATCACCCATGATTACATTAGACACCCGTGATATGATAGTGTGATATCCCGCAATTTCAGGTTCCTAAATTAACGAAACTCTAGTTACTTGCACCTAGATTTCTTGCATTCTACTTGACTATAGTTAACTAGATTTGTCACACGTGCACACACTAGATGTATATGTATCTATGAGTATCATCACTTGTTAAACACATGATTAAACTTCTGAAAATTAGCAAATATTAATCTATGTGTGTACATGCAAATCAATATCTTATATTCCTATATGTGCTTGTATATATATATATATATATATATATATATATATATATATATATATATATATGAATATACACAATACATACACTAGGCTTTGACAAGAAAAACTACATTTTTGTTGAACACCTTCTAGAAGCCAACATACATACATACATACACGTAAAAGCACACACACACGATCAAGAACACATGCTTTTTCCTAAATCCTAGTTATTGACGTGTCACTATCCTCTAGAAGCTTACACCTCACTTTCCTTTTGTCTTTCTTTCTTTATGGCCGACTACACAGCTCAAGGCACCCACATGTCCCTTCCACCTATGATCAAGCTAAGATTACACCTAATTAGCATGGACAACTAGGTATAGCTTCATTTTCACATTTGGAACCTTCCTAAAACTACCCTATTCCAATCGGAATTATGGAGGACAAAATGGAACATCACTATCCTATGAATAAGACAAGCTACACCCTCAAGACAAGTCCTTTTCTTCCATACATACCTTGGCCGAAAAGCATGAAGAAAGAAGGATACTAGAATCACTTGTCACTATCCCCTAGTGTCCAAGACTTGCACTAAAGTAGAGCTTGATTAACCTCACAAGTACAAGCCTTACACCATGGAATGTCCCTAAATAACCTATACTAAGCTAGCAATCGGATGGGACAAGAAACACACATCACTATCATCAAATTTTGATGCCACTCCTTTGTCTTATGTTCGGCCGAAAGCTACATCACATGAGGGCTTGCATATTAGTTGGAAACTTACACCAATTTAGCAATAAGACAAACATTCCTAATCCACCTTGCTAGGACAACCTCTACCCCTTTGAGATCTCTTACACATAATCGGCCAAGGACAAGGAGTGGAAGGCATGACACTTACTTATATGAAAGTAGAGATAAAACAAGGAATGAATGCTCCATTTCCAAGGCAAAGGACTTGCCTCTTTGGGAGAGATTATAATCGGCCAAGGTAAGGGGGGATGCAAGCTATGGATAGTTGTCAACCGTACATAAGATTAGGAAAGAAACAAAACCTTAATCCACTCCTTGATGAGTCAACATATCCCTTTAGTCCATATCTATCTATAATCGGCTAGAATCAAGGAGAACACAACCATTCTTAAGTCACTATCTTTCACTCACCTATGATTAGTCACTTAAACAATAGAAAACGTCAAGAAGCTAGTTCATACCTCTTTTGTTTTGTCCATACACTAGCCGATCCACTATAAATAGAGGCCACATCTCATTCTCAATTGCCACACCAACACATTCTTTCACTCTCACTACTAGAAAATTGACCTAATGCAACTTTTTAAAAGCAACCTTTTTTAAGTGGTTGCATTTGATCCTAATGCAACTTTGTTAAAGATAAAGGTTGCATTAGAAAATCTAATGCAACCCTTTTTATAAAAAGTTGCAAAATTAAATTTAATTTGCAGCATTTAATGTTGAAATGTTGTAAATATTATTAAAATTAATATTATTAAAATTTGCAACTTTTATAAAAAGGGTTGTATTTTAAAATTTTAATTACAAAATTAGTTATAAAAAGATGTATTGTTAAAAGTTAAATGCCACAATTATTAACTTATTTACAAAAATTTTCACGGTCAAAAATTTTTAAATGAGAAATTAAAAAACATATATATATATATATATATATATATATATATATATATATATATATAGGTAGAGGATCCGGTAGGAAAATTGTTTTGTGTAGGAAGAGTAGGAAGTGTTTTCAACCGTTGGATCAAATCTGATTAAATCTTTAGATGAAGGGCATTATAGACTTTTTATCCATTTTATTAATTATCATAGACCCACTAATTTTAGAAACTAAAATTTGGATATTTATGAAATTTAATCATCCTAAAATAACTAATTCTTACTCATTTTCATAACAATAATAAGATATTCAATCTATATAACATTTGTTCGATTCTTCCTTATTTTCAAATATATAATTCTTCCTTATTTTCAAATATATAACCAATATCTATTACTTGTTCGGTTCTTCAAGTCATGGCAGAATAAATAGTGTTTTTATACGAATAAATAGTGTTTTTATACGAACAAGTAGTGTTTTATACAATTTTTATGGCGATGTTTTGTTAACATGTATGAATAAATAGTGTTTTATACGAATAAATAGTGTTTTTATACGAACAAGTAGTGTTTTATACGATTAAGTAGTGTCTTTATAATGCTTTCCTTTATTTCTTTTTTATAAAAGACCTGGTTTAAGGAACAATCTGGTTTTATATTAATGAAGATAGTAGGAGGAAGCCACCAATTGAAATAATGTAGAAAGATAAAGAGGGTGAGTTAATATGAGAGAGAAACAATTAAAATCTATTCTAATTGAAGATTCAGTAGAGAGAGAAACTAACCTAAATTAAGGAATGGTTTAAATATCAAATACAATAAAATGACTTTCATGCCCTCTTATAAAACAATTATTGGACCATCCTACCCTTGAGTATTAAATTATAATTAGTATAATCTTAAGTAACCTGAACTTTTAATCTAAACCATTGATTTCTAGATCAAACGGTTGAAAACACTTCTTACACTTCCTACACAAAACTATTTTCTTACCGGAACCCTACCCTATATATATATATATATATATATATATATGAAGTCTTCATTTGTAATAGTGATACTTAATACAAACAATATTTTATTATTATTAAATCTAGTTATCAGGCTAATTTTTTTTAATAAACAAAAGAACATGAATCACAAAAGAACAAAAGAAAATTACAAATTATAACAAAGTACACTAACAAAACTTATGAGAAATAAAATCATTGTTCACGGTTTATAACTTCTAAAATAGATAGTATGACATTTTCTTTAGAAACGAAATAATAATTTTTATTTTAGTTCCCGCTTTAAACGTAGGCTCCCCAAAATTTTTGATTTCCCTCTCATTCTCAATTTCGTAGTTGGGCGTTATCTCCACATCACCCACCCCAATCGATATTATCTCCCTCAACCTCCGTTGGTCGTCTCCTTCGTTCGATTACGGTCCTCCATACTCCAACAGGATGGAAGTCTACGGCCATTGATTTCCACCACCGTACTGTTGCACCACTGATGAATCGGGGTTGCGTGAATGGCGAACCACCACTGCACCACCAGACGACCCATCATAACCGCTTGGATCCTTGTTTATTGACTCCACGTCACTTCAATACTCACTTCAGCCCTTAGAAGGTACTTTTCTCTTCCATTTACATTGCTTCGATTACATATTCACATTTAGGGTTTCAATTAAAATGTTGAATTTGGTTGAAAATTTAGGGCCAGATGTGTGTTTAAGGGGCTATATCATGTTACGAAGATTTCAGATGGTTCGAATAGAAGAAACAATTGTGTAATAAAACTTTAGGTCTAGTACTCGTCATTTGTATAGTTATATATATATTTTGAAAAATATATCAGTGCGTTCCTCTGCTATGATTTAGTATGTCAAATTATTGGTCTATTTTGTTTGAATTTTGGTTCATTGCTGTCATTGATACATATAGTTAACTAAAAATAACATCTTAGACTACTTCTGGAAGAACCCAAAGGTCAAGTGTTGAATATATCAGAGGCGAGAAAGGATGATTTAGCATTCATCTGATGCATTAGCTCAGGTAACAATATTAGCTGTTTTTGCAACCACTTTAGTTTATTGAGCATTGAAATTATGATGAAACTTTTTTTGTTAAAACCTTTGGACTATAGCTATTAGTTTTGTGGAAAATAATAAGCGGCTCTAAGCATTGGCAAACAAGTTGGATTAGTTTAATATGCAGATCGTAATTGTGCCAAACCTCCAAGGATACAGACAAGGCTTAGACAATTGTTAGATTAATTATATAAAGATCTTAAGTATATTCTTGGCAATAGAAGGAAAAATATGAGTGGATGGGGGCACAAAGATTGCTAAAAAATTACAAAATAGGTGATAATGAATTGAAGATTAGAATGAATAATTTGTTGATTTTTAAAGTTAAAAAAAAGTCTAATTTAAATACGAGTCAAAAGTCAACAATTGTAATTAGTGAAATTCTAACTAATAACAATTTGATATTGTATTGACTGTTATTTGTTAGTTTGTATGGACCATATTTAATATTATCTAGTTTTAAATCCATTTTCTATCTTTGGCAATCTGGTTTAGACCTCTGCTATACTGTGTTGGAGAAAGAACCTGTTGCACTTGATAGCCAAAAGACAAGGGGTACATGTACCTATTGGGTTTGTCATGATTGCTAAGCGTTATGTGCCTTATGTCCAAGGCTTGATACAAAACCATTATCGAGCCGGGGGGTCTCACTGAAAGCAGGCTCTCTATTCCCACAGGGTAGAGGTAAGGTTGTCTACATCTTACCTTCCTCATACCCTATCTTAACTTTTTCTATTGGTGAGATTAACTGAGTATGATGATGATGATTTTTTTTTTTTTTTTTTTTTGCATTAATAAGTAAAAACCTAAAACTAATATTCTAGAGTATATAGTTAGTGCTAGGAAGATATACCCAAGATATTTCTTTGTTGATATTATGTATGATCTTTAGGTTAGGTTAGTTGATTATCTAAAGTGCCGTTTGATATCAATTATTGATTCTTTATGTAATGCTAATTGAATTACAGCAGTTCATGTAGTTAGTATTAATGATATTTGAATATCAATGGACAATTGATGGCATATATGTTGTATGTTTATGGTAGTTCTAATAATTAATTGATCAAATATAAAAATAAGTTGCTCAATTATCATTTCTTGAGCGTTGGTTAACTGTTCCATTCTTTGATATTTAGCTTTTCCAACTTAGTGATTTTGATAACTATTTTTTGTGCATCAAAGTATCTTTTCTTAATTGTTGATTCTGATTTTGCTTAACATCATTCTTAACAGGCAGCCTACTCCTATGTACAATAATTTGCTCGAGGCAAAAAAAAATTATTTTTTTGGAGAAATCTCAAACAAGCACAAGCTCATTCAACAACTAATTCACAACATTTTAGGTCACCAAGTATGTATTCAATTTATTTAAGCTTTTTGGTGTGAATTCTTCAAGTACTTAGGCATACATATTGTGTTTTTTACTATTCAGATTGGTGTTATTTTTTATTGTTGTATGTTACTATGAATACATAGAGATGATGACCTAGACAAGGAACTACCTAGTTTAACCAAAATGTTTGAACATACATCTAAAAGGACCGAAGTGCGTGCACAACTTGATACATGTGATGACACTTCAACAAAAACTGTAAGTTCTTTCTAGTTTTACGTTTTGAGAATTTCGTACCCCATGTGTGTTGACTTTTAAAAGTATTTCGGTTAAACAACCCGAAGAACACCATAGACTTAAGTGTCAAACAAGTAGCAACTTATAATATCTAGCATATGATAATGTGCCTAACACTCATCTTGTATTGTGTTTTTTCAACAAAAAAATTGTATTGCTTATTTATTGGAGATCGTTTTTGTAAAACAGTTTATATTCTATTGGAAGGAACAAATGAAAAACTACAAACTTCTAGAAGATAAAAGTGGTTTAGTCGAACACTTTAAGGTTGTAATGGATAAGGAGCATGGTGACTACAACTTTATGGCAAATGTGTCACTATAAATGATGAAAAGAATAGATGGTGATGACGAACCATACATGTTTCCGAATGTGCTTACGGAATCATTCAAGAGTCTTGAAGTTGAAAAAACATATTTACTTGAACTGCGGAAAGAAATTGAAGGGAGACCATGAGCTAGAAGCTATGCAGAAAGATTTTGACAGGCAACAAACAAACTTTGAAGCTCCGATGTGAACTATTATGGAAAAGCTATCTATCGGACTCCTCAAGATCTTAGTATTGAGTAGGAATATTTTATTACCTTTTAGGCTTTTATCATTGTAATTGACAACTTTATATATGTTACATTGTTGTTTTGAGTTTGGACATATTTTAAATTATGATATATGAATTGTATTGGTGTTACTATTAGGTTAGTGTGTTGTAGCTAAAATTTAAAAAAAAATGTTGCATTTGGTGCTATAAAAGGTTGCATCTTTGTACTAAAAATATAATAATGGTTGCATTTGACTGTAATAAAGGTTGCTTATAGTGTAATAAAGGTTGCATTTGATTGTTAGAATAGTTGCATTTAAAAATAAAAAGTTGCATTAGCATAAAAAAAGGTTGCATTATAAAAAGGTTGCATTTGAATAATAAATGCAACTTTTTAATAAAATGTTGCATTATCCAATTAAAAGGTTGCATTAGGTCTAATGCAACTTCACCTAACGCAGCCCTTCATAAAGGGTTGCATTAGGCCTAATGCAACATTTTTAAGGCCTAAAGCAACACTTTACTAGGGTTGCATTAGGCTCATATTGTTGTAGTGTCTCTAAAACTTTCGGGTATGTCTCATAAAAGCCGAAGCCTTGCAAGAGCTTGGAGGAGTCTTGAAGACTATCCAACCTTCGATCCATCTCTAGGTAAGATTCCCATGCCTTCGAGTTATATTCTAGTCTAGTCTACCCTTTTTAGTCGGTCCTAGTTGCCTTAGACACATAAACACATACACATTGTCTTAGATCTTGCTTAGTCTTGCACTAGTGAATGTATTGTTGTAACATTACAAGCGATCGGCCCATGTTACACCTCTAGAAGGCCGAAGCTACGCTCTTGTGCCATGTAGATTACATATATCACCATGGTTAGCATCTACTGGTCATAGGACACCCACTTGATCCAAGTTTAAGGTTTAAGACTAATGTAGTGATCAAACTAACCTATGTTACGCGAAAACACCCCAATAACACTTCCCAAGCCATTATTAAGTCCAAACATACCAACTTGATCCATGTTACAATCGGCCTAAGGCTTATGTGGATCTTTATAATCGGACATCTACTAATAACGCGTATTAACAAGACTAGAGCATGTGTTAATCTTCACTTAGATGTATTAATGCCCTATACACATGTTAAGATGCCTAACCCAATCACAAGTACAAAACCAAGTTTCCTATAACTCAATAACCTAGTCCACAAGTGTCGGATAGACAAATTGTGTGATAAAACTTGTGATTTACCATTTTTATTAAATCATAGGGCAATAACTGTCCAGACGATAATAGCTACGTAATTTGGCTTCACTAGATCACAGGCATCTCTATTAGGTGAGTTTCACTTTTTTTTCTTTCAAAAGCATGCGTCTCGGAGGGAGACAACTTTTTAAACTTTTTCATAGTCCGGTTTGGGACTAGTCATACACATCCCGGGTTTGGGGTGCTATGATTCACTAGGTGAATTTGCTTTCACTAATTCACGCTTTATGTCCTTGATGAACTAAACCAACTCTATCATTGAAGACCTTCTAAATACCGAATGAATTGCCGGGTGGGCAAGCGAGTTACTAGTTGATAGCGCTATTAGGTTTCACAAACCTCACATCGTGATTGAGAGCATGGGTGTGAACTATAACTTAACATATTATCATTGTTGATAGACAATGATGCAAGGCACTTTGCTCACTATTGTGGGGTCTCGTTGTTTAGCAGTTCGGAATTACCGGTTTTAGTTATCATGAGTGGGCTAGCTACCCCTGGGATGTGAATTAGCGTTTACTCATCAAAACATGGTCTGGAGGACCTACGTATTTACTTAACCTTGTGAGCTCACCAACTTTATGTTGACCCACGATTAGTATACCTTTTTGCAGGAAACTAGTTCGAAGCACGAGTAGGGCATGCATCATATAGCATCATGGGGATATGAATACTTATCTATTTTCGAATGTTTAATTATCTATTACGATTTCGAACGCGTTGTTTTAAGCAAACTATTTGAATAACTATTATCTTTAAAATTTTGCTTCCGCAACTATTGAAATATTTGATTATCTATGAAACTTGTTTTACAACAACGAACTAAATGGTTTGGGCATTTAGAATCGTTCATGTGACTTATGGCTATGGGATCCTGGTATGTTACGCACCTCGTAGTATAAACCCCGTAGTGGAAATTGAGGGTGTGACAGATTGGTATCAGAGCTATTGGTTATAGTGAACTAGGATTGCATTCTAGTATATAATCATCATAGCATAAGTACTATATAAGTTACACTCACTACTTTAAGAGCACAACCTGTTGATTTCTGAAATATGTATACTGATCTAGCGTATTGCAGGAAAGACCGTGACTAACCCTACTCATAACTATTCTTCTCGTGCTATCGAGGGACAACAAGCTCCATCACTGGATTCCTACCAACGCCCAGCTTCATTTCAGGATCCACATTGGGATACCAACCGTTGGCATTGGTTTACCGACATGTTGCACTCTTGGGTTGTAGGTTATGGAGTGCCATCTAGAGTTCCTCCTGTTATAGATTCTTGGGAATGATCTTTTGCAGGTATGGCGAGGCACGTTCATACTGAGTTGGACAATGCTTTTACTGCTATGCAAAAGTTTAGGTTTTGGAGGAGGAATCCAGATGAGACACTTAAGCATATGGAAGGTCAGATAGTCCACCTGATGACTAAGATGGCAGTTGTCAAGCAGGAAGCTGCTGAGACTAGGCATGGGTTGGCTGCCACTAGACAAAGTTTAGCAACTACTATGCAGGAACCGAATACTGTTCGTAATAGGCTTATAGCAGCCCTAGGGATAGATGTAGAGGATCTTGAGGAGGACCCCGAAGAGGAGCCTATGGAAAAAGAAGATGATGCTATTGGAGCAGCCGTCGAGGCAGCACTCGAAGATGAGTTAGAACCAGAGGAGGAAAACGATCTATACGAGGTCGAGATTCAAGACGAAAGCGATGATGAAGGCTCGTGTGTCCTCATGGATCATACAGACGATTGATTTCTACTATCCTAGTATCTTATATATTCGTATAATAACTTTTATTTTGTCGTGTGAGATTTGAGAATCGTTTATCCTATGTTATTATTCTTATTATTATCATCAATCTACTACTTTATCTTATTCTCGCGTTCATAATCCTTGTTACATTCTAGTTTACTTATACTGCATGAACGATGGTATGCGAAACATATTATTGTTTTCTCACGAGTATAATGTAAATGTAGAATTGCCATGACGGGAAGAGGAAATGGTAGAGGCAGCATCAGCATGACGCAAGAAGAGCTGAGCGCACTAATCAATGATCGGGTTGTAGTAGCTTTGGCAGCTTTTCAAGTTGGCCAACTTGTTCATCACCCTCCGACTTGTACCTACAAGTCATTCATGGATTGTAAGCCTCATAATTTGGGAGGATCTGAAGGAGTAGTCGGACTACTAAGGTGGTTCGAGAAGGTGGAATCATGATTTGCTATGTGCAATTGCCCGCCAGCAGATAGGGTTAAGTATGCCACGGCTACACTTGAGAATGCAGCCTTATCATGGTGGAATGCTTAAGTGCAGTTGCTAGGAGTTGATGTGGCCAATGCTACCCCGTGGGCAGATTTCAAGGAACTCATGAAGGAGGAGTATTGTCCTCGAGATGAGATTCAGAAGTTGGAGACCGAGTACCTCAACCTGAAGATGGTGGGGTCGGAGATTGAGAGTTATACTACCAGGTCGCATGAACTGGCGACAATGTGCCCTAATTACTCTACTCCGCCCTACAAATGGATTGAGTTGTATATCCAGGGCCTAGTACCTTAGATTAAGGGAATGGTCACTGCTGCTAACTTCAACAACCTCCAGCAGGTGATTCGCTTGGCTCACCAGCTGACAGATCAAAAGGTGGAAGAGGGACTCCTACCCCCTCGTGGTGCTCCATATTCTAACGCCAATGATAACAAGAGGAAGTGGGAGAATGCATCTAGCAGACTCTCGACTAATGGTAATCAGCAGCAGCAGAACAAGAAACATGACAACGGTAGAAACCGTAATCAATCACATGGTGGTTATCAGGGACACCGTCCCAAGTGCAATAAGTGCAATAATCACCACTCAGGACCCTGTAAGATGGGTCACGTACCGAAGGACTATAGAGCCAATGTCCCGGGAAATCAGCCAGCACCTCAACAAGGACAACAACAGAGGAATGGTAAGGGTTGTTACCAATGTGGGAATGAGGGTCACTTCAAGAAGGACTGCCCATAGCTGAACGGGAATGGTAACAACCATAATGGGGGCAACAATAACAACGGTAGTGGTAACAAGAACGGGAACAACAACACTACTAACAACAAAAACAACAACAACAACGGGGCTTGTGGGAGAGCTTTCATGATTGGTTCAGGGGAAGCTAGGAATGACAATAATGTCGTAACGGGCATGTGTTCCTTAAACGACAACCTTGCTTCTGTTTTATACGATACTGGTGCGGACTTTAGTTTTGTGTCGTTGAAACTTAGCAAACTTCTAGGGATAATTCCTACTCTTCTTGATACCCCACATTCTATAGAATTAGCTGATGGGAAACCTGTTGAGGTAACCCACATCCATTGTGACTGTAACCTTGAAATTGATGGGCAGTTGTTTGCCATCGATCTTCTACCTATCACTATCAGAAGCTTCGATCTCGTGGTTGGCATGGACTGGTTGTCCAAGCAACGTGCTGAAATTCTCTGTCAGGAGAAGATTGTTTGTATCCCTCTCCCTAACGGAAAATTACTAACTATTCAGGTTGATCGTCGTGGGCATCATCTCATTCTTGAAATCCCAGAAAGTGTATTCGAAGGGGCTATCTAGCCATTTTGGCTAACATTTCTGATACTCGAGCTGAAGATGAAACGAGAATTGAGGATATCCCAATAGTTCGTGACTTCCCAGACGTATTTCCTAAGGAACTACCTGGACTTCCACCTGTTCGTTAAGGGGAGTTTCAGATAGATCTTGCACCTGGAGCGGCCCCAGTTGCACGCGCCCCATATCGTCTAGCACCAGGCAAACTCCAAGAACTGTCTACCCAACTCCAAGAGCTATTGGATCGGGGTTTCATTAGACCTAGTTCTTCACCGTGGGGAGCCCCAGTTCTATTTGTTAAGAAGAAGGATGGGAGTTTTCGTATGTGCATTGATTATCGAGAGTTGAACATGGTGACGGTAAAGAACCGCTACCCTTTACCTCGTATCGATGACTTGTTCGACCAACTTCAAGGGTCAAGTTTCTATTCCAAGATTGACTTGAGGTCGGTGACGTGTCTGCTAGTACGCATAATTTAGCGATGAAATAACACACGTTTTGCTTTAATATTTATAAAAATGGTTTAGACCTTAATATTAAAACACACACAATAGGGCAAGTGTACCCTGTCATATATGTAGTAACGTACAGATAAGAACCAGATATCGATCCATGGACGCGCGCGGAGCAATAGTACTCAAACTCTGTCCCCGATTTACCAGTAGGAAAAGATAGTTGAAGTTTGTTGTTTTTAACTACTTTAATTCTAAAACACATAAATAACATATGTAAGACTCCAAATACAAAATATAACTATATAAACTATAATTTACCAATCCTAGCATGTCATCTAAATATAATAAGTAATACAGGCGTGTGATCAACATTCCCATTTTCCGACAGTTAGTGTCCCTTTCGGGCATCCTAACATGACAACTAAAGAGAAAGCTAACACGAATACACACGTTAAACACTTCAAGTCGTTTATTAGCGAGCAGCTGATATAATCTCACGCAGATCTTCTAAAGATAAGTTAGTCATCTGTTAAGAGTATTCTAACCTCACTAATTCAGGAAAGCGATACCGAATACACAATACAGCCACCTAAACTAGCATAAAGTAGAGCATTTCACAACCTATTCCATTTTACCAACTTTGAACCCAGATCTACTAAGATCGCTATTTTTACCAAAATAACTACCAAAGATCATTAACCGTGTCAAAGACTAGTAACGGCACCATTAGGCTTTTTAAACCCTTTTACGTGCCGGTAAGCATTTTTAACCGTTATTCGACTGACTTTAACCAAACCAATACCCGGTTACAGTTTCATGGCATAAACTATTTAACAAGTTAACTAGTCTACTACCGGATGATTAAACGGACGGTTTTTCAACATTTATCCGCCTAACACATTCGACAATCGCCAAAGTCATTCAAATACAGCTACAAATCCAACAACAACGAAACAAGGTTGCGCTATGATCATCAAGATCTAAACATGAAAAACGCCAAATTTATACAAAACATGATTACATACTAACGATTGTTTTTTCTACTAATGATTACTAAACATGATTACTAGACGATAATGTACTACATAAACAACACAAACAAGCTAAAACAAACAGATTTGAATCAACTAAAAGCTTAATAGATCAAACCATAAAACTTGAATGTGATGGATTGGATGATGATCAATGATCCGAATGAGTTCCCGAGCTCGTTCCTCGCCTTTGCAGCAGCTCACAGGTCCAGAAAATCGCCCCAAATCGCCCAGAGACCACCCAATAATTGATCAGTGGGTTATGCTCTGTTCTTATAGAAACTTTGATTTTGTGCACGGTCGTGCGCCTAAAGTGCACGGCCGTGCACTTTATCAATACGAGTTGACGTGCAAGTGGGCAAGTGGTTGGGTCGTTTCTGGAAATATCTAGATATTCCGCACGGCCGTGCACCAAATGTGCACGGGCGTGCGGGTCTGGTGGTGGCCGAGTGCTGGGGGTGCACTGCCTGGTGCACTGGCAGTGCACCCGAGAAGTTTGAGTCGCACGGGCACCCGCACGGTAGTGCTGATCAGGGTGCCCGGGAACATCAGCTGCACGCCGAGTCGCACTGGCAGTGCAGCTCATCTGTTAGCGTTGGATTTTATCTAAAACAGGATTATACGATCATACAAGTCACAAATCTAGGTGCGGAAACCCTAGATCTGAACAAATTGATAAAACACAAATCACGACACAATCAAGATCATTTTCAATATCATTTTCATAGATTAACTTTCAATCAATAAGCATTTACAACTGTTTATGTTAATCTAGAATCACACAGATAATCTCTCAAAAACACTCCTAAACCTGATCTGAACCTGGACACAAATGACAACTCTCTTTTCATCACAAATACTCAAAATCTATTTATAGGCTCTGCAGGTTCGCCCCTTTTCATGGTGCGAATGTGGACAGATTCCACATTCGCCCAGTGTGACTGGTCGAATGTGAAAACTTTCCACATTCGCCCCTTTTCACTCTACATTCGCCCATTTTATCCAAGATATTTCCACCTTCGCCCACTTTTTCCACATTCAGGTCATCAGCACTTTTAACACATGTAATCAGCACTTTTTAACACATGTTAAAGTCTTGGTCGTTTTCTGATTATCTGAACCTTCGACATTCTGTATCGAATCACTAGCTAGGGACATACATGAATAATGCACTAACAATCTCCCCCTTGGACCTAGCTAGTGATGTATCAAAGCAGAAAGTTATCAATTCTTCAAGTCTTGATTTGAAAACTTTCCATCTTTCATGCACGTTTGTGTCGAAGTTCCTATCTATCTCTCCAGTAAGCTTTTGAAATCTCAGACAGACTCAAGAAATCTTGGCTTTGTCATTTGTTTATTCAGAGATGAAAATAGACGATAATCTTGATTTCTTCAATCTTCATCATTTCTTTAACTTCTTTCTAACTTCTGTTGTTCTGGTAATCTTGATGTTCAGGTTTGGGTCTTGTTCGGTTACACAATTTGTCGATGAGTCATGAGTAGTGCACCTGTTGTATTTGATTCTGCAGAAAAAATTTACTAAAAACTGCACAAACTACAACCGGCGTTAAACACGACAGAAATCTCGGAAGTACTCTTCACATTCCTTTTGACCCTCAATAGTTCTCCCCCTGAACTATACAACATTTTCAATATGTACCAGAAACTTGAAAATTTGAAATCTTTTTCAACTTTTTAAGTATCTGAGCATTCTCATTCAGTATCCCAACATCGGTTATCGAAAATAAAGTTGAAATAAAACTTTTTGATTTTTCAAAGTTTAAGCTAAAACACACCAAAAATCTTTTTGAATTTTTCAATGTAATTGCATAAAAGTAAATTCAACATATTTTTGTGAATTTTCCGGTTAAGAGGATCATATCAGTATTGAAACAGTCAGTCATAACTCTTTTTGATCAATTTTCTGTTTTTGACATTGAGCATCCTACAACCATTACTAGTATGTTTGTCCATTTAAACTCAAAATCATCATTCATTGCTCAGCACTTTAGATACATTAAAGTAATATTAGATACTGAAAAATCTATGGTCCCCGCATTCGCGACACATTCCCGTATCAAGAATTGCACAAAGTTTCATTGTAACACGTGATTATACTGTAGTTATCTGTTAGTTACAAGGTATGAGGCACAGTGGTGACAGGTCAGCAAATTAATGCTTCAAAGCGACTTATGCACTCAACCAGGGTGAGGACTAATATCAATCATGATTTGCATCAATGATTGGATACGATGTATTAGATAATCTTTGATTATCTTCACACATATTAAGTTCCTCATTCGGTAACTTAAGGTTTTGTCATTAAAGATCTTTTAATAAGATACCCTGACTGATCTAGGTCCGTAAATCAATACGACAAAAGATCAGTTAGGCTATCCCCAGATAACTTTCAATATAACGACCCGAAACCTCCGATTTTGGCAATCTATCAAACGAAATTTCGGTACTAAGACCATATGCCAACGATACGTTGATCCACATGATTATCAGTTATTGATTTTAAGTTTATATCACCATGCTGAACTTTAAATTTTGATTTCAAGCCTACCAATATATAATTGTAGTGGCTACTCAATGTTTATCAAATTATTTTTGTTTTTAGAGTAGTCTGACAGTCCACTGATGTACTATCATCTCCTCTTTTTCTCCAGGAAAAACTCATTTTTGATTTTCTAATTTTTTTATTTTGATTTTTCTGAAATTTTTCTCCCCCTAAAAATCTAAAAATAAGCATATTTTTTTTGGATTTTTAAACTTTTTGAAGAAAAACAAAATAAAATGATATCCGATGCGGTTTACCCACTGAATTTTAAAAAATTTTTCACTCAGATTACTAGACTTATTAAGATTTTTCAATTAGCAAACCATTTTGTCGTAATCATTATTAAAATCCAACACCTGAGAGCAATTGCAAGAGATTGCAACTTTTTCCGGCTTCACAGATTGGAGACAGACTACAAACACTCTCCTCTCTGTTGAAATCATGTTTTCCTTCTTCAATAACCCTTCCTTGACCTTCACCTCTCCAATAAATAGTGTGTATATAGATGCTCCACTATCAACTGATCAAAGAATAGCTAATAGGTCTGTCTGGAACAATCTGCACACTTATTAAACAATTAGCATGAGAGAGGCACCCATCCCTTCACAATGATGGGTCGTCCAAGGTCATCAATTCTCGGAACATCAATCCATTCTCCTTTTGAAAAATCAATTGGTTTTTCAATGGATTGATTTGAAGTAGAAATTGCTATTGACTTAGAAAGTGATTTGGGTTTCCAAACACGTTCAGAGTTTATTTTAGATTTTGTTGAAATCGTTTTGATTTTTGACTTTTCAGGTTTCATATTTGACACCTGCTTCTGAACTCTGTTTGGAATCTTCTCAGACTTAACTGATGAAGACCCAGGTTTAGAGTTATTCTTAGACTTAGCCTTAGAACTCCCCCTTACCTTAGCAACCCTATCACAATCTCCATTTTTATTCAAGGCAATTTTGTTACGATTGTCATACACAACCTGTTTCCCCTTTTGCTTTTTGATTGGTTTTGGGGATACAGGCTTTCTGACATTGCCTGAATTTCTAGCAAATTTCACTTCTGTCTTTTTCTGTTTAACATACGGACAGTAAGCAACTAAATGCCCACACTCTCCGCAGTTATAACAAGACCTATACTCTTCAAAATCACATGCATACCCGTCATCCCAATACCAATAGGGACAATGAACAGCAATATGTCCAACTTCACCACATTCAAAACAGTTTCTCCATTCAACATAACCATGAGAATACTGTGGTGAGTTGTTTCCCCAATAACCATCAAATCGAGATTGATATGAATAATCATAATAGTCATATGATCTAGATGAAAAATTTCTTGAATTCTTTTGATGAGAATTTTTCATTTGATCATTTCCTTTCGATTTGTTTGGTTTTGATCCCTTTACTTTAGGACCATTCTTATTTTCAACATTTTTCTTTTGATCCTCTTTATTCTCATGTTGGTTAGGACTGAGTTCAAAATGAAGATGATCAAATTGATTTCTAAATTTATTTAACAACTCAAGATTATCAACAAAAATACATTTAAGTAGAGATTGGTCGATATTCTCGATTAGAAAATCTTTGTTTAAAATCAATTTGTCATGTCCTTCCATCATGTAGGATCCTTCAACTCCTTCGAGAAAACTGAATATGGGTTTTTCTTCAGATTCAGATTCTGAAGTTGTTTCAACATTTTCAGTTTTCTGTTCAAACACTTGTTTCACTTCAGAATCAGAATTAACAACGCAAGGTGTTGTGATTTCCAACTCTGATGTGGAAGTATTCTTTGAAACACTTTTATTCATTTCTAACATTTTATTTAAAGATTCAATTTTATTTAACAAATCTTTTTCATTCTTTTCAAAAACTTTAATTTTGTTTTTACAATTTTCTAGTTCATTTGCTAGTTTCTGTTTGTCCTTAATAAGTGTCATCAATTCACAATTCAACTTGACACATTTAAAACAACTAGCACTTACCTCATCATCTGATTTATTACCATTATCAGATTTTGCATCACCATTTGAACTATCACTCTGTTCTGATGTACTTTGTTCTGAACTCGTATCAGAACTCAAATCACTCTTTGACACTTCACTGGAATCATCATGTCTCATTTGTTTGACTAAACATACACCATTCCAAAGAACACCTTCTCTGTTAACACACTTGTTAACATGTCCCATTTCATCAGTTGGTTTCGGTGTCATTGGAAATCTCCAACTGTAGTCAGCTTGAGAATTTTGTCTCTGTAATTTTTGTTGCTTTCTTTCAGCCTCTACTAGAGCTTTGATCTCCTCATCCGTTCTACATACGGCCATGTAATTAATCATTTTTCCAACAAAAATCTTCAAAAATTGCCTAATTTTCGAAATTTTTAGGCACTAAATTCTACGTTCGCCCCTGGTAATTCTACGTTCGCCCCTTTTGATTCCACGTTCGCCCAAAAGTATCAGCCGAATGTAAAATAATCACCAGAATGTAGAATATCAAAATTCAAATTCCACGTTCACCCAAAAATTTCCAGGTTCGCCCTGTTCAGTTCCAGATTCGCCCAAAAATTCCAGGTTCGCCCAGTTCAGTTCCAGATTCGCCCAGGTCAGTTCCAGGTTCGACCAGTTTATCAGATGAAGATTCCAGGTTCGCCCATAAGGTCCAGATTCGCCCAGTTCAGTGTATTTCAGATTTTGAAAAACGGTTACACTTTGAAAAACGGTTATTTTGATCTCTGATTATCAAAAGTTTGTGGATTTGAATGATCTTAATCAGGTTATGTTTCGGAATTGATTTGGAACAATTTTAAGTCTTGGAAAACTTGAATTCGACCACAAATTCACCTTTAAATCGATCAAAAACTCTTAAAAACAATGTTTATGTAAAAACAGATGATTTTATGTCAAAAACATGTCCAAATCAGCTCTGATCTTATCAAATTTGTTGTTGTATGATCCTCTATGCTCTGATACCACTTTGTTAGCGTTGGATTTTATCTAAAACAGGATTATACGATCATACAAGTCACAAATCTAGGTGCGGAAACCCTAGATCTGAACAAATTGATAAAACACAAATCACGACACAATCAAGATCATTTTCAATATCATTTTCATAGATTAACTTTCAATCAATAAGCATTTACAACTGTTTATGTTAATCTAGAATCACACAGATAATCTCTCAAAAACACTCCTAAACCTGATCTGAACCTGGACACAAATGACAACTCTCTTTTCATCACAAATACTCAAAATCTATTTATAGGCTCTGCAGGTTCGCCCCTTTTCATGGTGCGAATGTGGACAGATTCCACATTCGCCCAGTGTGACTGGTCGAATGTGAAAACTTTCCACATTCGCCCCTTTTCACTCTACATTCGCCCATTTTATCCAAGATATTTCCACCTTCGCCCACTTTTTCCACATTCAGGTCATCAGCACTTTTAACACATGTAATCAGCACTTTTTAACACATGTTAAAGTCTTGGTCGTTTTCTGATTATCTGAACCTTCGACATTCTGTATCGAATCACTAGCTAGGGACATACATGAATAATGCACTAACATCATCTGTGTCCGAGCCAAGCAAGTCCACACGGGCGTGCACCTGATGTGCACGGCCGTGCACGTTTTCCAGACCTAGCTGATTTTTGCAGAAATTCTCTGTCTTGTTCGTTTTTCGCCCGGTTTCTTCGACTTTGCTCGTGGGATGTCGTTTAAGACCTGCAATAAACATATGAAGCGGTTAAGTACCGCATTCGTGCAATTATGGTCGAAAACGCGTAATTTGGGAGTTTAATCGGGGATTTAAATATGTATATTTTAACGTATAAAAACAGGTGATAAGATAACTAAAAAGCAACGACTCACTTCCGATCTATAAACGCGCAAACCCGTACGCGACTCACAATGTTCACACACACTCGGTTTTATTTATGATACATACGTGTAATGTGTATGTGTAAATCGCTCCATTGCCAAGAATGAATCGTGCAATATCATAAGCTTGTCAAAAGATCTAATCTTCACCAACTAATGTGTGAAAAGGCACAAATCAAGAGGTCTTGTACGAGTTGTAATATTAGGCATAGGTAAGGGTATGGAATGGATATTTACAGTGACGAATCGGCTAAAACTCGGTGGTTATGTTTAACTAATATCAACTAATACAACTGTACAACACAAACGCGAATATAGGCGATTTTTATTTTAGATCGAGCTAACTTATAATTTCTAACTTTAACGCTCTAAAAACTGCTCGAATACTGCTAATTCACCCTATTTAGGGTGTTCTCATTTTATATAGCTCGATTTTTATTTTAGATCGAGCTAACTTATAATTTCTAACTTTAACGCTCTAAAAACTGCTCGAATAATGCTAATTCACCCTATTTAGGGTGTTCTCATTATATATATATATATATATATATATATATATATATATATATATCTATGCTATATAATGAACTGAAACTGAAATAATATCAACATAAGGGTTCTAATCAGATGTACCCGAGAACGAACTATTTATAATATATAAACTAGTTAAACAATAACCTAAACCGAGTTTTAACACAAGGGTTTTAAAAGAAAAAGGCTGTTTGGTTTTAGTGGTGAAATGGTGTGGTAAATAAGAAAAACACGGGATTAGGTTCAACATGGTTAACTAGTGGATAACATATGGGTGCGGGAAACATATAGAACGAAAAGAAAAGGCTAAATCAAAAGGGTATCCTAAATGCCTCAATCATGTTCGTACAATCTCACACGTATCTGGTCTAAACAAGTATACTAGTGACAAGTTCTAAACTGCACAAAACATCCGGCTCACTCGCAAGCATGTAAAAGAAATGTAATCTATTCTAAGGCTCAAACGCTCACGTAACCGGAAGGAAATGGGTGCAAGTGTACGAATCTAACACGCTCGCATCTCATCTGTTTGTCACGCCTCAAGTTATTTTTATCAAAAATTAGTTAGGCTTGATGTTTGTATAAATATATATATATACACATATATTTACTTATAAGGTTTTTTTTTTATATATATATATACACAAGAGGACAAACATATAAGATATAATCACTCCCCACACTTGAAATTCACATTGTCCCCAATGTGACAATAGAAAGCGTTTATGATATAGCTATCTATAGTGGGAAAAAGGAGAATAATACTCCCCTTGTGTCGAAGAAACGCCCCGGGTAAATAGACGGCATGAGCCCCGATAACGGTGCTCGCCAGTTACCCGCATAATCAACATTCTTAACACAAACAAACTCATCAAACCCATCATTCACATCCACAAAACAAACTAAAATAAAATAAACTAACATACTGAAATACGGAAAAGAAATAGTTCAACTACAAATACTAAAAAGTCTTGGGTACGCATACCCGAAAATACAATACTGAAAGCATAAAATAAAAGAAGTACTAACAAATGCATGCATGAGATGGTCGTGGCTACTGGTCGGCGTCGTCCCCGTGGTGCTGACCGGAGCTTCCTGGCTGGTCGCCAGGAGCACCATAAGGGAATAAGGGATGGTTACTGAAATAACCCGGATGCACCTGCTCTAACCCGGCGAAGAGGTACTCAAAACTGTGCCTGACATCCTGCTGCACACGATCCATAGTGGACCGCATGTATTGCTGGTCCTGCCTGATCTCCACCTGGTTTGCACCGATGTTGTGCATGTTCAGCTCCATCGCCTGGAACCGCTGGTAGAACTCAGGGTATGTCGGGATGCCTGGAGGCCACTGCTGGTCCTGGGGCTGGAAGTGCTGAGGAGAGTGGTGTGGAGAGTCGTGTGGCGCGTCACCACCGCCTCCTGCGTGCTGCTCGTGCATCTCTTCATCCTCCTCGTCCTCTGGTGGCACGGGGTCCCATATAATATCCTGGCTAATAAGGCGTGGACCCCCGTCCGTGTCAGCTAGCAGGTTCTGAGCCCTGAGTGATCTAAAATCCAGCATAACCCCATTAGTTTCCAATGTCAGCGTGGCCCTGACCTCGTCGGTCAGAACTCCTAATGCCACGGCGATCTGGGTGACGTGCTCCCCCCCATGGATCTCACTCCCGTCCTTGGTGCCCCCAGCAGTGAGAAAGAACTCGGCCATCCGTGCGGCCAAGTTCAGCGGGGCACCCTCGTAAAAATGATACAAATAGAGAAGATCTGGAGTGGGACAGTTCCCCGAACTGTCCTTTCGGCCACAGATCGTGTGGCTGAAAACATGGTGCAAGAGGCGGAGTAGCGGGTCCTTATTCCTAGTGGCCTTGGCAGACCTTGGATTATAAGGTCCACCAACGGCAATGGATGCCCAAAACGCGGCCCGCTCGTCATTATCCACGAAGCTGTGGATCCCGCAAAAATCTTCAGAGTCGGTCTCCAAATGCTCATAGATCCCGAGCCTCCTTCCCAGTCGCGCAACCGACCAATGGTACCATTGTCCACAAAGCCTAAGCCGACTGTCTTTCGTATGGAAGTCCTTATACACCCCCTCCTTTGGTTTTTTGTAGGAGAAGGATGATAAGAACTCGATCGTAATTTCCCTGTAGACAGGCTGGTTTATACTCAGTAGTTTCGCCATCTGTGGCGAGACAAATCCATCATATCTTTCACGCTGATTCAGCGCGGTGAGTAGGTCTAAGTTAAGACAAATAGGAACACCGAATGAGTTCCTCCTAGCCCACAGCTTCATGAATTTGTCGATACATGGCCCTTCCCTTTTGTCACGGTTGTCGAACCCGAGGTAGACGTGGGCCATCTGCATGCAAAAATTAATATACAGCTGTTAGTACACAAAAAACGGAGGTCCCGGATGTCCAAAACGGACCTGCGCGCATTCTGACCTGAATCTGCATATGATGCACGGCCGTGCGCCTATGGTGCACGGTCGTGCACCCTTCGTCCTTGGTCAGATCCGAGGCTGCACGCCAGGTCGCACTGGCAGTGCAGCCCTATTTTCTCGGCCCGCACGGTCATGCGCACGACCGTGCAGCTGACCGTGCACAGTCCCAGACCTTCGAAATTTTTTTCAACAAAAACGCCCAAATCTTTCATATCTTTCAAATAAACTCACAATAACAATGATTTGGGCATGGGTATGCACGGTTTAAACAAGATTAAACAAAAACCTAACATACATTTAACAAAACTAAACAAGATTCGTGGGTTATTATTGGATTATGAAGAAACCCCCAAATCTTTAACCTAAAGAACAAAAAACATACGGATCTAATCTAAAATACATAAAAATAAGTGCAATATTATGAAGGGGGTTCATACCTTAGCGATTAGGAAGCGAATGAGCGAAGATTTCAAGTAAAAAGAAAGGATTTCGGCCAAAACAAGGGTGAATGGGAGTGCAGCCGCTCGTGCAAGGTGTTATATTAGGTTTTGCAAGTTAAGGATACTTAAATACCCGCAAATTTGGGCCGGGCTTTTTGGCCCGCACGGTCATGCGCACGGTCGTGTGCGTGGCCGTGCACATCCTCTCGCACTGCCTCTTGCACCCTGGTGCACTGGGTCATGCACGGTCAGATGCACGGTAGTGCGCTTGACCGTGCACGACCTGCAGATGTGCAGTTTTGAGGCTGCAAGTGTCCCATTTTGCCTGAAATCATCATTGTAGCTAAGTTAAAGCTGTTTGGCGACTGTTTGCGCTTCATTGCTCCTTCCGGCTCTGATCATACTCGTACGAACCTGCATATGACTCAAAACAACGTTAAACTACGAAAAGCAATAAATATTTACACTAATTACATATTTACCCTTTGGCGCGCCCATACACGCCGTGCTATATTTATTAACGAGTCGCTAGCTAGACTCACTTCCCCACACTTATTATGCGCGCGGGTCGTACAGATCGATCATCTCCACGGATTTGTCAACCGGCCCGTCAATGTAGACTTTCAGGCGATGACCGTTAACTTTGAAAGTCAAACCCTCCGAATTTTCAATCGAGACAGTTCCGTAAGGATATACTTCCCTAACAGTGTACGAACCTGTCCATCGGGATTTCAACTTTCCTGGAAAGAGACGCAGGCGCGAGTTGTAAAGCAGGACCAAGTCGCCTACCTGAAAATCTTCTCGGTGTTTCAGGCGACTGTCATGCAATCTCTTTGTGCGCTCTTTATACAATATCGAGCTCTCATAGGCTTGTTGCCTAAGCTCTTCTAGCTCATGGATCTGCAAGAAACGGGTCTCACCGCCGGTCTTAAGATCCAAATTCGCTGTTTTAAGAGCCCAGAATGCCCTATGTTCTAACTCGACAGGGAGATGACACGCGTTGCCATAGACAAGCCGAAAGGGAGTCGTCCCAATAGGCGTCTTGTAGGCAGTCCTAAAGGCCCATAACGCGTCATCCAGCTTGTCCGCCCAATACTTGCGGTTTTGATTAACTGACCGCTCAAGGATTCGCTTCAATCCACGGTTAGTGACCTCCACCTGTCCACTCGTCTATGGATGATACGGGGTGGATAATCTGTGGTGGACACCATAACGTGCTAACGCACGATCAAGCTGCGCATTGCAGAAATGTGTACCACAATCACTAATCAGTGCCTTTGGGGCACCAAACCGCGAGAACAAGCTCCTAACAAACCTCACTACAACTCGGGCATCCTTTGTGGGTAAGGCTTGCGCCTCGGCCCACTTTGAAACGTAATCAACTGCCACGATTATATATCGATTGCCCCGTGAGGAGGGGAATGGTCCCATGAAGTCAATGCCCCAAATGTCAAAGACTTCACATACTTGGATGGGGTTCTGCGGCATTTGGTGGCGTGCCGATATGTTCGTTGCCCTCTGGCACGAATCACATGCACCAACCAATATCTGAGAGTCACGAAAGAGTGTGGGCCAGTAAAACCCGGAGTCTAACACTTTCTTAGTAGTGTAATTCGCTCCATGGTGACCTCCGGTAGGCCCCTCGTGACAATCGCGCAAGATCTGCGCCGCCTCTACCCCGAATACGCAACGGCGAATCAGCTGATCCGCTCTGACCCGGAATAAAAATGGGTCATCCCAGAAGTAATGCTTGAGGTATGCGAAGAACTTCCTTTTTTGCTAGTGCGACAGTCCTTTGATAAGGATTCCGCAGGCGAGGTAGTTCGCAAGATCCGCAAACCATGGCGATACATCTTCCACCGACTCGACGCTCATCAAGAACTCGTGGGGAAAATTGTCATTAATGGTATCCCACGCGGAGTTCTCGGCATCTTCATGCTCGAGTCTGGACAGATGGTCAGCAGCAACATTCAGGGCACCCTTCTTGTCCTGAATCTCTATATCGAACTCCTGCAGCAACAGGATCCACCTAATCAGGCGCGGTTTCGCGTCCTGTTTGCTAAAAAGGTATCAGATCGCTGCATGGTCCGTATAGACAATGGTCTTCGACAGCACCAAATAAGATCTAAACTTGTCGAATGCAAATACTACAGCTAGAAGCTCTTTCTCCGTGGTGGTGTAATGCTCCTGAGCATCATGAAGAGTCTTGCTAGCGTAGTAGATCGGGTGGAAGTGCTTGTCCTTCCGCTGTCCCAAGGCCGCCCCTATCGCGAAGTCACTCGCGTCACACATAATCTCGAATGGCAGATCCCAGTCGGGTGCTACCAATATAGGGGCCTCCACAAGCAAACATTTCAAAAGCCCGAAGGCTTTCACACATTCTGCACCAAACACAAATGGTGCATCCTTTTCCAACAGACGGGTCATCGGACGGGCGATCTTTGAGAAATCTTTGATGAATCGCCTGTAAAATCCCGCATGACCCAAAAAACTTCGGATCGCTCTAACAGAGGAGGGTGGAGGGAGCCTAGAAATGATATATACTTTGGCCGGGTCAACCTCCAACCCACTTTGGGAGACCTTATGCCCCAGGACTATTCCTTCCTTCACCATGAAGTGGCATTTTTCCCAGTTGAGCACAAGACTGGTCTCCTCACACCTCTGAAGCATCCGCTCCAGATTCCATAGACATCGATCGAAGGAACTCCCGAAGACTGAAAAATCATCCATGAATACCTCCATGGAGTCCTCGATCATGTCGTGAAAAATGGCAACCATGCAACGCTGGAAGGTCGCCGGCGCATTGCACAACCCGAATGGCATACGCCTGTAGGCGAATGTGCCAAAAGGTCATGTGAAAGTCGTCTTATCCTGGTCCATAGGATCGATAGGGATCTGAAAGTATCCAGAGAAACCATCAAGGAAACAGTAGTACAACTTCCTCGACAGTCGTTCCAACATCTGATCGATGAATGGAAGCGGGAAGTGATCCTTGCGGGTGGCGTCATTGAGCTTGCGGTAGTCAATGCAAACTCTCCACCCCGTGACGGTCCTCGTAGGAATCAACTCATTCCTATCATTCGTGACAACCGTCATGCCACCCTTCTTGGGCACGACGTGCACAGGACTAACCCAAACAGAATCAGAGATCGGATATATCAATCCAGCATCAAGCAACTTAATGACCTCGGATTTAACAACTTCTTGCATGTTCGGGTACAGACGCCTCTGGTGCTGCGCACAAGGCTTATAGACATCTTCCATCAAGATTTTATGAGTACAGAATGAGGGATTAATCCCCTTGATGTCCATGATCTTCCAGGCGATTGCCTTCTTATGAAGTTTAAGCACACGAAGCAACTCGCTCTTTTCAACAGCAGATAGAGAAGATGAAATGATAACAGGCAGACGACCCTCCTCATCAAGGAATGCATACTCCAGATGCGGTGGAAGCTCCTTCAGCTCCAACGATGGCGGATCTTCAACAGACGGCTTCGACTTATCGCTCTCCTCTCGCTCAATCTCCACGAAACGCTCCGGGATCTGGGAACTATCATCACTGATCTGATAGACCGGCTGCTCATCTCTATGGCCCTCCTTCATAATGCCATCTAAGTCCCCACACAACAGATGTGTGCCCGAAACATTCCCCTCTATCGTGCCTCGAAAGTGAGAACTGACACACTGGTCTACTATATCAAGATAGTATAGTGTGTCATCCTGACTCTCGGGATGACGCATCGACCTCTGAACATCAAAAGTCACATGCTCATCATTCACCCGGAGTGTGATTTGGGCCGCAGCCACGTCAACAATCGTCCTAGCCATGTTAAGAAAAGGACGTCCGAGGATCAGAGGCACTTTAGAGTCCTCATCCATATCAAGGATGACAAAATCCACCGGGATTACAAATTTGTCAATTTTGACAAGCATATTCTCAACAAATCCCCGAGGATATTTGATCGAACGATCAGCAAGACGAATACTCATCCTGGTGGGTGAAGGCTCACCCAGATCCAGCTTCTCAAAAACCTTATAAGGCATAAGGTTAATGCTCGCACCCAAGTCTGCCAATGCATTACTGACAGACATGTTCCCTATCAGACAAGGGATGGTGAAACTACCTGGATCTCCCATCTTCATGGGCAGTCTATTCTGCAGATTTGCAGAGCAGTTCTCGTTCAGGAGTACACAGGACAGGTCCTCAAGTTTTTGCTTATTTGTGAGGATGTCCTTCAGGAATTTGGCATACTTAGGCATCTGTGCCAAGGCCTCCACAAACGGGATGTTTATATGTAGCTGTTTGAACAGCTCGAGAAATTTCCCGTATTGCGCCTCGTCTTTCTGTTTCCTAAGTCTGCCAGGGTATGGAACAGGAGGAGTGTAGTCAGTGACTGGCTTCGGCTGCTGTGCTGTACTTGCTGGGACTCGCCTAGCGTGCACCTCGCCCGAAGACTCAGTCTGGACCGTCTCATTGATCGGTGGTGAGCCCGATGTGTCAGGTCCCGTGGTTTTACCACTCCTCGTCATGATGGCATTTACATGCCCCCTCGGATTAGGCTCAGTGTTGCCCGGGATATTGCCCTGCTGTCTCTCGTACATCATCTTCGCCATCTGGCCTACCTGGTTTTCTATGGCGTGCATGGACGCCTTTTGTCCCCTCATCTCTCCTTCGTAATTGGAGAAGCGCTCCTCGTGTTGCTGGTAGCGCTGCTCAGCAATTTGATTGGAATTTGTTGTGTTGGTGAGGAGTTGAGACATCATCTCCTCCAACCTAGACGTACCGCCCTGGGCGTGCTGCTGGGAACTGCCCCCGGCGCCCTGGTTCTGGTACTGGTTCGGTCTGGGTTGGTAGGATTGGCCATGAGATTGGTAAGGCTGTTGTTGTTGGGACTGCTGGGATTGGTGAGATTGGTGTGGTGCGGATGCTCTTTGCTGAAATCCAAGAGGGTTCTGGTTCGAAGTACCAGATCTCCACCCGAAGTTTGGGTGGTTCCTCCATCCCGGATTGTAAGTATTACTGTAGGGGTTATTTTGGGGTCTCGACTGATTCCCCATGTAAGCCACATCCTCGTGGCCAGTATACATAACCCCCTGAGCACACGAGCCAGGCTTGTGAGACACCCCGCACTGATCACACAGACTTTGGGCCTGGGCTATGCTTTGTTGAGATCTGTCAAATCTCGTACCCAGCGCCTCTATCTGTGCAGAAATCGCCGTGTAGTTATCCACGGCATGTACACCCGATCGGGCAGATGAAGACCTTGATCGGTCACTCTTCCGAGACTTAGACTTTTGGGACGCCTTTTCGATAATGGCCCATGCTTCATTGGGGGACTTTGTTCCGATGTCTCCCCCAACATATACATCTAGGCGTTCCTGTGAGTCATACTCGAGTCCCTGATAGAACATTTGCACCAGATGTCGTTTTGAGATATCATGGTGCGGGACGCTCAAGAGCAGGTCTTTAAATCTCTCCCACGCGGTGTATAATGATTCCTCGTCATCTTGACGAAACGTCATGATGCGATTCCTCAATTTCTGTGTCTTTTCAGGAGGAAAGTATTGCTGCATGAATTGTTGCGACAACTCTGCCCAGGTCGTGATCCACCCTGCGGGTTGTGACAGAAGCCAAGTCCGGGCTTTGTCTCGCAGTGAGAATGGGAAGAGTCTGAGAAGGATAGCATCATCGGAGACGCCCGTCATCTTAAAGGTGGCTAAAACCTCTAAGAATGCAGCAATATGTCGGCCTGGATCCTCATGCTCCAGTCCACCGAATTGCACCGAGTTTTGTATCATGTTCACGATACTGGATTTGATCTCGAAATGGTCAGCCAAAATAGCCGGCCGGACAATACTCGGTGCCAGTCCATCCCCTCCTGGACGACCACTATCATTCAGCGGAATGTCGTCGTCCGCCATGATAATGTCACTTTGGGCTTCCGACCCCTCGTCGTCAGCCAGATCGTGCCTCGCCTCGTCAATTGGGACCTCAACTATAGGAGCAGCAATTTGAATATCAGAAACAAGACGCAACTTATGAAGTCTAATCCTCTCGCTTCTCCTCGGGCGCGTTCGCTCCTCGTCAGACAGATCACCAGAAGACCCAGGGTTTGTGGACATCAACCTGCATGTAAGAATGATACAGTTGCAACAGGCGAATATATGACAAACCCAGAAAGGCGATTAAAGACAGAAAAATAAATAAACGAAATAAAGAATCAATAAATTCATGCGAAAATAACGCAAAGCAAATATATTCAAGAAAATCAAATATAAACTAATAGAATCAATAAAATGAACAGAAATAAGCAGACTAAGCCTAAAACTATACAAAGAATGAAATTAATAATTAGTCCGAATACGAACAAATAAATCTAATTAATCAAATAACGAACAAATCAAATTCATAGACAAACCAATTAATCCAATATTCAATAAATTAAATCTATCAACATCCTAATGAACGAAAAATCAAATCAAACAATCCTATAAGCAGATAAATGAACGAATCTATATGCAAACCTATAAACCAATCTAAAATCAATCCAAAATATCTACAGACAGATAAATTTAATAAAAATTCAAATAATCATATATGCAAATAAATGAATGAAATAACGAATCAAAGAAGTATAAATAAGTATTCACAAGCATGTACACTGGTAAAAAGTTGACTCGGTTCGTTCCTAAAGCTCGTCGCGTCCCTGGCAACGGCGCCAAAAACTTGACGTGTTTGCTAGTACACATAATTTAGCGATGAAATAACACACGTTTTGCTTTAATATTTATAAAAATGGTTTAGACCTTAATATTAAAACACACACAATAGGGCAAGTGTACCCTGTCATATATGTAGTAACGTACAGATAAGAACCAGATATCGATCCATGGACGCGCGCGGAGCAATAGTACTCAAACTCTGTCCCCGATTTACCAGTAGGAAAAGATAGTTGAAGTTTGTTGTTTTTAACTACTTTAATTCTAAAACACATAAATAACATATGTAAGACTCCAAATACAAAATATAACTATATAAACTATAATTTACCAATCCTAGCATGTCATCTAAATATAATAAGTAATACAGGCGTGTGATCAACATTCCCATTTTCCGACAGTTAGTGTCCCTTTCGGGCATCCTAACATGACAACTAAAGAGAAAGCTAACACGAATACACACGTTAACCACTTCAAGTCGTTTATTAGCGAGCAGCTGATATAATCTTACGCAGATCTTCTAAAGATAAGTTAGTCATCTGTTAAGAGTATTCTAACCTCACTAATTCAGGAAAGCGATACCGAATACACAATACAGCCACCTAAACTAGCATAAAGTAGAGCATTTCACAACCTATTCCATTTTACCAACTTTGAACCCAGATCTACTAAGATCGCTATTTTTACCAAAATAACTACCAAAGATCATTAACCGTGTCAAAGACTAGTAACGGCAACATTAGGCTTTTTAAACCCTTTTACGTGCCGGTAAGCATTTTTAACCGTTATTCGACTGACTTTAACCAAACCAATACCCGGTTACAGTTTCATGGCATAAACTATTTAACAAGTTAACTAGTCTACTACCGGACGATTAAACGGACGGTTTTTCAACATTTATCCGCCTAAAACATTCGACAATCGCCAAAGTCATTCAAATACAGCTACAAATCCAACAACAACGAAACAAGGTTGCGCTATGATCATCAAGATCTAAACATGAAAAACGCCAAATTTATACAAAACATGATTACATACTAACGATTGTTTTTTCTACTAACGATTACTAAACATGATTACTAGACGATAATGTACTACATAAACAACACAAACAAGCTAAAACAAACAGATTTGAATCAACTAAAAGCTTAATAGATCAAACCATAAAACTTGAATGTGATGGATTGGATGATGATCGATGATCCGGATGAGTTCCCGAGCTCGTTCCTCGCCTTTGCAGCAGCTCACAGGTCCAGAAAATCGCCCCAAATCGCCCAGAGACCACCCAATAATTGATCAGTGGGTTATGCTCTGTTCTTATAGAAACTTTGATTTTGTGCACGGCCGTGTGCCTAAAGTGCACGGCCGTGCACTTTATCAATACGAGTTGACGTGCAAGTGGGCAAGTGGTTGGGTCGTTTCTGGAAATATCTAGATATTCCGCACGGCCGTGCACCAAATGTGCACGGGCGTGCGGGTCTGGTGGTGGCCGAGTGCTGGGGGTGCACTGCCTGGTGCACTGGCAGTGCACCCGAGAAGTTTGAGTCGCACGGGCACCCGCACGGTAGTGCTGATCAGGGTGCCCGGGAACATCAGCTGCACGCCGAGTCGCACTGGCAGTGCAGCTCATCTGTGTCCGAGCCAAGCAAGTCCGCACGAGCATGCACCTGATGTGCACGGTCGTGCACGTTTTCCAAACTTAGCTGATTTTTGCAGAAATTCTCCGTCTTGTTCGTTTTTCGCCCGGTTTCTTCGATTTGCTCGTGGGACGTCGTTTAAGACCTGCAATATACATATGAAGCGGTTAAGTACCGCATTCGTGCAATTATGGTCGAAAACGCGTAATTTGGGAGTTTAATCGGGGATTTAAATATGTATATTTTAACGTATATCAGTCGGGATATCATCAGATGAGAGTCCGAGAAGAGGATGTGGCGAAGAAAACCTTTTGAACTCGTTATGGATATTACGAGTTTTTGGTGATGCCATTTGGGCTAACTTATGCACCGGCTGTGTTCATGGATCTTATGAACCGCGTGTGTAAGCCTTATTTGGACAAATTCTTCATAGTGTTCATAGATGATATATTAATCTATTCCAAGAGCAGGGAAGAGCACGAGCAACACTGTGATTAATATTGGAACTCTTGAGAAATGAGTAGCTGTATGTGAAACTCTCCAAATGTAACTTCTGGATTCGAGAAGTCCAATTTTTAGGACATGTAGTCAACGAGTCTAGAATACATGTCGATCCCGCCAATATTGAGGCTATTAAATAGTGGGAGACTCCTAAGACTCCTACAGAAGTGCGCCAGTTTCTTGGTCTTGCGGGATATTATCGCAGATTCATTGAGGGATTCTCTAAGATCGCTCAACCCCTCACTGCTTTGACGCAGACGGATAGTACTTACAAGTGGGGAGATGCCCAGGAATCTGCTTTTCAATTGTTAAAGGCAAAGCTTTGTAGTGCACCAATCCTATCGTTACCGGAGGGTGGAGACGCTTTTGTGGTGTACTGTGATGCGTCTATCCAAGGGTTAGGGTGTGTGCTGATGCAGCGTGATAAGGTAATCGCGTATGCTTCATGTCAATTGAAGGTTCATGAGAAGAACTACACCACCCATGACTTGGAACTAGGGGTAGTGGTTTTTGCTCTAAAGACTTGGAGGCACTATCTCTATGGAACGAAGTGTATGATCTTCACTGATCACAAGAGCCTCCAACACATATTCGATCAGAAGGAGCTGAACATACGACAGCGTCGATGGGTCGAGCTTCTGAACGATTATGACTGTGCCATCAAATACCATCCAGGAAAAGCTAACGTAGTAGTAGATGCCCTTAGTCGTAAGGAAACAAAGCCGAAACGAGTACGAGCATTACAACTCACTATTCATTCAAATCTTCCTAATAAGATACGTGAAGCCCAGGACGAGGCTTTAAAAGAGGAGAACGTCGGGCTTGAGACACTACATAGTGCTGATAAGCATCTGGAACTGAGAACAGATGGTCTTCAGTACTTCATGAATCGAGTCTGGATTCCACGTTTTGGAGATCTCAGACAACTTGTGCTCGACGAGGCTCACACCTCTCGTTACTCGGTACATCCTGGTTCAGATAAAATGTACCAAGATCTCAAAACCCTTTTCTGGTGGCCAAACATGATAGCCGAGATAGCCACTTACGTTAGTAAGTTCTTGATTTGTGCGAAGGTTAAGATTGAATATCAGAAACCTTCAGGCTTACTCCAGCAACCAGAAATCCCTATGTGGAAAGGGAATGGAATTTCCATGGACTTCATCACGAAGCTCCCTAAAACGCCAAGTGGGCACAATATGATTTGGGTTATCGTCGATCGCTTAACCAAATCGGCACACTTTCTGGCAATAAAGGAAACTGACACGCTGGAGAGACTGGCCAACCTCTATCTCAAGGATATCGTCTCTAGGCATGGGGTGCCTACTTCTATTATATCTGATCGCGATTTGCGATTTACTTCTAGTTTTTGGACTACTCTCCAAGATTCTTTAGGAACTCGCTTAGATATGAGCACAACCTTTCACCCACAAACGGATGGACAAAGTGAGCGTACCATCCAAACATTGGTAGATCTGCTACGATCATGCGTGGTGGACTTTGGCAACAGTTGGGATAAGAACTTGCCCTTAATCGAATTCTCGTATAACAACAGTTACCACACTTCTATTCAGTGTGAGCCTTTTGAAGCACTATATGGGCGCAAGTGTAGGTCTTCCATCTGCTGGACTGAAGTTGGGGTTAGCCAGCTGAGAGGTCCCGAACTTGTGTACAAAACTTCTGAGAAGATAGTGCAAATCAGAAACCGGGTGGCTGTTACTCGCGATCGACAGAAAAGTTACGCTGATAAGCGTAGGAAACCTTTGGAGTTCCATATTGGAGACAAGGTACTACTAAACGTGTCACCTTGGAAGGGTGTGATACGCTTTGGGAAACGGGGAAAGTTGAACCCGCGATACGTTGGACCATTTGAGATCGTCGAAAGGATTGGTCCAGTAGCATACAGGCTAAACCTGCCCAATGAACTCAGTGGAGTGCAGGATGTATTCCACGTCTCTAAATATTAATCTAATCCAGTAGCATATGAGTATCATCACTTGTTAAACACATGATTAAACTTCTGAAAATTAGCAAATATTAATCTATGTGTGTACATGCAAATCAATCTCTTATATTCCTATATGTGCTTGTATATTATATATATATATATATATATATATATGAATATACACAATACATACGATAGGCTTTGACAAGAAAAACTACATTTTTGTTGAACACCTTCTAGAAGCCAACATACATATATACATACACGTAAAAGCACACACACACGATCAAGAACACATGCTTTTTCCTAAATCCTAGTTATTGATGTGTCACTATCCTCTAGAAGCTTACACCTCACTTTCCTTTTGTCTTTCTTTCTTTGCGGCCGACTACACAACTCAAGGCACCCACATGTCCCTTTCACCTATGATCAACCTAAGATTACACCTAATTAGCATGGACAACTAGGTATAGCTTCATTTTCACATTTGGAACCTTCCTAAAACTACCCTATTCCAATCGGAATTATGGAGGAAAAAATGGAACATCACTATCCTATGAATAAGACAAGCTACACCCTCAAGACAAGTCCTTTTCTTCCATACATACCTTGGCCGAAAAGCATGAAGAAAGAAGGATACTAGAATCACTTGTCACTATCCCTAGTGTCCAAGACTTGCAATAAAGTAGAGCTTGATTAACCTCACAAGTACAAGCCTTACACCATGGAATGTCCCTAAATAACCTATACTAAGCTAGCAATCGGATGGGACAAGAAACACACATCACTATCATCAAATTTTGATCCCACTCCTTTGTCTTATGTTCGGCCGAAAGCTACATCACATGAGGGCTTGCACATTAGTTGGCAACTTACACCAATTTAGCAATAAGACAAACATTCTTAATCCACCTTGCTAGGACAACCTCTACCCCTGTGAGATCTCTTACACATAATCGGCCAAGGACAAGGAGTGGAAGGCATGACACTTACTTATATGAAAGTAGAGATAAAACAAGGAATGAATGCTCCATTTCCAAGGCAAAGGACTTGCCTCTTTGGGAGAAATTATAATCGGCCAAGGGAAGGGGAGGATGCAAGCTATGGATAGTTGTCAACCTTACACAAGATTAGAAAAGAAACAAAACCTTAATCCACTCCTTGATGAGTCAACATATCCCTTTAGTCCATATCTATCTATAATCGGCTAGAATCAAGGAGCACACAACCATTCTTAAGTCACTATCTTTCACTCACCTATGATTAGTCACTTAAACAATAGAAAACTTCAAGAAGCTAGTTCATACCTCTTTTGTTTTGTCCATACACTAGCCGATCCACTATAAATAGAGGCCACATCTCATTCTCAATTTCCACACCAACACATTCTTTCACTCTCTAAAACTTTCGGGTATCTCTAATAGAAGCCGAAGCCTTGCAAGAGCTTGGAGGAGTCTTAAAGACTATCCAACCTTCGATCCATCTCTAGGTAAGATTCCCATGCCGTCGAGTTATATTCTAGTCTAGTCTACCCTCTTTAATCGGTCCTAGTTGCCTTAGACACATAAACACATACACATTGTCTTAGATCTTGCTTAGTCTTGCACTAGTGAATGTATTGTTGTAACATTACAAGCGATCGGCCCATGTTACACCTCTAGAAGGCCGAAGCTATGCTCTTGTGCCATGTAGATTACATATATCACCATGGTTAGCATCTACTGGTCATAGGACACCCACTTGATCCAAGCTTAAGGTTTAAGACTAATGTAGTGATCAAACTAATCTATGTTCCTCGAAAACACCCCAACAACACTTCCCAAGCCATTATTAAGTCCAAACATACCAACTTGATCCATGTTACAATCGGCCTAAGGCTTATGTGGATCTTTATAATCGGACATCTACTAATAACGTGTGTTAACAAGACTAGAGCATGTGTTAATCTTCACTTAGATGTATTAATGACCTATACACATGTTAAGATGCCTAACCCAATCACAAGTACAAAACCAAGTTTCCTATAACTCAATAACCTAGTCAACAAGTGTCGGGTAGACAAATTGTGTGATAAAACTTGTGATTTACCATGCTTTATTAAATCATAGGGCAAGTACTGTCCGGACGATAATAGTTACGTAATTTGGCTTCACTAGATCACAGGCATCCCTATCAGGTGAGTTTCACTACTCTTTTTCTCAAAAGCATGTGTCTCGGAATGAGAAAACTTTTTAAACCTTTTCATAGTCCGGTTTGGGACTACTCATACACATCTCGGGTTTGGGGTGCTATGATTCACTAGGTGAATCTGCTTTCACTAATTCACGCTTTATGTCCTTGATGAACTAAACCAACTCTATCATTGAAGTCCTTCTAAATACCGAATGAATTGGCGGGTGGGCAAGCGGGTTACTAGTTGATAGCGCTATTGGGTTTCACAAACCTCACATCGTGCTGGAGAGCATGGGTGTGAACTATAACTTAACATATTATCATTGTTGATAGACAATGATGCAAGGCACTTTGCTCACTATTGTGGGATCTCGTTGTTTAAAAGTTCGGTATTACCGGTTTTAGTTATCATGAGTGGGCTACCTACCCCTGGCATGTGAATTAGCGTTTACTCATCAAAACATGGTCTGGATGACCTACGTATTTACTTAACCTTGTGAACTCACCAACTTTATGTTGACCCACGATTACTATACCTTTTTGCAGGACACTAGTTCGAAGCACGAGTAAGGCATGCATCATATAGCATCATGGGGATATGAATACTTATCTATTTTCGAATGTTTAATTATCTATTACGATTTCGAACGCGTTGTTTTAAGCAAACTATTTGAATAACTATTATCTTTAAAAATTTGCTTCCGCAACTATTGAAATATTTGATTATCTATGAAACTTGTTTTACAACAATGAACTAAATGGTTTGGGCATTTAGAGTCGTTCATGTGACTTATGGCTATGGGATCCTGGTATGTCACGCGCCTCGCGGTATAAACCACGTAGTGGAAATTGAGGGTGTGACAGATAGTGACTATCTATATCTTTGTGTTATTGAGGTCATCCATTATATTAGTCAACCCATAATTCTCACACAAACCGTTTTCTGAGCTATATGAGTTCTCCTCATATTCAGCTAAATAGTATCATAACCAATGAACTATTTATTCGGTCCTTTCGAGTCATCATTTTTAATGAATTATATATTTGCTTTTACAAAATTCATTCTTTTGTCGTCACATATGTGTGAATGTTCAAAGTTAATTTATTCTCCGTGGAGCATTTAAATTAACAAGTATTAGTCTAGCATGCTTTAAACTACGAATACTTAGCATGTGAACAGAAGACGCCCCATTCTGATTCTTCACAGCCTTAAGAGATAACTTACTATCTCTTCCTAACATTCATATCTTAGTTTAGACACAAAATGAGATTTTGTATACCATTCCAAAACCTTGGTTTAAAGAATGCTTCAAAACCATAATTAATTCCATCCATTAGGATCAAGACTCATTTGCCTTTAATCTCCAAGGCTTCACCAATGACTCTTTAGGACTTAAACATAAGTCTTAATATAAGTCACTTTGATGAACATATTCATCATCAACAAATCAATTAGATTGACACTGAACGACATGACATTCACATATGCCTAAGTGATATGTATATATTTTGTTGAAACTATTTATTGGGTGACTCTCCCAAAATATTTCACGAATCCTCCATATAGTTCAACTAACATTGATGGTTTGTAGAAACTCTACACGTCCATCACTATTGTAAGTCTTTTATAATAAATCTCGCAAAATTTATCAACGACTTATGAATAATAACATATATTCCTATCATATGTTATATTCATCGAAAATACATTTGTTCAATTCTATGTTGATGCTCTAAACATTGGACGACATATCTTGTTTTCGTGTATTTAGCCTCAATACACTTGCCACGTTGATCATGATTATCTCAATGGGGATGGATGAAGAGTTTTTCTTCTTAGTCACTTAATTAGAGACTTAATTTTATAAATAAAGGCTCTAATAAATTGACATAAAAAGCTCTAATAAAGTGACATAAAAACTTTAATTAGAAAACATGAAACTCTACCCAAGAGTTTACTCTTTATTCACCACATTAAGATTCCAATTAATAATTATAATTTACCACATTAAAATTTCATCATAATCCAAAATATATATAATATATTACATATATATTTAAACGGATTCATATAAGGATATATAAACATCAAATCTCAAAGTGTTATTCTCTTCAACACTTTATAGTTCGACGAAATAATAGCAATTATATCGTCCCGTGGCATGTTTCGAGGTACTCCCTTAATACATTGTTCAAAACAACAAAGTTCTTTGTACTTAACTACTCACAAGTAGTCGAACAAGTAAATATGTCCAAAACAACATCAAGTTGTTTTACACTAAATAGTTTCTCTAGACTATTATATGGTTCAAGTCATCATATTTCTCATACAAGTATCAAACCATATATAAATTGCAAAAGACATGTTTTCTTCCTTCAAAACATTTCTTCTTTTACAAATGTTTATTAACCATAAACTATATATATATATATATATATATATATATATATATATGTTTTGATTACAAATCAAAACCATAAACTCTAATATAGTTTCATTATTTTAAACCATTTCTAACTCACTTGTTAAAGTATATGGCTTTCATGATTAACCGCTTCTAATTCACTCATTAGAAACTATACGTGTACCATATAAACATATACGGTTTAAAAAAAAATAACCATTTCTAACATACTTGTTAGAATGCAAACGATTACATGTTTCATCATATAGAGTTTGCTTATATCAAATAAACTTTTTTCTAACACAACCGTTAGAAATAAACGATTACCAAAATCATTTTAAATGTCATTGGTTTATATTCTCAACCGTTTCTAACCTGCTTATTAGAAATTACACGATTATGACAATTGTTTTAGAACTTGTTGGTTTATATAAAATAAACCGTTTCTAACACCCTCGTTAGAAAATTAAACCATTTACATAAATGGTATTAACTTTGGATTTTCCAAAATATACCCGTTTCCAACTCACTCGTTAGAAACCGTCAAATTTTAACCAAACCGGTTTAATGTTGGAAAAGGTTGAAACACCCAATTCTCCAATAAACCCATGAGTTGAAACACCCCATTAAAACCTTTAAGAATATTTGACCCAACTTAATGGTATTCTTACTATTTCTAAGTTTCAACTTTGGAGTTTTAATTAGTATTCTTACTAAAACCTTCAATAAAACAAAATAAGTTTATAACTTTTTTATTTTCACAAAATTTTCCAAAATAAAAATTTCCAACACTTTTGTGTATTTTGTACAATAATATTTTCTAACACACTTGTTAGAAAATATAAACATCTTATTATGTCTTTACAAAATCCTCAAATTCTAACATGCCCGTTAGAGAAATCAATATATAAGTTTACAAATTAAACTTATGATTTTGTAAATAATCATTTCTAATACGAATATTAGAAATGTTTCATGACACGTTATTCTTTCAACGTCGTCAATTCTAACACGCTTGTTAGAAATACATGTTTCAAAACCTTATATTTCGAAACCTTTTAATTTTCCAATACTCTTATTAGAAAAAATCAACATTTCAAATACTTTGAAATTATCTTTCTAATATGCTTACTAGAAAGAAACCGTTATCAAACGTTTTGCATGGGTTTACAAATATTATGTCTTTTCTAATACTTTCATTAGAAATTCAATATTTAAAAAAAAAAACGTTTAAAACACATATTAGAAATGTTAACAGTCCGGTTTATCTAAACATAACTCAAAACCTATGAATCCGAAGATTAAATCAAAAAATCATTTTGTCAAACAATCTTTCGGATTAAAGATTGCATTCTCATCATGAATGTAACCTAATTCGATGTACCAAAAGAAAACACTTACAAACTTTCGCGAACCCAAATTCCTTAGAAATAACACGAAAGTTTGTTTACTAATTTGTTTAAGTTTGTTAGAAAACTTACATTGTAATCACCGCACGCCTTTGTTACATGAAGCTCACATGTATCAGAATCTCTGTACTTGCTGCAGCAAAATCGAAAAGAAAACGAAATCATAGAATTGAACCGGGCTTGTGTTTGACACAATTCCCTTAAACAGATTCTTCGTCTGTTCCCAGGGTACACCGGGTCGAAACAGTGGCGATGGTGCACTGCCGGACTATCCCACTTGCCTGAAAAGAAACCAGAACATGGTTGCTACTCTTGAGTGTATGTGTGTTGCAAGAGTTTTTAGTGTATTTTTTTCCATGTATCTCATATATGACACAAAAGTCTCTAATATATACAAGAGACAATGGTGGATGAAGAGTCTAACACAATTAGACACTTAATTTTAATTTTAAAACTATAATCAAGTGTCATAAATAAATTAACTATACTTAAGAGTTTTTCTTCAATTCACCACATGAAGAGTTATACACTTAATTTTAGTTTTAAAACTATAATAAAATGTCATAAATAAATTAACTCTACTAAAGAGTTTTTCTTCAATAATTATAATTTCATTTAATTATAATTTCATTAACTTAAACCTCCATTCACCTTCTAAACGTTCCAACATAGTTCAACTTTTTACTTCCAATCTTCACACGTATAAAATATATTAAAAAGGAAATAAAAAATTACCACTTTGGAAGTTTATAGATGCACACCCAAGCTTCCACGCCTCACATTCACAGAGTTCTTCACACCAAACCAATCACGTCGTGGCTCAAGGCGGCATGGTGTTTCATGCCATGGCTGAAGGCCACATAGGACCGCACCAAGGTTTTAGGGTGGTACACTCCATTGCTTTCACAAGAGATCAAACGCGGTGAATGTCTGTTACAACTTTCATAGTTTAATTTTCAATTCTCTAAAATTATTCTCGATTTTCTACAATATACAAGCACCACTATAATATACAACCACCACTACCACCTCTACTACGATTACCACCATCCCTGCAAAGAATGACATGTGAACACCATTAGTAAATTTTTATTTGATATAGATAATTTATAAATATGCATATAAAAGATAGACATTAAATATATTATATTTGATTCATAATTTGTTAAGGCGTAGGAATCCTAAGTACAAATGAAACAAATGTTAATTTTGACAAAACAAAAATCATTAAGATAACCTAATGTAGCATAACGGGATATTATGTGAAACTAATTAACAAAACCCTTACGTTTTATTATATATATATATATATATATATATAGGGTCAAGATCATGTACAAAGTGTTTTTTTTTTTGTGAGAAGTGTGAGAAGTATTAAAAATTGATACTTAGACATCATTTATTGAACTTAGTCGTGATGTTTTGGATTGTTTTGCCTATAAAAACACCAAACATAACAATTAAAAACCGAAAACAATGTATTTTTGGCTTAAAACTTAAAACACCATGCTAAGAACATTAGCAGTGTGTTTTAAGCGTTAAGTAGTGTGTTTTAGTTGTTTTTTAAATTTAATGACTATAATACATTGTATTGTGTTTTAGATTGTTGTGTTTGGTGTTTTTCAAGTTAAAACAACCTAAAACATCATTCCTAAATCCAAAACATGATGTCTACATGTCAATTCTTAGTCCTTCTCACACTTCTCACGAAAAATGTACTTTGTACAGGATTCTAAACCTATATATATATATATATATATATATATATATATATATATATATATATATAAACATTCTAATTGTTTTCAATCAAAAGGTTAACATAAACGTGTTAGTACTTTAGCAATATAATTTTTCCTAGTTTTGATTTGAATACGATAAAAGAACATTTTGTCACCTGTCTTTCCGCTAACAGTGATGATTATACCAACATATATATTCAGAATTGAACGTTAGTCAGGATGAAATCATACAAATCCTTTTTGTTATAAAAGACAATAAATAGGATAAAACATATTGAAAAACTTGTTACCAACTTTAGACTAAATATTTGATGTTTTGTCCGATAATAATAATGCAAATGACAAACTTCCAGCTCATTCCTTTATCTCGCCCTCAATCAAGTTTAATTGTTTATTATAATGTGGACCACACTCTCATCTAATTCTACATTTTCGTGTGGTACTGTTTGAAGGACGTGGAATTTTAGTTGATTCTGATGACACGACATGTTTATTAGGGTTTTTTTTTACTTTATCCAAAAGTTTATAAGGACCTATAACATAATTCATTCACTTTATTGATTTAGAATTGTTTGCTATTTATCGATTTAATCTAACACTGATCAAATCATACAACACGTTAATTAGATCTTACGGATGACTAACACCACCTGCTCGCACCCCCACTGTCAGTATTACCATTGCCAACACTAGCCATGTCGACGTCGCAGCTACCACGACAACTGCTACCCTGGCGCTATCATTATTGTTGTCACCACCACTCCTAAGGGTGGCTATGCGGTAAAAACAACTAAAGACCGCTTTTAGGTTAGGCCATTAAATTTTACGTGTTTTCGAAATTGAAGAAAAACTACCTTTATCTATATTTTAAGCTGAAAAACAAGGTAAGCAAATTATCGAATTAACTGAACAATAAGTAACCAAAATAACCAATTTAGTTGATGGTTCAGTTAAGCTATAACCAATTAACTGAAAATTTTAGTTCAATTACGATTTTGATGTATGATATATTTGTTGGAAAAATAGGTGAAAATGTTATTTTCACAATTTTAGGAAAATGATTTTTCCTGAGTTTTGGATAAAAATATATATTTGAAACTGACGTTTAATTATTTATATATGTTTTTGTGGGTTTATGTTTTATATTGTGAGAGCTCCGCAACGAACCAATCTGCGTCCAAAACGGGGCTAAGATGAATGCGATATTGATGCTCAAAAGTAGAGGAGTGAAATAACTAAAGTTGAGAATGTGAAATGAAAAGTGACAAGGAGAACTTGTCCCACATTGAAAGGGAGATGAATCTTGAACTTGTTTATAAGGAGGAACTCCCCATCCTAAGTCTTTCATGTAATCACACACTATGGAAGTTGCGAAGGGTGCGAAACTCGCACTCGCACACGCGCGTGACGTGGGCGTTGAGGCGCACTTTGCACTTCGCACACGTGTGTCGCCACGAGCCGCTTGAGAGCCGCCTTAGTATTTTTTTATGTTACACAGGTGGTTCAGTAAGCTGGGCAGAAGCGGACTGTTGACCTAAAGCGGACGTCTCACGTGCGAGTGTACTCTCAACAGACCAGATTCAGAACATCAGTGTAACTGATGGGTCAATAGCCTTGATTGAGAATTAAAAAAACAATTAAATGACATTGAAGACGTTCAACCAACTCTACAGCGGGTCTACGGTCGGGTGGGGGATCGGGTTTTCCCCGGTTCGGAAACCTCGTGGGCAAGCCTGGCTACCCTGGCCAGCCCCTTGCATAATCCGGGGCGGGGGGGGGGGGGGGGGTTCTTGGGTTCGCCAGTTTAAGGGTCCCATGGGTAGTCGGGCAGAAACGTTTCGTTGGCCGTTTAAAAAAAAAAAACTCTTGGCTCCCTATAAAAGCCAAGAGTGTTGGTTGTTGAAGACACACTAAGAGTTCATCTCTTTCACTTCTCAAAATCTTTTCCAGCAAACGTTTGCTCTATTCTTCTCACGATCAAGGTACACTTCGGGTTTAGTGCTCACTCCGGCAGTACACGATGCTTCAACTGTTGTATCGTGGGAAACAAAACGAGTCTCCGGTAGGCTCGGAGTTTGTTTTAAGGGCTCTGTGTCTGACACAATCCTCAGCCACAACATTCTTTATTTTCATAATTTTTCTTGCAATTTTATTTAATTTCAGTTGTAATAGTATTTGTATTTTTACTTTGTTTCTTGTATTATAAAAGTAATAAAAGTTGTTTATTTATTTTTATACGCAAATGGTTCCTACAATATTATCTGAATTTACCGTTAACAGGGTCATTATAATGGCATCAGTATTTCTTGCCAAACTTGTGGTTCTTATTAGATCAATATTAGGGATATTTGGATCTATTACAACTTTGTTGTTTTCATGTTGTTTTGAAATTATTTTCTAAGACCGAATATACCATGTGTCTTGCCTTTTTTTGGCCTTTTATTGAATATTAGTGGGTTTATCCGCGCATTGCAGCGGGATCCACAAATAGGTTGTAATACAACATTATGATACTTAGGTTTTTTGTCGCAAGTTATGCAAAAAGAATAGAAATGTGCACACTATGTTTCAACAAGTATTCATAGAAAGAAAAGAAAAGAAATGTGCACCGCCACTTACAATTGATTACAATTCACCACAAAAATCATGTACTCATTATTGAACAAATCTTAATAAACCAAATGTATGTCACTGTAACAGACCAATAGGAACATAAACATCACTCTTGTGTAAGTTGTCCAACCATTGCATATCTACATAACCGTGTCATTGAAGACACCTTGGTAAATGATAAAGTTCATTTACATGACAAAAGCATGTAGTAATAATATGATATTGTATACATGTCACACCCCGCTAAAGCTGAAATACGGGGATGTGATTCGAAAGGTTTTCAAGCATAAGGTTCGAGCAACACACAAGATTTAATTTAAATAGATACCATCGAATGATGGATGATGTCATAAATTATTAAAATAACATAACATTGTCTGGAATTAAGAATTTGTCTGAATACATATGAATTAAACATCACAATAACGTATGACTGACACAATCAAATCCATGATGGTACCACCAAGTGCAAGCTCAAACCTAGCCCTCAAGTCTCCACTCCGCATGATTAGTTATCTAAAAAGCATGCATAAAAGATTTGTCAACATAATGTAAGTGAGTTCACATGTTTTAATGTATTATGTAAAGGGCTCGTGTGATTCGTGTATGACCAATCATAGGCTAGCTAAGCGAATGATTTTTGTGCACATGACCATGAGTCCCATAACCAAACCTCTTGACTGTTGTGCCTCTCGCATTGTACAATAAAGACAATGTATGTATAGTAGAATACTAACACTCTTTTGTATGTAACCGGTTAGAGCGACTAACCAAGAGTGAGGGTGTCAACCCAATAGATCTATTAAAGTGTTCCATGGCTTTCGATAGCTAATGGTTATAGTGTAAATGTAAGTACGAGGATTGATGAGCTCATGAACCAAATGTCTCATGTTTCCACATGGTAGTCACGATTAGAATAACACACAAAATGAAATGTACGAGAAATGTAGCATGTTTATCCCTTAAAAATGGAAAATAGTAAAACGGGGCCGTGAAACTCACATGGTTACTATTGATGTGGTCTGGTAAAGTTGAAAGGTAGAATGGCTACTATCCCGACAATCGATACCCTATTATTGTCAAGAATATAGTAAGTTGTACGTTTTTGTCGTTTATCATACAAGTTGTTCACCCGACATTGTGGACTCTGGTGTTTGTGTATGTGGGCCATGTTTTCGTGTACGTGACAATCTTTAGTTGATGTACTTGTACAACATACGGTTCCGGAAATCCCGGGCATTTTATTGTGAAAACATGTCTATAGTGAACCAAAGTGGACCCCACGTGTCATCTTAGGTTATGAATTGTTCCTAATCCAACACGTGTAGTTGTCTTATGGTGAAACTAGTGTTTTAACACATGTTTATACCTTTTAATGTCCAAAAATAGTACTAACATATGTTATGGTCTTCTTAACATATGTTATCATGGTGTAGCTGAAAACTTTACATAACATGGACCTTGAATCCGATTGGTTAGTGAATCCAAACCGATTATTTTTGTTCATCAAGGGTATAGTCGAAGTATTACAAGTTTGGATTGGTGTATTCTTGATGAAACCGGTTATAAACACGCACAAAATATAGTTTAGTTTTGGTTAGACATACAAGTGTTTGTTTAGCCATAAATCGACTCTATGTTACCCCTTTTCGACTCGCATTATGCTTGTTTGGTGGCCGTGTGTGTGCTCGTGTGTTTTGTATAGGTTCCTCTTAGTTTTTGTAAGCTTCTTCGTATATATATATATATATATATATATATATATATGTACGTGTGTGGTATGTATAACATTAGTCTAACACTAGCATTTAGGAGTGTCAATAGTTAACAATTTGTTTTGGTTGTATTACAAGGTTAAGGGCCGAGGGTCGGGTGGTATGGATTTGAGCCGATTGTAAACATAGATTCAAGAAAAAGATGATCACATACCAAAGAATATGGGATGGTTCCGAGTGATGTAGGATGATCCGAAAGCTTTCCCCTAGTTGTGGTCCTAAGTGATGGCCTTGGGTTCTTCTTGTAGCTCTTAGAAGGGGAAACAACTTGTGTGCACAAGGGTTATAGGTCGGTTGAAGGGTTCAAGGAAGCAAGAATGTGTGGAAGGTTAGTGTGATGATCAAAACTCTTGAAGCTTTCTTATATAGGGTCGGCCAAGGTGAAGACAAAGACAAAGACTAGACTTGGATATATTTGAAATAATAATTTTCAGACCATGGAATTTCTCCTACCAAAGTAGATCAATAAAAGACTACACCAACCTTAAATTTTCTAAACAAATAGGCAATCCTTAAACCAATACCTAATGAACGACACGTATATCGTATCATCAATCTATCATAAAATGCCTAAAAAAATCAACTAGTAAAAGATATAGAGCTTAATTTCACGTAATTATCATGATTGAAATTGAAAACAGAAATGATTACATTGAATGATATAAAAAAGGTGTTCTGATTAGCTTGACTTTAACTCTAGGAAGACTTCAGTCACTATATTTTAAAGTTTTAAAACTCATACAAGTTTAGCTGAAAAAAGATTATTCATTGTGGTAACATAAATTATTATCTTTCATCTCCATTATATGAATTTTGTTTAAAAATATTGTTATCCCGTTTGTTTATTTAGTTTGTGTGAGTTTCATTTTCATATAAAAGTTGATTATCTTCTAGGGACATTTAGAGAAGAAAAGTGGTAAAATTTAGGAAATTGTAAAGAAAGAACCCTTGGTATGCCATCTTAATTTTAGACAATTTGAACATATTTATCCATGCCTCATCCTTTATAATGTAGTATAGATTTGGCCTTTATGAACACTTGGCCTTTGTGAACACTTGGCCTTTCTTATTGGACTTTTAACCTAACTAGTCGTATAAAATCACGCGCGTTGCGCGTTTTACAATCGAGATTTACATGAGGTGTTAATCAATCAATGAATTATACAATCGAGATTCCATTTTGGTTGTAAACGTTAAAAAAATAAAGAAATCTACACATAAGGTAACACATGAAATTTGTAACGAAATTACATAAGATTATGTTATTTATATTAATAGTATATAATATAATAATTTTTTTTAATAAAATAATAGTATATAATATAATAATAGTGTATAATATAATAAAGTTTCTGAATAAAATAATAGTATATTATACATTAATTAGGGATGAGCATACAAGACCGAATACCGATCCCGTCCCGTCCTGATCCCGATACCGTACCGAACCGATACCGAACCGAGTGGTTTTGTGATTGGTATCGGTACCCATATTTATGGATTTTCAGTTTCGGTGTTATCGGTATCGGTACGGGATGGGTATTGTATCGGTATTTTAAGGTAAAATACCGATACCATACCGGTACCGTACTGTACCGATACCGTACCGTTCGGTATCGGTATTGTCGGAATCGGTATAAAAAGTTTTTGAATAAAATAATAGTATATAATATATTAATTAGGGATGAGCATACAAGGCCGAATACCGATCCCATCCCGTCCCGATCCTGATACCGTACCGAACCGAGTGGTTTCGGAATCGGTATCAGTACCCATATTTATGGATTTTCGGTTTCGGTGTTATCGGTATCGTACGTGATCAGCATGGTATCGGTATTTTAAGGTAAAATACCGATACCATACCGGTACCGTACCGTTCGGTATCGGTATTGTCGAGATCGGTATAATACATTAATAAAATAATATATAATATAATAAAGTTTTTAAATAAAATAATAATATAAATAAAAAATGTACTATTCAAATAAGTTTGTAAATTAATATATAGTAATGGTTATCCTTTTTTTTTTTTTTTTTGAACGGCCAACGAATCAATTCCGAGCACTCTCGGGCACCCTTTTGGCGAATCAGGTACTCGAGAGTACCCGGGCCACCAATTGCCACCAATTCCCGGGAAAACCCGACCACTCACCCACCCGAAGGCACGACGGTGAAATAGTCGGTAAAACCGGTCGGGATCAGGACTCGAACCCAAGCCAATGGCCGGGTCATCCCTCATTTCCCATCCACCAATGTCCTCCAAATGTAGCTAGTGGGAATTGAACTCAAGCCTCCCATAGAAAACTTTAGGCTCTCAACCAACTGAACTAATTTGGTTAATCTACGGAATCGAGCTAAATAGTTTTTAATAATTGGTAAAGTGAAATTGATAGGATTTCAAAAGCCCTTTACTGAAAATTCCGGTTTTAGTTTGGTTGGGGTTTAAGACCGAACTGAACCGGCCCTGGCCTTGCCCATATACACCTCTAGCTAAAAATATATGTGATAATCCTCCATTTTTGGTATTTTTAGAGAGACATGAGAAGAGATAACAAAATAATTGAAGGTTTATATATGGGGTTGGTTGGAAAGATAATGTGTTCAAACTTTAAAGAGGCCTTTGGCCTAGTTTGTACCTTCATGTTGGTTAAGAATTTGTCCTTCCAAACGAGAGGTTCAATCCTCGTGGTTAACAAATACGTGTAATTTTGTATAGAGTGTGTGAGTTGTCGTTTAAAAAAAAAAGAAAATAATAATAAACAAGTGGTGTTTTGTTTTTGTTACTGATAGACCGGGTCACCTAGACCGTAAAATATCTATGATTACTCCCCATCTCTTTAAGCTATACAAACACGTTATGGATGAATACACCACAAAATCCTATAAGTCCCATTAATTTTTTAAGTCTCTGTATCATTATTATTATTTGTTGTCTTTTCCCCTTTTCTTTTAATATTGATACTTGATATTCTTATTGTTGTTGATACTCGATATTCTTATTGTTGTTGATGTTGCTATTGTTTTTAATATTATAAAATAGAGTTAATAGCCATTTTCGTCCTGAGGTTTGAGCCAGTTTGCCACTCCAGTACAAAAGTTTTTTTTTTTGCAATTCCTTCCCTGAGGTTTGGATTTTTTTTGCCAAATTCGTCCTTTTCACTAACCCAGTTAAAAAATCTCGTTAATGTCAGGGGTAGGGTTGTCTTTTTACCTCTCAGGGACGAATTTGGCATTTATAATTCAACCTTACCTCAGGGACGAATTTGGCATTTATAAATCATATAAACTAGGTTTTTACACCCGCACGCGTTGCGCCGCGCAAAACTGTAATATGAACTGAACTGTCTCACGACCATCCTTATTTTAATGCCAAGGCTAAATCCCCCATTCAACCAAAAAAACAATACAACAATGGTGTTAGAAAGCTGTTAACACTACACAACAAAAAGGCCAAAAGAAAAACCCAAACAAACAAATCATTAAAACAATGTTGTTTCAGCTTTCTATATCCATCCTAACATACATCTCTTCTGTATTATAAAACAGATCATTAAAACAATTCTGTTCCACAACTGTTGCTGTGGTAATATGTCTGTCTCGAGTTATAAACCTTCCCGTCCGTGCGTATCCAAAACTTTGAAGTTGTCGTTAGAAAAATTGCATAACACAACCTAAAAAAATTCCAATTAATGAGCTCCAAGTAAAATTAGGTTGAATCAGATTTGTGTTTGGAGGGTCAATCCAACCTGACTTGGCTGGCCTATTTTGAATACTAAAAGATAAACCGTTTCAACCCAAACAATTAAACCCCACCCCAGTGACATACCATAACCAATGCAAATGTGCATGTACCTTGGAACTTGATCAAAGAATCAATCTTTGCAATAATCACTATCTCCCAATGTGAACACCAAATCAGATCTTTCCCTAAGCCATACTGCTAAAAGTTTCTGAAAAAAAGCAACAAAAACCAAAAGACATTAGACCTAAACCTTCTGGAACATGCCTTCATATCACAAGAATACAACCTCCTAAGAGAATATACATGGCTGTACTATATAGAATTTGGTAGGATAACAAATTCATTCTAGTTCCCTATAGGAGTATATTTGGAAGGGCACTCTAATATTTGAACCAAAAACCTTAGTCTTTGAGATCCCAATGGTGCCAGTTTTCGTATCTGTAACAAAAAGAGTAAATGCAACAAAATTTAGAATGTCTATTTAAAAATTATCAAGTATAATCTCTAAATAAATTGTTTAGCGATGTAAAATTTTGTCAAGTAAAAACCAAAGCTAATAGAATCAAACAAGAATAGAAGTGGTCAATGTAAAATGTTACTCATATTGGTATAGTGGCACATGAACCACATGACAAACCATTAATTAGTGGGGCGTTCATGGTTCAATCTGAAACTGTATATGCCACTCAAACCAGTAATCGCTTTGGTTTCGCGGTGATTTTTTTAGAAGATTTTCCTTTAGTCGGTTTAGAAAATTTCAAACCTTACTGAACAGTTTGGTTAACGGTTTATGCTCATCGTTTATTATTCTAACTTATACACATAATTGGGTTTTACTTAACATTTCAATATACATGGAGTCTGACTTCTAATTTCGACCATTTAGTACATTAAAGCTTTCTAACTTTGATCGGATCATATGCATTTTCTTAGTATAAAGACACAAAAAGCCTAAACCGTGAATGGTAAAACCAAACCAAACCAAACCCAAACAATTGGTAAATGTTTGAACGATGAAGGTTGCAGTGATCGAAACTATATTGAAAACAAATAGCGAAAAGAACGCGACGTTTAACAAACAAAGCTTGTTTAACTCTATGATTTATAAATGCCAAATTCGTCCCTGAGGTAAGGTTGAATTATAAATGCCAAATTCGTCCCTGAGAGGTAAAAAGACAACCCTACCCCTGACATTAACGAGATTTTTTAACTGGGTTAGTGAAAAGGACGAATTTGGCAAAAAAAATCCAAACCTCAGGGAAGGAATTGCAAAAAAAAAAAACTTTTGTACTGGAGTGGCAAACTGGCCCAAACCTCAGGGACGAAAATGGCTATTAACTCTATAAAATACATAAACTTCGTGAAACAAGTCGAGCTATTTGAGATCGGTTCAAATAAAAACTCAAGCGAGAGGAGCTTAAATGAGCTCATGCCTGAGCTCAAACATATAAATAAACTAATTTAGTAAAGGAAGCTCGAACCGATTGAGCTCGAGCTCGAACCATGTTGAGCTTGAACTCTCATCTCATAAGTTAAAAGAAACAAATATGAGAGTGATAAATCCAAACATTCTGTTATATATCTTAGCTTATACTTAAAAGTATTTTAAAATCAAGAATCATTTTATCTAAATTTTTATTACATATCATGTTTTATACCTAAACGTATTTCAAGAACCATTTTATTCAATTTCTTAGACCATTCTAAATGCACCGCATTAGCGATGCATTTGAGTGACATATAGGGGTGTACAAAAAGCTCGATGCTTGAGGCTCGCTCGAAACTCGCTCGAAAAAAGCTCGAAAAAAAGCTCGGCTCGAAAAGGCTCGTTTTGTTTTCGAGCCGAGCCGAGCTGGCTCGTTTTGTAATCGAGCCGAGCTCGAGCCAGGGGTGTTCAGCTCGTGGCTTGGCTCTATGGCTCAACTAGTGGCTCGACATATGGCTCGACTCAGGCTTGTGTATGTGTAATTAATATATAGATGAAACTAATATATTTTGGCTCCAAACCCAATTCTAAAATTCAAAATTTGAAAATCCCGCTCATGCTACCTATCTACCCCATCTTTTCATAATAAATAAACCATAACTTAAAAAATAAAAATAAAAATATACATGATTATGTGTAATTTTTTTGTTTTTTATTTAATAAATATTTCTAAAAAAATAAAAAAAATAATAAAAAAATATAACGAGCTAGCTCGAGCCAGCTCGAGCTCGGCTCGAACATTTACGAGCCGAGCTCGAGCTTGACTTTTCAGCTCAACCATAAAAACGAGCCGAGCCGAGCTGGCTCGGTTTAAGTTCGAGCTCGAGCTCGAACTGGACCTGGCTCGACTTGACTCGGCTCGTGTACAGCCCTAGTGACATAGCACAACAAACTTTAAACATTGGATTGGAAGTGAAATGCATTTGGAAGGAGGCGTGCGCTGCATTTAGGAAATGTGGTGGTCCCGATTTAAATACAACATTTAGTTTTTTCTTCTTCCATAATTTAAATGGTGATACATTTTCTTATATGCTTTTGTCACTACTTATGATGACCACCAAAGAAGGGTTGCTGCTGTCTGCTGAAGTAGTCATAATCTTTGAATTTAATTGGTTCGGATTATGCACATGTGAATTGCTCCTAAAATAGTTGTATCTTTTATCTTTTTTAATTTCTAGTTTACGCAAGGTTTTGTTTCAATGTTTAATGATTTAAGTTTAATTTGAATTTCATTATATTTAACTATATAAAAGGTATGATGACGTGGAAACACAAGTATTGGTAAAAATGTTGGTATGGTTAGATTGAAAATTAGTGTTTTTAGTGCATTTATGAAAATCTGATGTGGTAGCTGATTGGGCATGTTTGTAGATACATTTAGCACCTTGCATTGGTGATGGTCTTAGTTATTTTTTTTCCGGCAAAACACTTTATATATATATATATATATATATATATATATATATATATATATATATATATATATATATATATATAAACTAGCAAGACGCTAGATACAAACACCAAAAGAACAAACAAAAACAAATGGGGATGACCCACAAAGGGCCAAATTACAAGAGGTCATAAACGTCAAACATCGTCCACTTGTCCCAAGTGATCATAGGGATTTAGTTCGATTAGAGAGCCAAACGAAAGCGTCCTCCTTGTTTAAATCCACCAACTTCTGCGTTTTGATAAAGATCCTCTCGAACACCATTTGATTTCGGGCATACCATATCCTCCAAGTAGCTACTAGGATGACCGTGTATACAAGTTTTCTCCATCTGGCCAATCATGGGCTGGACCGGACCAGCTCCATCACCCGATCCTGTGATGGTCTTAGTTATATATCATTTTTGACCTATAAAGGTATTTTACAAAATCAAGAATCATTTTAGTTTTTTACTACAAAATAATAACTACTTTCATAATGGGTGAAACCTATATAAAATAAAATGTATCAAAATGCTTAGAGTATTAAAATGAGATAGAATAACATGATTGGTCCTATGGTTTTTAAATATCGCAATCTTGGTCCTAAGAATTCAATATTTACACTGTTGGTCCTTGAATTTAGCGGAATTGCATTCGCGTGGTCCTTACCTTAGCTGCCGTCCATTTCCTCCGTTAAAAACAAGTAAATTACATTTTTGCCCTCAATTATACAAATAAACAATTAAAACACATAATAAAAAATAATATTAAACCTACCCACACCCCCTTCTTCTTTCCCATCCATCTCCCTAAACCGCCAACCTTCCATCGTGACCAACAGTTGCCTCCCACCATTGCCATTGTCGCCAGTACCCCATCATCATCATCCTCCCCAACCACCACCTAAAAAAGAGAATTGTATACCGAGGAATAAAGGCGTTTATGGTGAAAAATTCAAAGGCGATTATTAAATAGTGATAGAACGGGATGGTTTGGGTTGGGTTGGGCGACTATTATAATTTTAGTATATACTCAGGGGCGGATTTAAGCCATTTTGACGGGTTCCCAGGAACCTAGTCGGTTCGTAAATTATAGTGTTAATATATACAAAAAACTGGGAAGAAACCCATAAAAAAAAATATTGGAGGAACCCATTAGCAAAGATTGAAAGTGTTCTAGTTGTTGACAACCTTCCTAATAGTCAAAAGGTTCCCGGTTCTATTCCTATAGCACGCCTTTTTTTTTTTTCATTTCTATTCTTTTTATTCAAAACCTAGGGTTCTTGTACCCAAACACAACTCCACCTAAAAGTACAAACAAACAAAATGCATCAACAAACAACCCAACCAATACCATAGCCTCCAAAGTCCTCTCCAACCCAACCCAACCTCTTTCCGTCCTCCTCCTCCTCCAGCCCTCCTCCTGCCCAGCCGCCCTCCGCCCCGTCAGCCACCTTTCTTGCAACTAAATCAGCCCTGCTCGGCTGCTCCACTCCAGGTAGTCCGTAGTCTATAACTTATTTAAGTTTGAATGTTTGAGATACTAGTTAATCTTGTTACTTCGATACAAATATTATTGTGGTTGACTTCGATTTAGTTAACTTGGTTCAAAGATATATGTGGTTTTCCATTAGGTTGGATTTCATTTACTTGGTTCAAAGACAATTGGGTTAATTGGATTTCGATTTAGTGAACTTGGTTCAAAGATATATGTGGTCTAATTGGATTGGATTCTAGAGTTTATTAATTGAAAATCTTGAAACTTTGTTCATTGTTAGTTAAATATTTGATAAAAGTTGTGACCTTTGTTTATTTGTTGGTGTAAATTGTAATGTTTGCTCAGTGTTATGATTGATCCTGTGTATTTCTTGGTTGGTTTTTGTTTGTTTTCATCTGGGTTAGGGCATGTTTGGATAAACTTATTTGAGGCAAAAAGGACTTTTTGTTAAAAGGACTTATTAACTTATGACTTTTTAAAAAGGAGTTTTTAAAAAAGTGTTTGGATTAGTTTATGTGGTGGGGAAAAAGAATAAGTTGATAAGTTAGTTTGTAAAAAAATGTTTGGTTTAACTTATTTAGGTAAAATGACCAAAAAAGGTATAAGGAGGGAAGGTGTAAGGATATAATAAGGGCATGTAGGTAAATAACCATCAATAAGTTATAAGGAGGTTCAAAAAGTCACTCCTCCCTTACTTTTCCAAAACAACTTATCATAGACTTGCAAAAAGTTAAAACAAAAAGTCATTTTCCTTTTGCCAAACACTTTTTGTAACTTATTAACTTTTTAAAAAAGTTATAAGTTATAAGGAGGTGAAAATAAGGAGAGCCAAACATGCTCTTAGTTTTGAAAGTGTTAGACTTTCTGTTTCTGTTTGTTGATCCTGGACGTTGGTGAATAAGTATATATACATGATCTTGAAACTGGTATCAAAGGGGTTAGGGATGGTGTTGTTATTTATTTATTTAAAACGCTAATATATCGAAATTTTCTGGGAGATGTAACACAGAAGCTAATGTAATGTAATATGAGAAAACAATAATTTTAATCATGTGAATAATAATGAAAATCTATATTACAGAGAGAATGTATGTTTTGACGAGGTGCAAAGGCAGAAGCAACCATTGCCTGGCGTAATTGAGGTGGTGGTCTTGAAAGTGTAACTTTTTATCAATTAAATATTAAATAGTTTTTAGATTTAATAGCCATTTTCGTCCCTGAGGTTTGGGCCAGTTTGCCACTCCAGTACAAAAGTTTTTTTTTTTTTTTGCAATTCCTTCCCTGAGGTTTGGATTTTTTTTGCCAAATTCGTCCTTTTCACTAACCCAGTTAAAAAATCTCGTTAATGTCAGGGGTAGGGTTGTCTTTTTACCCCTCAAGTTATCTCTCCTATATAAAGCTTCCTTCTTCCCTTGTTTCCTCCTGCAGACAAACATCACACACACACACACTTATGTGTGAAGTCGACGAACACAGCATCAACCAGGGTCACCGGTCAGGTGACCGGACGACCAGCACCGGCCGCCGCCGCCCATCTCTCCGGTAACTTCCTCCTCCTCTTTAGATCCGATAACCACAACCCTCTCTTCTGTGTGGATTATGAAACCCGATCGAACCCCTTCACCCCTTCTGAACAACCATCATCTTCAACCCTAATCAAAACCCTAGTTGGAACCTGGTCCTCCGCCACCTGTCACCACCACAGTCACCGTTGTCGTCCTCCTTCTCCTGTTACTCGCCCCCTCTCTCTCTCCTCTGTCTGAATCATCTCTCTTCCTCTGTTTCCTTCTCTCTCTCTCTCTCTATGTCCAGATCTCAGATCGATGTGGTGTGGTTGTCTTTGTCTTGGGAGTGGTGCCGCCAGGTGTTGGTGCATTTCTGTGTGACAACAGCTTACTAGATAGAATAGCTAGTGGATAGTATTATTGTAACATACCTGACGGAGTTATAAGTCAAGTATGATAGTCTTTTGTTTGAATCCTAGCTAACATAGTTGATGAACGAAGATAGTTTAGGAAAAGATACATTTGAGTATCTTCTCCTGAAGGAGAAGATAGAAAAAGGAATCTTTTCCATCTTCTCCTGAAGGAGAAGATAGTCATCTTCTCCTCAAGGAGAAGATGGCCAAAGGGAATCTTTGGTGGGCTTCTTCGTTCAAGCCCATGCACTATATATAGGTGCATGGGGTGTAGGCTAGGGTTGTGAGTTTTAGAGAGTTTTGGAGAAATTGTTGAGCAGAGAGTTGTCAGTGTGTCTGCAACGTTGTCTTGGATTGATTGTAATTCGTTTATAATCAATAGAAGACGGTTTAAAGTATTCATCTTGTTCTACGTTTGATTCAATGTTTGCATAAACATCTATCAAGGGATTCCGCACCTTGATAGATCTGATCCAGCTTGTAATCGATCCATTCAAAGGACCTACAATTGGTATCAGAGCTTTTACGCTCGATTGTACGGTTCAAGCTTGATTGTTGCAAAAATTGAATCTTCTGTGGTCATTCATCTGCAATCATCTGGATTAATTATTCTTGCTAATCTGTTAAAACTATCAAAATACAAATTAAACTAAATGATTATGAGCGATATTAAAATAATTAATTTTGGTTTAATTTTATCTTGATAATCGTCGGACTTTTGGTTAGATTGTTTTTGTTCAGAAGATATTAAATCTCAGCGACTCCAGCGTCATAAAGGAATCTAAAGTTTATCTTCGCCATATTAACTTCTCCTCCAACCAAGCATCTTCTCCTGGCATCTTCCGCATTAACTTCTCCTCCAAACATCTTCTCCAAGCATCTTCCCTCTTAACTTCTCCTGAAACAACTTCGCTTAAGTTAACTTCTACTGGCATCAATGTTTAACTTCTCCTACAACCATGTTCTCCTACAGCATCTTCTCCTTCAAGCATCTTCTCCTACAGCATCTTCTCCTTCAAGCATCTTCTCCTACAAGCATCTTCTCCTTCAAGCATCTTCTCCTACAACCATCTTCTCCTACAACCATCTTCTCCTACAGCATCTTCTCCTTCAAGCATCTTCTCCTACAGCATCTTCTCCTTCAAGCATCTTCTCCTACAAGCATCTTCTCCTTCAAGCATCTTCTCCTACAACCATCTTCTCCTGCAAGCATCTTCTCCATTTCTTTTTAGCATCTTCGCCATTTATTAAAAAAAAAACGTTTGGTGCAAATATCATTTTGAAATTATCCGAGCGATTTTTTGAACCGGAACGTTAATAGTAAACGAACAAAGGGACTTTAGATTTTGACTCAGGTATACCAAAATCTATTTGAACGTTCTGCTGTGTGATTTAAAGGAGTTATAATGGACATTAGACTTGCAATTAAAACTCCTCCCAAACTTGTAAAAACTGAGGATTTTGAGGACTGGCGAACCAAATTCGAATCATTCATAAAATCTGAGGATGAAAGAATGTGGGACTGTATCATCTATGGGTATTTCAAACCGGCCTATGAAGGAATTGACGGCATCAAGCGAGTACCAACGTACAGCGAAATGCAAGAGTCTGATAAACAAATGTATGATGCTGAGGGCAAAGCTTTTGCAACTTTGTACAAATCTCTACCAGATAAGCTTCAACATGATTTTACGTTTAAGAGGCAAGACAGTTCAAAAGCGCTGTGGGACATTGTGAAAAGATATATCACAGTAAATGGTTACATTCATCCGAGCCCTTCGGGACAGAGCTCAAGTAGTCATTCTTCGAAAAGCAGTGAGAGCCCAAAGGTGTTAGTGCCAGATCAACAAGATAAATCATGTGAGGGAACAAGTGCTCAAGCTTTAATGACAGACATGAATGTGGATAAGAAAGAGGAAGCAATGGAAGCTGTTGATGCTAAGCAGGTAAATGATGCGAGTGAAGTTAAGACTGACATCATTGATCTCGAGGACACAGAAGGGATGTCTACCAAGGAGTTCATTGCATACATGTCTGAAATCGATTCTGTCGACAATAAGGTACACATTTCTCTTTCCTCTGTTGTTAATGCATGTAAAAAATGTGTAGATTATACAGAGAGAATTACCTTATTAGTTGCTGAAAATGATAAAGTGGCTAAACATAACACTGAGTTAGTTGTGCTGCTAAATCAGGAAAAAGAGTTTAATCTGAGCAACAGGATTAGAGAGGGTGATCTTAAGACAAAGCTAAAAGCTGTAGAAAAGGACCGTAAGGCGTTAGACCTTGTAGTTAAGGATAAGATTGCTTATCTGGATCTAGCTTATCTAGCTATAGCTGACAAACAAAAGGTCATTGCTGAGAAAAACAAGGAGATAGATGAGCAAAAGGTTAAGATAGCAGAACTCAACAGACAGGTTGAACAGTGTCGCAGTACCAAGTACCTACATAACATCATCATAGATTCACAAAAGGATAGGAATGAGTCAGCAGGGTTAGGATACAATGATGTTCCTCCTCCCTTTAATGGGAACTACTCATTCTTGCCGTCTAAGGAAGAGTTCATTGATGCGGTAAATGGTAAACCACCTGTTGTCGAAACTGAGGATATCGACTTGCCTAAGAGTCCTAGTTCTGCAGAAAAGGAATCTGTTGGATCTAACAGCAGTAAAGAAAAAATGAATGAGTTTGTAGAAGTCAAGAAGAGTGAAATTAGGAAATCAAATCAGAAAACAACTGTTAAGAAGTTGTATAAACTTAAGGGTAATGACAAGATATTTTCTGATAGTGAAATCCCAATGTCGTCTATTGCTCAGGGACAAATAGAAACTGTTTTTACCGAAGTAGTTTCCAATGTGGTTCATGACTCTAGACCCTCTTCTTCACAGTCTACTCCTCAATCTAAGCTTAAGAAAAGATCCTGCTTTAATTGTCGTATTAGAGGGCATGTTGCTAGTTGTTGCCCGTTTAAGATAATTGAAAAATCTGGTGAGAGGAAGTTGAATAAGAAGTCTGGTCAAACGCAACAACAGGGAGTTGCAAAGGATGGGAATCGGGTTGATAAGGGTACACAAGAAGTACCATGTTCTAATAATCAATCTAAATCTAATCCCCAGACTTCATGTTCGGGACAGTTTGATAGACCAAGAGATCAGTTGCCAAGATACAATAATTACTATGGTCAATCAAATAGGTACCAACATCAAAATCGATACCAGAATGATGGTTATCGAAATTTTCACAAAAGAAATTATCAAAAACAATATGTTAACTCTCGAAGAGATGATTATAGGAGTTTCCATAACTCAAATAATCAACCAAGAATTTTCAGAAATTCAGGGTATGATAATCGGAATCAATACTTTTCAAGTAATCACTATCAAAATCTTTCCAATTATCAGTCTCAAAAATCAAAAAGCAACAGATCCAAGTCACCTGAAATGTGTAATGGACACTTAAATGAGTTTACTTATGTTAATGAACGAGGTCAAACCAAGACCACTAAGGTCTGGGTTCCTCGTACTAACTGATTTGTTGAGTGAGTGCAGGACGACTGTGGAGGACTGTTGATTTGTTCGACAGTGGTTGTTCCTGTAAATTATCTGAGGTGAATTATAGGTTACCAATGGTAACGAATGGTTTACTTTGATGAAGATATTAATTTTGCTTTGTAAAGTTACACATATTATTCTTCTTTTCACATTGAAAACCTTTTGTCGGTTTAAGGGGGAGACTATTTGTTTTTAAATTTTCGTTTTTTTTTTTTCAGAAAAACAAAAATTTAAGGGGAGAAATTTCCCTAAGCCAAAAAGATTTAGATGTGTGCGTGTGTTTAGGGGGAGTTATATAATTTAATTTGAAAAATACAAAAACATTGAAAAATTCAGAAATGAGAAGTCATGGTGTGAAAGAGAAGAAATGATAGTACATCAGCAGTTGGATTGTCACGCTTAAAAAAATAAACTTAAAATGCGCTTAAATGTGATAACAGCTCCATCATATGATGTATCGGTAGGCAAGAGACATGAATAGATCGGCTTACCAAGTGATATAAATATAAAGGACTGTGTACCAAGTAGGTAACATATCATTGGCGTATGATTTCATAATCTTAAATCTCGCGTTGATAGATTGCCAAAATCTGAGGTTTTGGGTCTTTAAATTGTTGAAACATCCGGGATAACCTGGCTGCCCTTCTGCTGCATCCAGAAATATGCTGACCTAGGCACAGCCAGGATATCTTAAAAGAGCAAAAAAGAAAAAGGAAATGCCAATGCCCATATGTGCTGAAAGGCTAACTCAAAAATGCCTCAAGCTAGAATTCGTACCAAAATATAATGGTACTTGTCCAAACCCTGGTTAAGTTCACATTGGTCACTTTGCTGCATCTAGATATATGCTGACCTGTACACCGATGTGACTTGTACCTTGTAAATAATACGGATGGCAACAATATACTCACCCGTTACGAAGAAGCTTTGTGCATACCTTGATCGTGGGGATATGTCATGTTGTGGGACACACTGGTATAACGGTATAAAATACATTTAATAATATCACAAGGTGAAAGCTTTGAAACTTTCGTGTAGCTTGTTTATGAGGATAAACAATATCGGTAATCATCTTGGATTGTTTTTCACAAAATTAAATTAAGAAAATTTACTGAAAGTGTGACACAGTTTAACAAAGCTGGTATGATCTTCTTGCACATGATTCTCACAAAAAGATGCATTTGTAAATATTTTTAGTTTGTGTTATTTTATTTAAAATCAAAATACCAAAAATATATTTCTTTTTAAGGTCTTCCAATTTTGAACTGATAAATTGTGTTTTTGCATATGCATTTTGCATATTGGGATAAATTATTGGTTTATCTTTAATGTGAAATTGGCTAATGTGTCTTTTGAGGTATTGTTTGTAATAGTGCACAGATTGATGCTGATGTCAAAGTGAAGTGCATAAATCAAGATGCATAGATTGATGATGTTATCAAAGTGAAGTGCAGAAGTGAAGATTTCATGCTGAGATCCTCCATCTCCAAATACATTAATGCTCACTCATACAAGTCAGAGTTGAAAAGATGAATGATTTGCTCACCAGCTGAAAAATATGAAGATCATGATGATCAGATGACTCAAGTGGTTAAGAAATTCAAAGATTGGATTCGTCAGCTTATGGGGAGTCTGTTAGTACATTGAAGCTGAAGCAATCCAAAGACTAGGAGTCATCCAATTGCATAAAGATGAAGACATCTAGAAGCTATTGTCAAGGGGAGTTTGTTGGTGCATTTCTGTGTGACAACAACTTACTAGATAGAATAGCTAGTGGATAGTATTATTGTAACATACTTGACGGAGTTATAAGTCAAGTATGATAGTCTTTTGTTTGAATCCTAGCTAACATAGTTGATGAACGAAGATAGTTTAGGAAAAGATACATTTGAGTATCTTCTCCTGAAGGAGAAGATAGAAAAAGGAATCTTTTCCATCTTCTCCTGAAGGAGAAGATAGTCATCTTCTCCTCAAGGAGAAGATGGACAAAGGGAATCTTTGGTGGGCTTCTTCGTTCAAGCCCATGCACTATATATAGGTGCATGGGGTGTAGGCTAGGGTTGTGAGTTTTAGAGAGTTTTGGAGAAATTGTTGTGTAAAGAGTTGTCAGTGTGTCTGCAACGTTGTCTTGGATTGATTGTAATTCGTTTATAATCAATAGAAGACAGTTTAAAGTATTCATCTTGTTCTACGTTTGATTCATTGTTTGCATAAACATCTATCAAGGGATTCCGCACCTTGATAGATCTGATCTGGCTTGTAATCGATCTATTATAAGGACCTACACCAGGAGAGGTGGGGTTGCGGGGAGCAGCTCCGCCGCTGATTCATCTCTCTTCCCAGCTTCCTCCCGCCGTTGGTACACATTCTCCACCCACCCTTGTTCCACCACCACCACCTTGACTCCACCACATGTTGTTATTATTATTATTATTATTATTATTATTATTATTATTATTATTATTATTATTATTATTATTAAGTCAAAATAATTCTTCTTCATGTGTCTGTGCAGAGATTTAGAGAGAGAGAGAGAGACAGTGAAAGAGAAAGAAAGAGAGAGAGAGAGAGAGAGAGAGAGTGTGTGTGTGTGTGTGTGTGAAAGAGAGATAGATATAGGGTGGGGTGGGGTAGGGAGGGGGTGGGGTAAAATTTTAATTAAAATTTTAAATTGCAAGTAAAAAGACAAAAATACCCCTGACATTAACGAGTTTTTTTAACTGGGTTAGTAAAAAGGACAAATTTGGCAAAAAAAATCCAAAACTCAGGGAAGGAATTGCAAAAAAAAAAACTTTTGTACTGGAGGGGCAAACTGGCCCAAAACTCAGGGACGAAAATGGCTATTAACTCTAGTTTTTAATAAACAGAAATATAAAAAGAGGGTCAGAATCAATTACACAGTGAAACAAAATTAGGAAGTCGTAGGAAGAGTATCAAACGAGCTCCGATTGAACTCATTCAGTAGCAGTAGAACAGTCTCATCGAACCCTACGATATTAGTTTTTAGGTTTTTTGCTTGTTTGGATTTTTAGCTTGTGGTTTTTAGAATTTACGTTATATCATTGTGTCTTTTATGTAGTATTGTGTCTTTATTTTTATTTTCATCATTGTGTTATATTTTACGACATTGTGTTATATTTTGTGGTTCATTGTATCATATTTCGTTATCTATTGTGTTTTTTTTTTTGTATTCTTCTCACCATTCTCATATTTGTTACACTGTGTAAGATAACTTGACTCTATAAAAAGAATTAACCAAGAAAATAAATATTAAATAAATAAGAGACAAACGTGAAATTATGATTTAATAATATTATTTCATATGAAAGAGAAATAAGATAATCATAAAAATTTTATTTATTATATAGTAGAGTAATAATAAAGATAAAGATAAAGATAAAAAATATAAATTAATAAATATTTGGTTAAGTGTGTTATTTTTAACCTAATTTTTTTTACGGGAATTTAAGGGTGGAGAACTAGAGATGACCTCACCAAGTGTCATGTGACCATACCCCAATTGTTATATATATAGATATTTGTTGATACATATATGTCTATAGTCGAGATTTATGGTGAGATTTATTGAACTGGGTCTAGAGATTAATACCACCATATAAGTAGGCTTAATCTCTTGGGTTTCCCAAGCTTATTCTCAATTAGTGTCAAATCCTCCTAAGCTACTCTCTCTCTAGGTTTCTCCTTTAGGGTTTCCTTATATCAAGTGTTAAATCAATCAAAGAAAATCCGGTTAAAATGTGTGTTTGATTATTGTTTATCACATTTTATCTTTCGTTTATTTGTGTGTGTTTGGATTCCGCACTTTCACACACTTACACATACACACCGAGTAGAATATGGGAATCTAATCTCCGGACGGACCTACAATCGGTATCAGAGCAACAGGCTCGATTCTACAGTGGTGTGTATTGTTTTTGCTGAAAAGTTGTTGTGTTTTTTATTGGTTTTTGGTTTTTGAAGGTTTTTCTATAGTGAATAGCTCTAGTTTTCTTCTCATTCACATAAACGTTTATGCGAATAGCTCTTGGTTACTTTCATTCGTGCAAAACAGTCTCGTTCGCATAGAATACCCTCTCATTCGCATTGAATTAATCGGGGTTGTGAGGCTGTTAATAACCACCAAGCCCTGCCGAAATCCAACTAGGTCAGTGCCAAGAGAAATAAGCAAATCAACGGCAATACATATCAGATAATTGCATGACAACATTCATGACAAGTTTTGACACATTTTGTGACAAGTTTCGGTATCTTTCGGGTTAAATTGGTGAAATTCGGTATTGTTTTGGTACAATTAGACTTAGTTCGCCACTATGCAGAGTGGGGACGCATTAGTTCGGTCTGCTTTGAAGTGGTTTCGATGTCGGTGTCGTTTTGACTGATTTCGTAGCATTGATTTATTTGCGCGTTTAGTGACAAAACCTTAGTCACTAAAAGTTGTTATTAAAAAAAAAAAAAACCCTTCATTTGTTACAATTTAGTGACATTTAAAAAAAAATAATTATTATTATTATTAAAAGTTAATTTTATTTAGAAAAATACTAAAATTAACTTGTCTTGCTCTTTTTCAACATACTCAGTCAGTTAATTTTTGTTAGTCGGTTATAGCGTGTTAGTAGGTTACCAGTTATCAGTCGGTTATCAGATATCAGTCGGTTTAAAGAAATTTTTTAAAAAAATTAATTTTTAAAAATTCGCTAATGCTTTTTTTAGCCGTGTCGTGTGTAGTTGAAGCTTGTGTTCCAGGTCAAGCGAGTGCTCAAACTAATCAACTTTGACAATGAGACATGAACAAACAATCAGGCACCAAAAGTGATAAAATTGGAAGAATATCCTAATTGGAAATGTCGTTTTCTTGCGCATATGGACATCATTGATACCAGTCTGATTATTCCACTCACTAAAGGCTATAACCATCCATATCAAGAAGGTTTCGTGGAAGTACGTGGTAGGGAAATTCCGGAATCACAACTTACGGGTAATGTTAGAGTGGCTTATGATCCTGAAAGAAAGGCTTTTTCTACATTGCAAACAACTTTAACAAAGCACATTCTACATTAGTTCAAGCAACTTAAAATATCTATAGCCTTATGGGATTCCTTGGAAGAATGTTTTGAGGGTAATAAATAGTTAAAGATTACCAAGAGGCAGTTACTTAGAAAGGAGTTTGATGTATTCATGTGCTACTTAGATAGGAGTTTGATGTATTCATGTGCTACTTAGATAGCTGTTTGATGTATTCATGTGCTACAAGAACGAAACGTTGGATTAGATAATTTCTAGATTTTGTCATTTACTTAGCACCATGGATGATTACGAGAACTATCCAACTTCAGACGAAAAGAAAGAAAAATTACTTGATGTATTACCTGAATCATGGGATAATTATGTATTGGTTATCAAGGTGAATGATACCAGTTACCAAGAACTCACAGTAAATAACCTGATACGAAAGCTTCAAGCACAAGACTTAATGGTAAGGAAGAAAAGGATAAACTATTCAGCCACAGCTCAACTGCAGGATCAATCAATGTATAATGGCAATATACAACCATCAGCTTCAAGTGGAGAGCATGCTATTGCTTTATTCTCAGGGTAGCAACAGCAACAGAATCACAATTCAAGTATCAGTTCTTCAAATTTGTTGATTTTTGAACAAGTGGGGTTTCAGAGCAAGTAAATCAGCAAGCCTTTCACACTTAGCTTGAAGCACCGAAAATACAAAACCATCACTTTAAAGGTTGTAGAGGAACATGTTGCATTGTACACAACCTGTGTTAGATCATGTGAGACTTTGATAGATGGAAAGATGGGAGATATGTCACTCACTACTGAGGATTATGATCAGATTGATCCAGACGATTTATAGGAGATGGATATTCAGTGGAATATGGTTATGATTGTGCAGAGAGCCAAATGGTTTATGAACAGAACATGTAGGACGTCAATGGGTAGAGGACCAAGAACAAGGCTCGGGTTTGACAAGATCAAAGTCAAGTGTTACAACTCCCACAACTTTGGACATTTTGCTAAAGAATGCTCACAACCAAGAAGTACAGAAGGTCAAACCGACAACAATAACAATAACAACAGAAACACAAATCAAAGACCAAACTTCTGTAGCTCCACTTAACAAGAATCAGAGAGGTTCACAACAAAATAACCGATCAAATCAAAGAAATCAGACGCCATCAACAAGCAACACACTTGTTTGTCAAAATGATGAAGGTTTCGATTGGAGTTTGCACTATGAAGAACCATTAAATGCAATATCAACCCTGATTGTAGAAATATAATCTTCATTCACAGAGAACAGTGATGTTACATTGGAAGATGATCTGTCATGGTATGTGAAAAACACCGATCATTTCAGAAGATCAGTGTTAGTTGTAAATGTATCCAGTGAATCTTTCTTAAGCACTTTCTTCGGTTCGGTTCAAGCAGTTGAAGAGCTATCGTATTAGTCTACCAGGAAGAACTCATTCTCAAGTCATTTTGCTTTAATGGCACATATTATCGAGCTTCCCTAGGAGCTTCTAGGAGGTCTGTTTAGCCGTCGGGTGATTAACAGTGGAGCTTTTGAGCACAAGACCAGAAATTTGGCACTCCTTACAATGTCAGACAAATTAAAGGAGGATATGCCAATTTCCCGGGTGATAAAGGTGGTTATATTACTAGTGAAGGCATAGTGTCAAATAGAAAAACCTATTTTGATAAAGTGCAATACATTGAGCAACTTGAGCATAGCCTTGTCAGCGTATCACAGATTTGTGATGAAAAGTTCACTGTCCATTTCAATGACAGTGAATGTTTGGTGTTAAAACCGGGATTCAAAATTCCAGATGAATGGGTGCTGATAAGGGCTAAGAGAAAGAGAAATCTACATGAATTGGATATGAGTAATGCCAATTCTACCGAACCTGATACACACACTTATTTGCTAACCAAGGCTTCCAAAAAAGAATCGATACCGTGGCATCGAAGAATGGGACACATTCACTTTCGAAATATGGACTTCTTGTTAAAAATCGTTTAATGACTAGTGTGCCCAAACAATCTTTAAGTATCAATGATTGGTGTGTGTTGTGTAAGAAAGGGAAGTAGAGCAAGAAATCTCACAAGCTTAAAGTCAATACTTCAATTAAAGCTCCTGTTGAAAGACTTCATAGGGATCTTTTTGGTCCTATGAGCAGACTAAGCCTTGGAGGTCACTTTTACTATTTTGTCATTACCGATGATTATTCAAGATTTTCTTGGGTATTCTTTCTGGAAACTAAAGATGAAACTGTAGACTTGGTGAAGAACATGATTACACAAGTTGAAAGCTTATACTAAGTTGAAAATTTTCCGAACTAGAAGTGACAACGAAACTGAATTCAGAAATCAAGTTATGGATGCCTTTTGTACTGAAAAAGGGTATTCTACACGAGTACAGTGCTCAGTATGTTCCACAACAAAATGGGGTCGCTGAAAGAAAGAATAAAACTTTGATAGAGGCTGCAAGGACTATGCTGGCGGATTCCAATTTACTTGCCACATTTTAGGCAGAAGACATTCCTAATGCTTGTTATACTCTAAACAGGGTCCTTACGGTTAAAAAGCATTACAAAAAACATCATATGAGCTTCTTAATAACCGCAAGCCTAATCCTGAATTTCTAGAACCATTTGGTGCCTCATGTACACTGTTGCTTTCTGATAACAAGTTTGCGCCTAAGGTTGCGGATGAGTTTATCCTTGGATACACCACTCTTAAGAAACATATCTTTGATAAAGCAACCAGTAGAATTGAGGAATGGTATCACGTTGATGTTCAACGTTATACCAATCCGCTGTTCAGTACAAGACCAAATTGGTTATTTGATTATAAAATTTTGTTTGAATTGTTTGTTTTTCCTGAATTACCTGCAGATACAGATGCTGAATTTTACTACCAATATAGGTCAGGTGAAGGATTTGCTCATCCTAACAGACCAGTGTTAGAACCAGCAAACAATACTGTTCAAGTGACAAATGTTGCAAACATTCTGAGTTCCTCTAATGTTCAAAATAAAAATGCTGACGATAATTCGGTGGAAGTTGTTGTATATGACACAGAAGACTCAAGTGAAGATGATGACGATAATCCTAGAGGTTCAGATAATCCAGGAAATTGTCAAATTTAGTCCTCTGCTCCTTTGTCATCAACAATCCTTGGAATCGATCTTGTGGTGGATCTAAATCTCAACAATTTACAAGATAATGTCAATTTCACTAAAGAAGCTACACTTAGGATTCATGGCATCCACCCAAGAGAAAATATTATCGGCAACTCGTCAAGTGGTATGCAAACAAGAAATTAAGTTGCCCAATGCCCGTCACCAACATGTCTCCACGCATCGTTTAAAGAATCTGGTATTCAAAGCACGATTCAGCATACATGTTTCATATCTCAAGTTGAACTGTCAAATCATAGAACAACATTAAAAGATCCTTCATGGGTGGAAGCTAAACAAGAAGAATTGCAACAATTTCAGAAATTAGGAGTGTGGCATCTTATTGATCTTCCACTGAACACAAAGAAAGTTGGAACTCGTTGGGTCTATAAATGCAAGAAGGACGACAGGGTAATCATTATTTGGAAATGGCAAGATTGGTTATGCAAGTTTTTTCTCTGGTAGAAGGAATTGATTTTAATGAAGTGTATACAGCCGCGACACGGTTAGAGGCAATACGAATTTTCCTAGCCTATGCATCATATCCCAACTTTAATGTATACCAAGTGGATGTGAAAAGTGCCTTTTTATACAGGAATGTAATAGAATTTGTCTATGTAGGTCAACCTCCAGGTTTCGAAGACCCGAGTTTCCCTTAAGAGGTTTTAAGTTGGATAAGGCCCTCTACGGCCTGCATCAAGCCCCGCTTGCTTGGTATGAAACTCTATCAACTTATTTACTGGAAAACGGTTTCACTCGAGGCAAAGTTGACTGTATACTGTTTTTGAAAGATAAAGGCAGTGATCGACTTCTGGTTTAGATCTACGTGGATGATACAATTTTCGCTTCAACCGATGAAGCCTTGTGCAAAGACTTCGAGCAGGTTATGAAAGCAAAATTCAAAATGAGCATGATGGGTGAACTACAGTTCTTCTTAGGATTGCGAGTCCAATAGTCTGACTCTGGGATCTTTATCCATCAAGCCAAATATGTTGGAGAAGTCTTGAGCCGATTCAAGATCGAAGAAGCTGCATCCTACGCGACTCCATTACCACTAAATCACGGAGTTTCTCCCGATGAGAAAGGCAAATCTATAGATCCCATGCTTTATCATGCCATGATCAATAGTCTAATGTATCTAACATTTTTCCCATCCAGATATCATGTTTCCCGTCTGTCTCCTGGCCAGGTATCAAGCAAATCCAAAGGTTTCCCATATGATTGCAGTGAAGCGGGTTTTTTGTTGTCTAAAAGGACATCCATTAATCGGTTTATGGTATCCTAAGGATAATGACTTTGGCTTCATAACTTTTTCAGATGCTGATCCCGGGATTTGTAAGACTGACACTAAATCCACAACGGCCGGATGTCAGTTCTTGGGTAAACGCCTTGTCTCGTGACAATGCATAAAGCAAACCTCTATGACCATTTCAACCGCCAAAGCTGAATACGTGTCAGCATTGAGCTGCTTCTCTCAAGTGTGATGGATCCAACAACATCTTCAGGACTACGGTTTGACGTTTCTTACAACCCCTATTCATATAGACAACTCTTCCTCAATCTCAATTGGCAAATACCAGGTGCATCACATTAAAACGAAACATATCCATATACGACATCATTTCATTCGTGACTGCTACGAAAAAGGTTTGATTGACTTGGTCAAAATTGATACACACCTTCAAAAGGCCGATCTTTTTACCAAGGCTTTCCCTTCGACGCGATTCAAATTTCTTATGGAAATTAATGGGATTAAAAACCTTGATCACTTATGAAAAGGCAACGAAAATCAGTTATTATGTAAATGGTTTTTCTTTTTGATAAATATTTTAAAAAACTTACAAAAACATCAAAAAAATGAAAAATCCAAAAACAATGAAAAATGTAAAATACAAAAACATCAGAAAATTGAAATGAGTTTACCGAAGCTAAACTGAAAAATGATAGTTCATCAGTGGGCTTTCTAACACATTCAAAATTTGTATCGCCCACTAGAGGTGGCTTCATTATGTGATGTGCCGGTAGGCTCATCTGATATCGAAAGCTTGCTAAATACGTGATATAAAGATAACGAAACTGCATTCTAAGTAAAAGAACATCTCATTGGCATATGGTCTTAGTATAGTAATTTCGTTTGATAGATTGCCTAAATCTGCGGGTTCGGGTCTTTATATTGTTGCACCATCCGGGAATGGACTGGTCGGTTTTCATATATGTATAATGCTAATGTGTCGTACGCTAGGTTAGAAGTCGGGCCGATGCACCTATAAAATTATCGTACGCTGATTGAACGGACCATGACTCCTAGAAAGAGCAAAAAGATTAAATCATGCCAAATCCCTAATTCTCAACATCATAGAGAATTCTACCTAAGGCTACACATCAAATACCTAAAGCAAATCGTACCAAGAATTATAAACAAAAAAAATTATTAAAGGGGTTAGTTCTCGATATCTTCCCTAACCTTGGCCAGGATCGCACTGGTCTCTTTGTTGTATCCTCTATGCAGATCTGATCACCAGTGAACTTGTGTCTTGTAGAAAATGGATGACAACAATATACCTGTTACGACGACTCTTTTTACATACCTTGATACGGGAGCATGTCGTGTGTGTGGGAACCACTAGTTTGCATGTTTATTAATATTACCCAATTAACCATATCACAATTAAACAATGCACTAGATTCTGTTTGAGCTTAAGTGATGTGCTAAAAGTAGTTTAATAAAAATAACTAAATTAAACCTAAAACTAGACACCTAGTAATACTCTAGACTCTCTAAAGCTAAACTACTGACAGGCAAGTGAACCTATCGACTCTAGTAAAGCTAAAGTAAGTCCGGATATCAAACCCACGAGACTCTAATAGAAAACGGTAACTAGACTCGAAAACTTATCTAAAACTAAAACAAAGTAATTTATTAATTTAAAGGGTGGGGGGGGGGGTTACTAAAAACTAATTTGCAATAAAATAAAGATTAACTAAGGTTAACTATACTGAACTAAAAACGATAATAGAGCTAAGTTGATTTCAGATGATGATAAGACACTACCTAGACCAGACTCCTAACTATGCCTGATAAGCTTCTATGGTTATGGAACTGATTTGGAACCGGGATCTTAAAATGCTAAACATCAAAAATAAACTAGACACCCTCGACCCTTATCAAGGGGAAACCCTAGAATATTGTTGTGTTGTTAAACCACCGGTTGGAGTACAAATCCTCACAGGTTATCTAACTCTTATGATCGAGTACCCGCTAGACAATCTACCTCACATCGCGAAAGCCTCAGTACACTAGGTGCAAGGGGTAATTATTGAAGCCTAGATCTAACTTGATATGCAAGAGTTGAAAGGGAAACTAGGCAGATCATCCCACAAAGCCTCTAACCTAGAAATCTAACAACCTAGACATACCAACAAGCCCTCACCTCACAGCTATTGAACTTGGAAGAACACCTAAAATCTTCTAACCACCAAATATCACTCCTATGGTAAACTCGCGACTATTGACCATAAACTAGTTGCTACACAAAGTCTGCAACCTAACTAGCACTCATACATGAAAGACATTCACAAAAGTGCAAGTGGAGTGAATAAGTGACAATAAGAAAATAATAAATACACACATACACTAGATCTAGAGAAATCAAAATCTTTACTGAATCATAAATCCAAACAAGTTCCAAAAAACCATAGAAAATGCAAATCAAAACATAGTATTTGTCTTAGTCTAGGTAGCTATAAGAGTTTAGCCACATAACATCATCAAAACAGAAATTAAAAGGTGCATAATATCAATCAACATGAGTTTGAATGAGAAAAAACTAAGAAACAACTAAACCGAATGATGAACACCCGAGGAAGTCGAAACTCTAGCTTCAACTCTCGAACCTTGCCCGTTTCTTGCCTTGGAATCACCTTGAGCAGCTCTCTTTTCGTCCAAAAGTCAAGAATGAAGCATAATATCACGATTTAGGGTTTTTAATTTGATTTGGGCTTGAAAAAACACTATTTTGGGCTTCCTGATGGTCATTGCGTCACACGACGGGATCCTGGGTAAGTGGTCGTGTGACGCGATGCACTTAAAACTGACGGGGGCATGCAAGGGTAATTACCTCAACTTGGCAGGGGTAGAATGGACTTTTTGCTGAATCTGGAAGGCTCCGCGTCACGCGACGGGGTGCAAGGACTTTGGTTGTGTGACACGACGGGATGATTTTTTCAATTTTATTTATTTTTATCTTCTCTTTTCTCTTGTGACTCATCCGGGACCTCGTGAAGCACCGTTTATGCATAAATTTGCCTCTTTTGCCATCCGGATTCCTGTGACACATAAAATACTAAATAGCAACTGAAAAATATATATAAACGACACACACTGACTCGATAACGACCCAAAATATGTACAAATAACCGATGTATTTTGCAATACATCATTAAGCTACTCTCTCTCTCTAGCTTTCTCCTTTAGGGTTTCCTTGTATCAAGTGTAAAATCAATCAAAGAAAACCCAGTTTAAATGTCTGTTTGATTATTGTTCTTCGTGTTTTATCTTTCGTTTATTTGTGTGTGTTTGGATTCCGCACTTTCACACACTTACACATACACTCCGAGTAGAATACGGGAATCCGATCCCCGATGAACCTTCAATTTTTTTTTGCGGGAATTTAAGGGTGGGGATGGCCTCACCAAGTGAAATATGTCCCACCTCAATCGTTATCGTTATATTTATATATATATATATATATATAGGATAGGGTTAGGATACAAAGGATGTGTTTTGTAAGAAGAGTGAGAAATAAAATTGGCCATTGGATCCTCTAGATGGATGAGTGAGATTAAAGGGGTGGCATTTTTGTAAATTGTGTTCTAATTTAAATTCAATAACTTAATGATGTGGGGTATAATGGTAAAATGCACACCTATTTTAAATGAGCCATCAAAAGAAACCTTCAAAAATCTCCACATTTCACGCGACTTTCCAAATAAAATATTCTCTATTTGCGGCAACAAATAATCTTGAAGAGAAATGATTCTGATTAACGTAAAAATGTAAGTGAATATAAAAACCATAGGGTTTTATAAAAATACTTGGGGGTTTGTTGAAGATAAAAGACATAAGTGATTTATGTTTTGGAGGTTGAATATAAAACCAATAGTAACTTTTGTTTTGGGTGTTTGTTGAATATAAAACCCATAGGTGAATATAAAACACATAGGGTTATTATAAAAATACTTCGGGGTTTGTTGAATATAAAACACGTAAGGTTGTTAAAAAAATACATGAGGGTTTGTTGAATATATAACACATAGGTGACTCTGTTTTGGTTGTTTTTTGAATTTAAGAAACATAGGTGACTTTTGTTTTATGTGTTTTAACATCTTATGTTGCGCTCGTTTGGCATGTATTGGGTGTGCTCATTGTGTTTTAACATGATGAGTTAGTGTGTTTTAACATTATGTATTGTAAAGCCTTTTCCATTAAAGGGGTTAATGTAATAATATAAAACACTATTATATAATCGGTTTTTCCATTATGTATTATAACACTCTTTTCATTAAAGGACTTAATGTAATAATATAAAACAATATTAGATGTTTTTTTTTTCTTTTTTTTTTTGTTGCGTGTGAAGAATCTGACAACTCAATGTGATGATATAAATCCCTTTAATCTCTCAAACATTGTAACTGCATGATAGTTTCTTAATAAAATATTATGATGCAATTTACGTTAATACCCATATGATTAAAATTAAAGACTGTCACGTGTCACAACCAGAAGCCTTCTTACCCTTCTCACAAAAGTAGGACTTTGTACATTAACCTCTACATATATATATATATGTATAAATTTGTTTATTTTCATTTTTTACAAGGGTAAAATAGGTTTTTACATTCATTTATTAGAGAAATTTAACGGTCGTTGGGACAGGGATTAATATGTTAACAAAATTTATACATCTGGACCATGTCAGTGATAAGTTTATAACCCTCGAGACCAATACTGTAATATTAGAAAAACCACATGGACCAATTATGCTACTCTCTTTTAAAATAGTTAAAATTGTTTCGTATCAAAATTTTATCTTTATAATTTTAATTAATAGTGTTATATTTTCCTTGTTTCGATTAACTTAGAATCAAAACTCTTAGGCCCTGTTTGGTTCACCTCTTAATGATTTATTAAGAGGGAACCTCTTAATCGGACAGATGTGTTGTTGTTTGGTTGGAAAAACCCCAACCTCTTAATGGCTCCCATTCAGTCTTAACCATTCAGCTTTGATACATTGCTGAATGGAAAAAAAAGACTCCCAAGCCCTTCTCCTTCTCTGAGTAATAATGAACAAGCCCTAATCCCTTTCACCTCTCATCTCCCTCTCCCTCCACCCATCTGCTCCGCCCCACCTCTCCTCACCACCTCCGGCCGCCTTCCTCCTCCCTCTCTCCCCTTCTCTCTCTTCCACAGCAGCGCCGACCGACCTCCTTCTCCATCTCTTCCACAGCAGCGCCGCCCTCCTCCTCCCTCTCTTCCACAGCAGCCGACCTCCTCCTCCCTCTCTTCCACAACATCGCCGGCCGCCCTCCTCCTCCCTCTCTTCCACAACAGCGCTGAGGTCCTCCGATTCAGGTTAGTCTTTTACTTTTTTTTTTCTATTAAACTGATTATTATTATGATGGTTAGGTTTTTTTTTTTACTATTAAACTGATTATTATTTTGGGTTTGTTTATTTTTCTGAATTTTTTTTCTATTAGGCTTTTTAATTTTTTTTTCTGAATTTGGTTATGTTCTGAATTTGGAACATGTTTTGGCTATGGTGTATGGTGATTGTTATTAATCGATCTATGTTGCTTATTTGTTCATATTAGATTTTGTTTATAGTTTGACTTTTTGTAGTTGAATGTTAGCATGATGTTCAAGAAGACAAGTTGCTGTCCTGAAATTAATTACCTTAATAATAATGTATTAATGTGTGATTAATTGATTCATCCCTGTTGTTCTGTTTCTTGATTACAGGCCTCCATTATTGACCATTGGGAGATAGAGAAAGATGGGATCTTTTGCTGGACATGTGGTTTCGGGGACACTTTTTCTTGTAGTTGGGGTATGGCATATATGGTGCACTGTGGTCCGATACGTAGCAGACCCGGATACATTCATTCAACACATAATAGTTCAGAGGGCTAAAATAGTCATTCTGCACAGTCATTCAGAGATATAGCCAAACAGCTCTTAATGGTTCAGCACTTACTAGTTCAGAGCCTCTTACCCATCTAGACCTCTTACTGATTCAGCACTTGCTGGTTCAGCACTTGCCAAACAGCCCCTTGCTTAACACGAATAACTCGTCACCTCTATTTTTCATAGCGGTAACAATTTCATCGATCAGACATTTAGACCACATGTTTAAATCTACCGCCATTTGTGATAAAATAACACAAAACCTTTTTGTTATAAAATAAAAAATAATAGTAATAAATGTGATAAAAACATATTAAGATACTTGATTACCCTTGTTTTGTCCGATATAACAAATGACAATTTCCTAACTCATTCCTTTCTTTCCTCCAATCAAGTTTTAAATGTCTATTAATGTGGGTCACATTCTCATTTAACCATAATAATAGCAACACATTCGTCTTTTCACGTGGTCATTGAATTTTGGGGACTTTGGAATAGATGATAATGATGAGACCGGTTTTGTAGGGATCTTTTCATTTTTTCCAAAACTAAAATTTCACTAATTTTAACGTTATTTTATTAATTTCGTGAAAACTAGCGTTAAAAATAACGGACGGTTAATCATCATGTGGTGGTGTTGATAGCCAAAAGACAAGGGGTACATGCACCAATCGGGTCTGTCCCGATTGCTAAGCATTATGTGCCTTATGTTCAAGGCTTGATACAAAACCACTATCGAGTCGGGGGTCTCACTGGAAGTAGCCTCTCTTTTCCCACGGGGTAGAGGTACGGTTGTCTACATCTTACCCACCTCAGACCATACGTTAGCTTTTAATATTGGTGAGATTAACTGAGTATGGTAATGATGATGTATGGCATGATTCATTCACTTTATTCATTTAGCTTTGTTGTATTTACAAGATTTAAGAGGATGCTTAGTGAGAGGTGTGACTCTCACGGTTTTAGAGAGTATTTGGAGAGCGAGGAACGACTTCATCTTTTGCAACAAAGCAGGTTTCGGTCGGAAACATTTTGGAAGTGATGACGTGGGTACCTAAATCCCACGTTTAAACATATTCGAGAAACTATCAGGCTCAGGCCCAGAAGCTGAGTAGCCAGAAGCTACACGCATCAGCTCTCTAGCACAGAACCTTCCTTACACGAGGTCAATAATAAAGGTCGGTCCAACATTTATGGGCCAGCCCAACCCATTACTATAAGGCCCATTAGGTTTGGGGTTTCACCCTATATAAATAGAGGGGTCACACCTTCACTCAAACCCATCCCATTTGTCTTGATCTCAACCCGATACATTTTACACACTCTCTCTTTCTCTTTCTCTCTCTTTAGAAACATTCCCTCACTAATTAATCTGCTAAGCTCTCATAGAGAAGCCTACGAGCTACTAAAGTATCACATCAGCAGCTCAGGATCTCTCTATACTTACACAAACTAAGCTGTTAAGCTGCCCTGCTGAACTCACGAGCTTCCCTAACGAAGCTCTGCAGCTGCCATACCAACAGTCTACGGACCCATGGTTCTAACAACCAATTTTCAACTATCGAGTTAAGCAGCCCGAAACCACCTCGGCTGCTAGCTAACCGCCGGGTTTCAACCACCGCCTCTTCTCATACTTCCTATCCCTCATTTACTCCTTTATATTTACTTTCATGTACATTTCTTGAGATAAATCACTAATGTTGAGCGTCGGAGGGTGGTCCAGAGACCCCGGTCTCTAGACCCCTTTTAATGAGTTGTTCGTGGTGCAGGTATAAGCCCGGAAGGTGATAGGTCCAACCCGAAGAGACGTCCATACCATCTCCATGCCTTATCCTTGTTGTCTCAACAAGTGGCGCCCACCTTGGGGTTATCGCTGCTTAGAACATGATACTCTTTGTAGTTTAGCCCCAAATGTTCCTAAGTTCTTTCTTTTTAAGGATGGAGATGTTGTTCTTACCGGGAAAATCACTCCTACACCTCCTACGACGGTGATCGATTTCCATACACTTATAACTTGGTCGCTACATGTAACTTCTTTGAAAAATCAATGACATAACAAAACGTGAAAAAACGCGGCTTTGATAAAACGTGAAATCTGAATATCTACACATATATATTCTTGATAAAAAAAAACCATGAAGAACCTTTTCATCACAGGTATACATTTTGTTCAAATGTGGTTAAAGACTTTTTGTATACACACCCACACTCACTTTATGTGGTGTCATTAAAAAAGTCACTAAAAACTATCTTTCTACTTGCCATGCAACCTATTTTTTCGTTTTATTTATATATATTAAATGGGTTTTTTGGATTTCTATAATAACTATCACATTTTGACTATCCTTTTTGTGTGAATTGTTTGGTGAGATGCCTAATAGTGTCCACTCGGATGAGTCTTATACACTTTACTAATTTGCTTTAAATGACTTTGAGTGGCGCTACGGGTAGTGTTGTAAAAGGCGGCCTAGGCGGCCGCCTAGGCGGCGCCTAGGCGCTAGGCGGTGGTAAAACATGGAATTTTGCCCTAGGCGGATTCCTCGGCATTTTGGGGACTAGTCGGAGCCTAGGCGGGCCTAGGCGGTCCTAGGCGGTCCTATTTTTTATTTTTTTATTTTTTTTATTAAATTTCTAAGTATTTCTAGGTATTTCTTAGTATTATGTGTATATATCTAAGTATTATGTGTATATATCTTAACATATTTTAAAAAAACCCCTAAATTTGTGTATATATATATATATATATATATATATATATATATATATATATATAATACGTATAAAATACCAAAACGCCTAATTCCGCCTAATTTTCGCCTAGTCCCGACTAGTCCCTAGGCTGGACCTCACCGCCTGCCTAGCTCCTAGCGCCTTTTACAACACTGGCTACGGGTATCAAGCGGCTAAGAGGGTATTGGATAGCGCATAACGATAATGACCAACTAGATATATATAGACAAGCAGCAAAAATGTTGGCCCACCCCACACTTAAAAGTTTGCAAAATTTTTAAGTGACCCAAAATGAATTAAAATACAATGATTGTAGTCATTTAATCATTTAAAATGATTTAAACGAAAACATTAACTTATCAAACTTATTAAACTCTAACAATGTTTGGGAAGACGTGCTTTAGCCTATAAGTGAATACTCATCCCGAGAATTCCCAGGTAAGTATACGGGTCCCTCGGTTGATTGGTATTTATGCGAAATGCCAATCCTAGACAGAAGAATCAGAATACAGGTGTTCACCCTTCCATATTGCACGTGTTCTTAATCATCATCAGAATCTAAGATTTCGATTAGCTTTTGAATTTTATTTATTTATTTATTTTATAGGTCACGTGTGGAAATGGACAAAAAGGAGTCGAGAGAAAATTAATACTCCACTGGTCGTGATGAATCTACCAACGTGTGGTCGATACCTACAGCCTCCTCGCAAGTTTGTCCAAAATTTTGCCTCATCCTATGAAGGTCTCCTTAACCTGTCCTAAAAACTAAAATAAAAGTAAACTAGATATATACAATACTAAAACTATGGATAGAATACTAGTGCCAAAACACTAGCCGAGAGGAACATGTCTAATCATAGATCAAACACGTTCAAAACATGCAACTCACATGTATGTAAAGCAACTTTAACAACCAAAAGAAAAAAAAAGTTGTTTAGGAAAGTTTTATACACACCTTAGAGTGAAGATTAGAGTTTGACATAGAAAAATAACGGAAAATGGCGGCTTTAAAGGTGGAGGTTGCGTTTTTCAATTTTAAACTGTTTTCCATGATATGGTTTTAAAAGTCAGGAGGCCTATTTTTAAGCTAAATTTTAAACTCAATTTTAAGCTTCGAAAACATTTTAAGTTTAAAAATTTTGAAAAAAATCTCACCCAGCTCATTTTCCGCACCTAACTAAACTAACCGTCCGATCTTCACGGTATGACAAACCTATTCTAAACGAAAATAAAGAAGAAATAAAAACCCTCCAAAATAAAAGTTTGACCATCTTGACGTCCTTCACGAGAAGTCTCCAAGGTCAGGAATCTTGAAGGAAACCTGCAAAGAAAGCTAACATAACCGTATTTATCGAAAATAAAGAAAAAATAAAATGAAAAGCAAAAATAAAGAAGAATAAAAATAAAAAGAAAAATAAAGTTGAAAAGAAAATGAAAAATAAAAATAAAACGATTAATTAAGCGACTTGGGTCTTTCTTTGGAAATTAATTTTTTTTCCCCGGCAACGGCGCCAAAAACTTGGTGCGTTTGGTTTTAGTATTAGAAAAGATGTAATTTTTCCCGGTGCCAAAAACTTGATGGGTTAACTCCAAAACATTGGTTTTGGGAGAAAGACTGAATTTTACTAAACCTTTAAACAAGTTTTAAATTTATAAGTAACGATAATTACTTAGAAACTAAAACCAACACATAGACAGAGAACCTGACGTGTATAGCATAGATTTCTAGGGTAAATATCGAGTATCGTATTCCAAAGAACACACTTTCCCCTACTCAACCTTTCATCACGTTAACTAGTCGGGTTTGAAAAAGAAAATAAAATGGAGGGCTTCTAAAAGAAAATTGGGTTTTGAAAAAGGGTTGGTTTTAATATAAAAAGATAAAAATAGTAAGGATAGTAAACATGCACATCTCGGGAACCCTCCGTATAAGTAGTCAATTTTATTAATAGAAATAATATTAAGTTTAATTATTGGTTAGGAGGACAGGGGTGACCAGTTGATAGCGTTTGGCTTTAGCAAATTAAAAAGATGTCAATTTCCCCGAGGCCAAAAACTTGATGTGTCAATCCCAAAACATTGGTTTGGGGAAAACGACTAATTTTTTACTAAATCTTTTACAAGTTTTAAATTTATAAAGTAAACGATAGTCACTCAGAAACTAAAAAAACACATAGGCAGAGAACCTGACGTGTATTGTATAGCTTGCTAGGGAAAATACCGAGTATTGTATTCCAAAGAACACACTTTTCCCTACTCAACCGTTCATCAGATAACTGATCGGGTTTTAAAAAGAAAATAAAACGGAGGGGTTCTTAAAAGAAATAGTTTTAAAAAGGTTTTGGGTTTGATAAAATAAAAGATAAAATAGTAGAGTAAACTAATATGCACATCTCGGGGCCCTCCGTATAAGTAGCTAAGTTTACCATTAAAATTAATAATTTAAATTAATTAAATGTGAGGAGGACGAGAATGATCTTGAAGTGTTGACTCCTTGATAGAGAAGCGGGGCCACTACTGAGTAGAATGCACAAACCTCCCAATACGCGTCCGCACGAAGGTACTCCACCAGGGCTTGCATACAGTAGGCTCCCCAAACGCGGTCAAGTCTTTGGTCCTCAGACTCATCTTCTTTTTGTAATGGAGGCTTCACTTCCGTCCTGGAACACCGTACACCTCCCTTAGCTCTCGTGTTCCATACCGAAGGATCTCTCCTTAGGGTCAATCCTGGCAACATCGTATCCCCTAAGTAGGTTAACGGTCATGAAGACCGAAGGATCTCTTACAGTCGACTCAGGCGACTTGTATCCCCATTGGTTAACGGCTATGTACTAACGAGACCTAGAAATAGACTTCTTGTTTTATCTATCTTTAAAGTGACACTTTAATATTTAGTGATCAATTAAATATAAAGTTGGTTTGATGATCGATGACTTAATAAACCCAACCCATAACCTCCCGAGCTGAATGAAACCCTTGATAAAGGTGGAACATAATCCTAAAGGTGTGCAATCCGAAGATCACTGGTGCACCCGTAGGGAATCCGCCCTTTACCAAGAAGATCATTCAGTCATCTGGAAAGTACCAGAAATGTGTCACTCAGATCTGGTCCACTTCAGAAGCAATTACTTAGAACCCGGTTTGGATATCAGAAGCCCGAAGCATCTGTCTCACTACCGGTTTCCTCGCCTTGGATCTGGCTCGGGACTACTAGAAGCTGATTAAACCTCTAGTTAATTGATTAAGTTAAGGTTGATTTTAGTTATTAAGTTAATCATCACTTGAATATATCACAAGATAAATAAACAAGGATTAAAAAGAAGATAATACAACAAATAACTAAAAATAAACTACTACTAATAATAATAAAAGTGTACAAATCGAAGCGGGTTTGGGAATAATTTTAAGATACAACCATAATAAATGATCAACACATGAACATGGCTGCTTATAGACAAGCTCTCCATTTCCAAGTGATATGTATCTAGCATGATCCTCACGACCCTCGATGTTTTATTGCATAAGCTACTCTATGATCCCGTGCTTGGCCAATTTGATCAAGGTAGGTCGAGACCTAACCATTGAGGGATGTTAGGAGGGCCCAAAGGCCACCCAAAGGACCCCAAGATCTCTGGTAGACTCTTGGTAGTAGGCCAAATAAAGCACTAGAAGGGATGATCAAATGATGGGGGTTAGCTTGCTATTTATAGAGCTCCCAGGGCAAGCACAGGCGTGCCATAGGGTGGCATGGGCGTGCTTGCTGTCACATGTACGTTCTGTTGCTGCAGTGCAATCCTGTCTATACTTTTTGTCTTTGGCACGGGCGTGCCAGGTGTATGAGCACGGCTGTGCTTGCTTGTTCAACAAGTTTTCTTGTTCCCAAGTTTGTTGCGTTGTCTTCTAGCATGCAGGGCCTCTGTGCAAGTGTGCATGGGCGTGCTTGGTCTTCCCCGGACGGGTTTTACCATTGTTTAAGTCCCGGGATTGTCTTCAAACATATAGTGAACATGCTGCAAGTCTCGTATCCTCATGAATCTCCAGTGTTTGCCTGTTTTTGCCCGAAAATCCTTTGTTTCCAGCTTGGAACTCTAGTTTCCTGATAAATACAAATAGGAATGAATTAAGCACCTAATATTAGTAATATAAGCCTAATTCTACCCTATTATGAGACTGTTTATGCCTGTTTTATATGTTAATTATGTGAGTCATCACCAATCCCTTCATAGTTTGGGATGAGAAAAGAAATATATAAGGGATGACGTTCTGGCAACTCTACGGGTCATGCACATGGGAAGTGTACGAGTCCCTATAAAGGTGTCTTCGAACTACTGGCCTGTAAGCCGACGTTCTCATGTTGACAATGCGGTTAACCAACTCACATTGCCATGTAGCTTTTTTTAAAGTTTGACCCTAAGATTTGAGAGAAACGGTGCCACTGGTGAGTGGTGTGTCCAAGATGCACACTAATGCAAAACTTCAAGATGCGCATTACCACATAACTATGATTATGCGCATTACCGCATAACTATGAAGACCTGTATTATCACCATTTGATCCTACTTTTCAGGTACTTCCCAAATCACCGCCGAGCCACTCGTTTAAGCACCGAGTCCTCTAGTTTATCTTCTTAAATTAATATTGAGGCTTAATTTCCAACCAGGAACACCGTGCACCTCACTTAGCTCTCGATTTCCGTACCGAATGATCTTTCCATACCGAATGATCTTTCTTAGAGTCAGCCTAGGCGACAACATATTATCCATTGGTTAACAGCGTTGTACTAACGAGAACTAGATAAATATCCTTGTTTAATTTATCTTAAGAGTGACAACTGAAATATTTATTGATCAGGTAAATATAAGTTTGGTTTAGTGATTATGTGACTTAACAAAGGTGAAACATAATCCTAAAGGTGTGCAATCCGAAGATCACTCGTGCGCCCGTAGGGAATCCTCCCTTTGCCAAGACATTCACTCATGCATCTAGTAAGAACCAGAAATGTGTCACTCAGATTTGGTCCACTTCAGAATCCATTGCTTAGAACCCGTTTAGATATCAGAAGCCCGGAGGATCTGTTTCACTACCGGTTTCCTTGCCTTAGATCTAGCTCGGGACTACCAGAAGCCGCGCGAACCCCCTGATAGTTTATTTTCTTATTTAAGTTAAGGTTGATTTTAAAGGTTTATCAAGTTAAATCACTAATTGAACCTATCACAAAGATAAACAAACAAGAATTAGTTAAGAAGATAAACACACCAAATAACTAAAAATAAACTACCACTAATAATAAAAGTCTACAAATCGAAATGGGTTCGGAGAATAATAAATGGATACAACCACAAACAGTGATCATCACAAGAACATGGACGCTTCTGACTCATAGACAAGCCTTTCACCTCCGTAATCCTATGTATCTAATATGATCCTCATGACTCTAGATGTTTTATTGCATGTAACTACTCCTACGATCCCATTCTCGGCCAAGATAATCAAGGTAGGACGAGGCCTAACCTTGGTAGGATGTTAGGATGGTCTAAGGCCTCCCATAAGACCCCAAGACCTCTGGAAGAAGCTTGGAAGTCGGCCCAAGAAGGCACAAGAAGGAATACCAAATGATTGAGTTGAGCTTGCTATTTATAGGCAAATCAGGCAGTGCACAGGCGTGATAGGAGGAGGGCACGGGCGGGCCAACTGTCAGGTGTGTTTGTTGATGCAGATCTGTCTTGTCTGTACTTTCTGTTGTGCACGAGCGTGCCAGGAGGTGGGAATAGGCGTTCCAAGTGTAAGACTTTGTTTTCTTGCTCCCCACGTTTGTTGCTTTGTCTTTTAGTGTGCAGGGCCTTCGTGCAAGTGTGCATGGGCGTGCTAGGTCAGTCCCGGGTCAATTTTATCGTCGTTTAAGCCTCGAGAAGGCCTTTACACATACTTGAAATATACTTCGGGTCTCGTATTTCCAGGAATCTTCGGTTTTTAGCTGTTTTTTCCCGAAGATCGTTCATTTTCAGGTTGGAGCTCCAAATTCTTGAAAAACATAAATAGGAATGATTTAGTAGCTATAATTATAAATTTAAAGCTCAATTTTGCCCTATTTTGAAACTATTTATGCATGTTTTATACGTGAATTTTATGACATATCATGAATAGATTGGAGAAACTACATGGTGTGAACACTATCGCGTTGGAGTTTAAGTCGGGTGGCTTTGGATTTGGTCGGAGGAGGTCGTTAATTCGTGATGAGTCGAGATGTTAGTGAACAGTTTCCAACGGGATGCCACGTGAGATGTTACAAGTGTGGTGTATTTGATTCGGGTTGAACCGAGAGACTTTGGACGTGATTGAGGTGAAGATCGGGTGTTCAGTAAAAGCAATAATGGTTTGGAATTGAGATGGTTTAAAAGAAGGTCAATCGGCGTTGCTATGAGTGACGGATGTGAACTAACCAATTAAGGGGGTGACTGGTGGGTTAATCGGGTTTGGTTCACGGGTCACGGATCCGGTAGCCAGTTACGGGCATTGGATTAAGTCCCCAAATTAGAGTAAAGAATGAGTCATACTTTGTGCCGGTTCTTTGGTGTGGAAGAGAATATGATGGACCGGGTAAAATGGAGTAATCCTAAGAAAAAGGTGGACATTGGAGTTGTAGTAGGAGTACATGGGTTTTATTTAGCATGGGTTGTTAATTCTAGTCGATATAAATAGGACTTGTAAATTGTAATTGTTTATTTATTTTGTACTCTCATTTTGGTTTTGAGTTTTTTAACCACTAAAGTGTATTTTCGGGGCTAAACCAACAATTATTGAAGTCTTGGTTAGATTAGTAAATATTGGTAGATAACTTTTGAATTACTTTTTCGAGTATCAATGCTTAAACTAATGTAAGACTTTTCTTAAATTAGTTTAATTCTTGAATCTTGAATATTTGAAAGAAAACTCGCTTGTTCTTCGAACTGAAACTTTAAAAAATGCAGAGGAAAGTGTTTTTCTCCTTAAATAATCAAAATATTATTTATCTATACAATACAAGAATCTGGAACCCCTCGTAAACAATACCATGTGTAACACTACACTATATTATATCCATTGATCAACGCTATTAGAAATATTATATAAATGTAAAATATTATAAGAGTCAATGGTTTTTATTAGGTTGATTAGGAGAGTCAATGGTCTTTTCTAGGTTGATTAGGAAAGTCAATGGTCTTCATATGTTACCCATATTTCTCTCCATGTATCTCGCCTATTCATCCTTATAGGAAGACGGACATTGTACAAGGTTATTCGATCAATACAATCAATACCATTGACTTACATGGTATCAGAGCCTGCCTAGGCTTTATACTGTTTCCGCTGCACCACCAGAAAATACAAACCCTAGCCGTCAAAGCCTTTGAAAAACCTTAGACAGGGCGGCGAGCTGTCACCGCTGCCTTTGCCCTGTCTTGCCGCTTTTCCCCTTTTTTTCCGTTTGCTAGTTTCACTTTTCCATTCCGTTTTAAATTAGTCTCAGTTTTTGCCATTATTATCAAATCTATTTTCGGAACACCATAGCATCCCACAGCCGCCGCCATAGTGACCGCCTACCTCCCATCTTATTGATTCCTCTTCTCCGTCATGCCACTCCTTGCTGCCCCGCCGTCGCTGCTTATTGAACTACGGTCCCCCGCCGCCCCGCTTGCCGCACTAGAGACCTCATATCGGATAATTGGATCATTAAAGTCGTGGATTTTCATTGAAGATTATGGATTTCAATATTATGAGATTATGGCAAAAGTTTTGACTAATATTGAAGACCGTTTATTATTATTGTTTGAGAAAATTGTAGTTTTCGTCCATGTGGTTTGCCTAAACTAACAGGTTCAGCCCAGGCTTAACACCCTGAGTCCCTGTGGTTTGTTTTCTAACAGTTTACGTCCCTCGAGCTAACGTCCGTCTATCAGCCATTACATCACCCTCACGTGCACCTCACGTGAGGGGTATTATGGTCATTTCAACTCGTAAATGAAGGGCAAATTGGTCATTTCAACTCTAATTATAACGTTATAATTTGAAGAAGCGGATGTCTTCTTCTTCCCCAATTCCATTTGAAAACCCTAATATGAAATCCAATGTTTTCCTCCAATTCGAGTTCAACAATGTCCAATTGGAGCTCAAATTATCGTCTACGACATGAAAGATGGACCGATGTTCCTCCAATTTGCAGATTGGGATGGAAACATTGGAAACACATGCTCAAACATCATGGTCATGCACTGAAACTGTTGTCATTCAACATTGTAATAAACATGAGTTTGTTTTCTTTGTGTTGTACTTTGTTCATATTTTGTTAATGTATGTGTATGCATTCAACATTGTAATAAAATTTGATTTTGTGTTCTTTGTGTTGTACTTTGTTCTTGTTTGGTTAACATAGGTGTTTTTGTTGTTCATCACTTCCATTTTTTGGTTGTTCATCACTTGCATAAATTTTATTGATAGCAACTTGTTACATCAGCATCATGTTTTGGTTGTTCATCATTTCCATTTGTTACATGTTTCACTTCTAGTGACGATCATCATCAGAGAATGAATCAGGCCGACGCTCATCTTCATACGGGTCATGGTACCAGTCATCATCAGAGTCTGCATAATCCCAGGCTTTTTTCAAAACCTCAGGATCATAATCGTCGTATGACTTAGCGTCTTCCTGTTCCTTTCTGTCTTTCCTTCATGATCATGTTCATCATCAGCAGCATCTTGTTGTTTATGAATCAGTGGATCTGCAAACTGATTCAACTGCACATGTTCATCATTAGCAGTATGTTTTGGTTATTCATCAATTATTGAATCATCTTCATCATCAGGAGCATGTTGTGGCTGTGGATCTTGTGGTTGTTGATCTTGATCATGAACAACATCTTGTTCCTTTGGATTTGATCATTAGCAGCATGTTCATGTTGAGTGTGTTTGGTTTTTAATCTTTTGTTTTTTGTGTTTTTTTATCCATCTTACTAATTGGATTGTATGGTCATTTGGTGCTTTTTTGTTCTCTATTTATTGTGAATATGGCCGTTATACAGCGCAAAATGACCGTTAGAAATGACATTCAATTCAGGATCATACTGACCCATTTGCATACTTGGCCCATTTGACTAAAATAAGTCAAACCATTCATGAAACAAACCTATGATCATACTGACCCATTTGCATACTTGACCCATTTGACTGAACAAGATGACCAAACTGCATAGACCATGACCAAACTACACAAACCATTAACATAAGTTGCACAAACCCTGACTTTGACCCATTAACAACCTGCACAAACAAAAATACCCTGACCCATTATCAACCAAAATACCCTGACCCATTCAACCTGCACAAATTGACCAACATACCCTGACCCATTAACAACCTGCACAAACCAACACCATTCAAGCTGCACAAACTGACCCATTAACAGTAACTTATCCAACATCATCAATAACTGATTCAAACATTAACATTAAACATGAAGTTACCTTTGTTCAACAGGTCCAAAACATGATTGTTTAGCCAAAAAGATGACAATTAAACATAAAGTTACCTTTTTTGTTCAACATAAACATGACAATTAAACATTGTTCACCATTAAACAAACATAATAACCTTTACCCATTTGACAACCATTAACAAACTGAAGTGACTAACAAACTGCATTTGACATGTTCATTAACCTTGACCCATTTGACATTAACCTGCAGTGACTAACATGTTCATTAACATTCTGACCCTACACAACCATTAACATGACTGATTCACTAACCATGGACTCATTCACAATAACATTAACATACATTCATCCACAATAACAATAACATTAACATATGACTCATACACAATAACATTCATTCATCCATTATATTTATTTCATTACCAAAACATTCATTACATAATATGCATTCATCTTCATCTTTATCAAAACATGACTTTCATTACTTTCATTACAAAAAACATCCACCAAACCTGGAAACCATGACTGCACAACCACCAAAAAAAACATCCAAGACCTGCATATACCCTAGACCTGCACATACCCTACACCTACACATACCCTAAACCTACTTCATAAGATAATAAATCACAAAAAAACATCCAAGAAAACACTAGCCTACTTTCAGCATCTTGTTTTCATTCTCTGTTTTCTGCAACACTTGATCAACTTCTGATTTCCTGGCACACATTCTTCTAACATTGTCTTCATGGTTTCGTATGGTGGCCAACAGAGCAGGTATCAACACAATAGGGTTTGTACAAGTAGGGGGTCCATTCAGTCAATGAAACCACATCCATTTGTGCAACGATGGTACCTACGTTCTGGATTTTCATTCATCCATGAAATTCTTAGTCTGTAGTTGCTCCACACCTGCACATCACCATTGTAGAACGATTGTTGATTGAGATTATTGCTGAAAAACGATTGAAGTATGCTTAGGGTTGAAGGTTAGGGGTTTAAATAGGGTGGGAAAGTTAATTATCATATATTTTCGTTAAGATATTTTCTTTTTTTTAATCAAGGGATGGAAATGACCATAATACCCCTCACGCGAGGTGCACGTGAGGGTGATGTAACGGTAGATAGATGGACGTTAGCTCGAGGGACGTAAACTGTCAGAAAACCAAACCCCAGGGACTCAGGGGTGTTAAGCCTGGGCTGAACCTGTTAGTTTAGGCAAACCACAGGGACGAAAATTGCAATTTTTCTCTTATTGTTTTTTTCTATGTTTTGGTTTTCCCAGTCTGAGCTTCTGGTTTCCTTCCGCTTTGACTGCGGGGGGGGGGGGGGGGGGGGGGGTATTAGAATATTAAATTAAATGTAAAATATTATAAGAGTCAATGGCCTTTATTAGGTTGATTAGGAGAGTCAATGGTCTTTGCTAGGTTGACTAGGAGAGTCAATGGTCTTCATATGTTACCCATATTTCTCTCCCTGTATCTCGCCTATTCATCCCTATAAGAAGAGGGACATTGTACAAGGTTATTCGATGAATACAATCAATACAATTGACTTACAAACGTCTCGTGTTATATCTTTTGACCAGAAAAAAACTTTATTGGTTTGGACTTTATACTTAAAGAGATGAATGGCAAAAATGTATTTTTACTTTGGTTTGTTTGTAAGGACAAATTCTTTCCCAAAAATTGTCGAAGAAATGTTAGAAAGTGGATTCTTTCTTGAGGTTAATGTGCATTATCGATATATTATTATTGGCTAGTCTTGAAAAAAATGTTAGTTGTTGAGTTTTGAGTATTATTGGAAAGAGTTAAAAAAACAGATAATGCAGAACACTAGTTTTTTCTGAATATCAAAAAATATGCTGAAGAAACGACTTGTAAAATGTTGTTTTGTTAGGAGTTATCATCATGAAACTTGAATAACTGCTCATGGAAATCCAAAGTATGATTGTGAATTTAGTCAAACTTATTTTGACTGGTCGGTTATACTTTCGGCATTGCTCGAATATACTTCTAAATGTATAAAAATGACCAGGTGAATATGATGAAAAAAAGAAAAGAAAAGAAAAGAATAAATTGGTCATAAAATCTTGTAACACATTGAGCATAATTAATTGATACAGGCTGCCCCTTAGTTGCTCACTTCTAAATGTATAATCATGACCAGGTGAATACGATGAAAAATAGAACATCGCTTGACTATTTGAGCATCGCAAGGACATTAGACTTGAAAGGTGATGTACATTGACAATGTCGCATGACTATTTGATTGGAATCATGCAGCTGTGCATTTACATGTCTTCAACCTTTTTCCTAATCTTTAAGAATCTGTCATTCTTTCCTTTCATCATGGTTTGTATTTTTATTCTTGCAAAACAAATGCGAATGATGAAAATCACTTGTTAAAGAATTCAAAAAATAATATTGAAAATCTTGAATACTGACGAGCCTCAAAATCATAGTCTTAAAAGAAGCTTTTGGCCTTGATAATTGGGCAAAGTTTTCATGCATATAAGGAGAGCACGTAAGATGATGGCAGATTATAAAGAGAAAAAAGGAATGTCGTACTTTGAAAATATCGACTTACATGTGAGTGTAATGCTCTTTCAAGTTCTTTAATGACGATTTCCATTGTAGGGCGCTCGATGGATTCTACCAAACACCGAGATGCAACTTTTAAAAATGTGACCAAAGAATCTTGTTAAGGTCCTACATTTGAAGTGATTTTGTCAGTCTCTTCCTTTGGCTTTGGATCCATTACTCTCTCTATAGTTCCATCATTGACGCACTTGTCTTTGTCATCTACTACTATGTCACCTGGATCATACGCCAACCTCCAAGAAAAGATTTAAAAAAGAACCACTCCATAAGATAAAACATCTGACACTCTTTTATATTCACCCGTTGTTTCACATTCTAGATCCTCGTATACTTTCATGCCTGCCTCTTGATTTGTTGGGTGTAACTTGGAGATCCCAAAGTAAGCAATCTTCGCCTTCCGGTTGTTGGATCAGTTTGCTCTTTGTTTAAGTAAGAACTTGCTATCTTTGACACTTAAGTGTTTAGCAAGCTCTTGTATATCAGATTATAAGCACAGCGGAATGTATAAGTTAAAGCAACACTTTTTACACTTAAGAGGAGTTATTACTCCCCCTCGATGATTGAAACTATAATGACAAGTATTTATTATGAATCTAAGCAGTAAATGAGAATTAGATACTTAGACAGATTCACAATAAATACTGAAATGGAATAGAACAGTGAAAGTGTTTGAAGAATTTTTCTATTAAAATCAATGTCTAAAATAGAAGGTTGAAGCCTCCTATTTATAGACGTTTACATACATGTATCTTGCCCATAAAGCAAGCACAGAAACATCAGAAACAAGTTGCACAAGTTGCAACATTGAAACTAACAATTACAGCTAAAAGTAATAATAAACAATAAACTACTGATACAAAAGGCGGTGGAAAATATCTGATGCTAAGTGCTGATGAATGACAAACTACTGATGAGTAGTTTGTCTTCAGTACTTCTGAAGTGAACTTGTCTGGTTTGGACTTCAGAACTTCTGATGAAGTTTCTTCTTCAGCACTTCTCATATCTTCTCTTCAGCAGTTTCTTGTCTTCTCTTCAGTACTTCTATACTTAGCCAAAATGACAGAAGTGAATTAGACTAAGGTTTCCAAAAGTGGTTTCACCAATCCTCTTTGTCCTAACAATCTCCCCTGGATTGATGTCACACCCTCAAATTTCCACATGCGGGGTTTTACCGCGAGGCGCGTGACACACCAGGATCCAAGTCAACGGTCACAATAAACGACATCTATATGATAAGAAAACAATGTAAATTACTATTGGGTTTCAAAACCGTTTTAACACAGCGGAAGCAAAATGTATTATTACAACTTAAAAGTAAAACTCAAAGTCTGAAATGTTTAACAAGATATGCATATGAACCCTAGACGCCGTGAGACTCCGTGCGCCTATACTCAATGCTGCTACCTTAGCGACTTGAGAAAACATGCCAAAAAGACGTTAACATATAATGCTGGTGAGTTCACAGGTTTTAAGTTCGTAAACGTTTTCATGTGTAAAGCAATTCCTCATAAAGTTCCAAGTGTGCAAAAGTTCCAAGTAAATAACAAACGTTCCCTTACTACTACGACTATGTTGCTAAAACCATTACTGACAAACGTTGCTCAAGTTGTTGCCCATGTGTCAAGTGTCAAGTGTCAAGTAGAGACAATATGCACCCGCCCGGCTCCCAGCCGTCAGGTGGGGTTCGTCACACCCGATAGATCTATCCACATTTCCCCGTTGTGCCCCGCACATTCATGGTTTCAATAGGGACTTAGGTTTCGTCGTATAGTAAATAAGTGCCAGGCGTCAAGTGTCAAATGCCAAACATCAATGTTTAAAAGTGTCAAGTGCCAATGTTTAAATATGCCAAGTGCCAAACGTGTCACGTTTCTCAAAAGAGTCACATTCCCAAAAGGCGTCATGTTGCTAAAAGCGTGCGTTTCAAAGGTGTTGTGTTTCAAAAGCGTCGTGTTTCAAAAGCGTCGTGTTTCAAAAGCGTTGCGTTTCAAAAGCGTTATGTTTCCAAAAGTGGTAAGTTTCATAAGAGTTGCGTTTTCGAATCATAAACGTTGCATTGCTAAAACGTGTGGCATGCTTCTTCCCCGAGAGAAAAGAGTATAAAAGAGGGGCCGTGAAACTCACCTTAGAGTGCGTCTTCCGATAACTAGAATTCCAACACGTGTATGATAATCCCAACTAATGACAACCTATCAATGAGTTTACATAAGTGTGATGACTATTAACCCGAAGGCTAACGAGTCCCCGATTGTCCAGATCTTGACTACGTGTGTTAAAAATTGTGTTTAAACGTTAACCGGACATCCCAGACCGACCCGACATCCCGTTGGTGACCCATTACATCAATTAGTCATGCACATAAGTTTAACACATAAGTTTCAAGCATAAAACACTTAGTTTGCATCAAAAATCTCATTCCGGACATCAGATGGTCGAATGTGGTTTTTCCCATTTCCACGTTCGCCCGTTTGAGCCACGTTCGCCCGTTTTTCCCACATTTTTGTTCCACGTTCGCCCGTTTTTCCCACGTTCGCCCGTTTTTTCCACGTTCGCCCGTTTTTCCCACGTTCGCCCGTTTTTTATTCCACGTTCGCCCATTCGAACCAATTTTATTCCACGTTCGCCCGTTTTCATCAGCATTTTATAAAACGCACCAAACGCATCTAAACGGTCCGAAAACATCATGAAACATTACCAATCACAGCAGTCAACTATCATTAACATATTCCTACATAACCTTACCAATTTTATCCCGAAATCCGTCCGTTTTACAAGTTACCCGAAATAGCAAATTATGGAGATGTCACATCAAACGCATGCAATCTTTACCCAATTAGGAAACTTTATGAAATCAATCAATAATCAACTTAATATACTCAGATTATCATGAACAATAAACCCCCCAATCATATCCTTATCACTATTATCATGAACAAGCCCTAGATCTAACCCAAAATCCCCAAAATGAACATAACATCATCAATAATCAATTGTAACCTATCTCAATCATAAATCATCATCAATAACAGTCCTAGATCATTGTCATAACATCTATACAGCAATCAATCATCAAACAATGCATAACATCACATAAAACACCATTAACACATGTTATTTTGTATGAAAACTCATTGTTTATGAATAGGTTTTGTTTAGAAAGATATTAGGAAGGTTTTTATTCATGAAAACATGTTTGAATCAGATCTGGACTCTTGGGGTTTAATGAAAACGAATTGAAATGCTTTAAAAATGATTTAGAATGAAGAACACACCTTAGATCTTTGTGTAGAAGATGTTTGTAGGTTAGATTATAGAAAACAAGGGCAAAAACTCCTTCCCCAATGTTTAAAGTTGCTAGAGAGTGTTTTGAGGCATTTAGGGTTTGTGAAATGGTGAAAAATGACAAGGTGTGGTATTTATACTATGTCCACATTCGCCCCTTTTACCTGGGCGAATGTACCCTCCTTCGACCCTTTCACAGGGTCGAACGTACCCTGACTTGGTCGAATGAAATTCTTTAAATTCCATATCCCAGGTTCGCCCCTTTTACAAGGGTCGAACGAGGAGTATTGTCCAGGTTCGCCCATTCGATTGGTCGAACCAGGACTCAAGTTTTTCTAATTTTCCAATTTGTCGTGTTTAACGCATTTTAACGCACCCTAACATACGAGCATGCAACCTTAGTCTATGTTTAACATATTTAAGCATGGATGATTATCTATACATCATTTAAACACATCTAAGCATATAATCCACCATACAACAATTAGTCTACACATACACTTAATTAGTTTATGTAATTCACCAACAACGGGACTCGTATCGTGTGTGTGTGTGTGACTAACCCAATGATCTCCCGAATCATTGGACCCTGGACAATACGGACTGTGTTCCGACTCTACTGACCCCGTCAAGTATGTTTAATAAACGTTTTTCGCTAAGGTAGACTTATGTGTTTATAAAATGTTGACCCAAACATGCCGGTGTCACATCATCCCCCTGTTGAAAGAATTTTCGTCCTGAAAATTTCCCGAAGTCAAAGAGAACGAAGCGATAAAAAGAAAAATTTTCCCGGTCGTCACAATTGATGAAGCCAAAACCTTACTAATTCCTTATGATTTTCTTCTGTCTTGAACAATCTTCCATATTTCTTTGAACATGGTGTTCTTGAGCTGGTTTAACTGTCCATCAGATAGAGATCCTCTCTGTGGTTCTAGATGTTGAATTGTGAGCAGGTCTTGTGTTGACAGTTTCTTTAGATCACTGATCTTCTTGTAAGCCCTGCTTGAAAGGTCTCTTCTGGTCAATAATACTGTGTTGTTAGCAGTAAGTGACCATCTGATGATAGGCACCTTTGACTTGTTAAAGTCAGAGGTATAGGGAACCAGACTTGTCCCTTGGGTTGATGAACCTGAGTGTTGGATGCTTTCTTCAGTAAGTCTCAGGTGGGAGTCTCTTCCTTCTTGTTGTTGTTGTTGTTGCATATCAGGCATCTGAATAGTTGGGAGATGGTGTTCAGTCACTACCTTGGTATGCATCTTTTCTTTGATAGTCTTTTGGATTTGGTAGGCAAAAGTGGAAGGATCCCTGAATTGTGTTAATAGAGGTTTCTCCTCAATGTCAAAATCTGAATGAACTACTGAACTTCCTTCAAGTAGTACCATTTTGAAATCAGTTTTGACATTGTCCTCTGCTTTCTTTCTTTGAGTAGCAGGCCTTCTTGTTGATATACCAGAAGTTCTAACTACTGATCTTGAAGGATCAGCAGTTTGAAACTTCTCTGGATTTGCAGCCTTGGCAGCCTTGTATTTTCGATAAGTATCCATTAGTCTTTCTTCTTTCCATCTGGATACTGAGGCTTTTGAACCATAGCCATCTGCTACTAATTCATTTATCATTTGGGCTCTCTTGGCCTTTCCTTCTTTACTTGTGGCCAGTTTGTCTGCAATCAGTTGTGCCCTTCTGGTCAGCTCTTGCATAGAGAGTCCCTTGAGTGTGTAGGCTTTAGTCTTGCTGTTCTTGGTGATGTAAGACATCAGTTGTTGTCTTTTGTCTTCTTCAGCAACATAGTCAATTTCAGCCTGTCTTTCCAGTTCAGCTTGATAAGCCTGGAGCTTCTCTTCAAACTCTAAATCATCCCTTTGTTCCAGACTTTTCCAAATCTGGTCTTCCTTGGCTTTTTGTTGAACTGCCTTTAACCTCTGCTCAAGAAGTTCAGTTGATTGAGAGATTGGAGCAGGGGTTAGGACAGTCATGGTAGTGGTTGTTGTAGGCCTTGGAGGAGCAGAAGTTGGTTTGATTTGTTCAGTGGGTCTGGAAGGTTCAGTTTGTTGAGGTTTGGAAGTGTTAACCTCTGCTGGGTTGACAACTGCTGATGGTTTGTCAACTACTGAAGGATTGTCTTCAGTATCTTCTGAGTCATCAGTACTTTGACCATCAGAGGTTTCTTTATTATGCCTTAGGGATTCTTCAGAGGTTTGGGTCTCATCTTCTTTTTCTGTGGCTTCAATTTCTTCTACTGAGACACCAAACTGTTTGGCCAGTTTTTCTTTTATGGCTTGATCCTTCTGATCTCTTTCAAGGATGGCCACTCTTGCCCTTATCCTGGCTTCGAATGACTCCTTAGGTTCCCTAATTTTCTCCCCCTTTTTGGATTCATCAAGTTTAAGTTTAGAGGTTGAGGTTTGGGAGAATTGACCTTGAAGATGAGCAATCTGTTTGCTGTTGAATTCAATCTTGTTGGACAGATCATTCATCTTTGTCTTGATCACTCCAAATTGGTTTTTGATTGACAGCTCCATGTTAGCTGTGTATGTTTAGAAGTGATTTTTGATGAGAGTGTTCATCATGTGGTACAGGGGACCCTCTGGGCTGCATAGCTGGTTCATGTCTATGCTTGTTTGCCCAGGGAATTAGGTAGGCATTTGATGTGAAGGGTGTGTTTTTGGGAGATCCTCATGTTGTACAAAGGATGCCACTCTAGGGGTTTTAGGGATTGAGTGGACTTTAACCTGTGCAGGGGTGACTAGCTTCTTGAGCTTGGATACCCCTGAAACAGGACCTTCATAAAGTGCCGTCAATTCAGTAGTTTTTGTTTTTGAAACATCATCCAAATTAATGGAATCATCTGAATCCCTGATGTTGTTCTCATTGAGGATTGTCTCAGTTAAATCATGAGCTGAGCCCAACTCAGTTCTCTCATGAACCTCTTGTTCTTGGTTCTGAGGATTTCCTACTTCAGGCATTAAGCCTTCATCAGTAGTTGCCACATCTGAGGTCTTAGCTGTTTTACTTCTATCCTCAGATCCACCACTGGGTGGTAACTGAGTAGTAGCAGCCTCAGATGCCCCAAGAGTCTCTAAGATTGGGCTTAAAGACTCTGGTCCACCCTCATCTCTTGGGTTAGGGCTAGTGATGTCCACATCCATGTCTGATGCTGTGGTTATGTCCCCTGTTTGATGTGGTTGTAGGGGACTGACATTCTCAGATGGGACTTTCTCTTTTAGCCCATAGAGAAGTTTGGCAATCTCTATTGCCTCTGGTTCAGAAATTTGAGGGGTTAGTTCAGTAGTTTGGGCAATAGGTGAAATAGGTTGGTCAGCAGTTTCAAAAGAAGTGTGAGTTGCAACAGTTTTTCTAAGTCTTTTTCTTTTGAATAAGATAGTTATGGGTGCTCTTGGTGGGGTTTGAGATGGATGAGACTGAGAGGGTGTTTCAGTCTCACCAATTTGAAGAGCAGACTGCTCATGAGCATGTTCAGGCATCTCAACCTCCTGAACAGCTTTTCTTTTGGGTTGGTGGGTTTTTGTTTTTGTTGGCTTGGGCTTTTTGGCTTTTGGTGGTGTGAGTTTGGAAGATGTGGGCTTCAGGGGGACTTGTTGTTGTTCTCCCTGATCATCTTCTGGCCAGGTAGCCGGTTTGTTATGCCTAGAGTATGCTTGTGAGGTTAATGGATTTAAAGTTGAAACTTTTCCCACAAGCACCTCATTACCCAGTTCCCCTATTATGCATTGCATAATGAACCTTGGGTATAACAAAAACTTTTTCTTGGTATTATTATGATGTAACACCAACTCATTGAAAAATAATTTTGATGCCCTGAATTTGGTTTCATTCACTATGGAATGAAATATTGGTTGAAAAGTGGAGGGCATCTGGTCATAAGACCCTGTTTTTGGACTCAAACACATAATAATATAATGAAACAAAAGCTTGTATTTTGGTTCAAAATATTTTTTGAAGATAGTAGCATGGGAGAGAGTACCTTGATAACCACACTCTGTCATGGTTAAGTGAATATCAGAATTAGCAACTTGATCAGGGGCAGATACATCATCTAGGCCCAGTCTTGTTGCTAGTGTGGCCGGTGTGATGGTCAATGGTTTCCCTTTTATTCTTGAGTTGAGGGAAATAACTTCATCATTAGCCGTCACCGTCTTAGCATTTGCCCAGAACTCATTTAGAGTTTCAGTATGAATTGGTGGGTTTATTGTGAGAGCAGTAAAATATTGGGATTTTACGACAAGATCAATGATCTCATCGTATTGGGACCAGGCTTCTTGTTTTTCAAGAAAGGCCATTTGATTGTGTCCCTGTTTTAGAACTAGATCCATGTGTTTGTGTTTTGATCGAACAGTTGATTTGCAGGTTTAGGTTATTGAGAGAGTTTTTGAGAGAGAAAGAGGGATTTTTTGAGTTTGAAGGGATAAGTGTTGAATAAAGATATTTATCAGAAGTTTTTAACCGCTTGAATCTTCTTTATTAGAAGTTTTTAAACCGCCTTGGTTAAAAATCTCTTTATCAGAAGTTTTAAACCGACTAGGTCAAAACCTCTGATGATGGGAAAAGTCAGATTTGCCCTTTTTGACTAAACTGCTGATGAAGGATTATCTTCATCAGTAGTTCCCATTTCCTCTTCAGTAGTTTTAGCAGCTGATGAGAAATGTTTTATAAATACTTTTATTCATAACTTCTGAAGGTTATTTTATCAGAAGTTATACACTTTTCAGAAATTATCCCCATACTGATGTTTTGTTCATCAGTAGTTTCTCTCTTTTCAGAAGTTTTGTTTCAGACCTTTTTGTCTTTTTGTAAGTGAAAAATGAAAAAATATGTGCAAAATAATGAAATAAACACTTACAATCTTCTGAAATGTTGATGTGTCAAGGGGTTTTGTGAAGATGTCAGCTATTTGATTAGCTGTTGCTACATGCTTCACCTCAATCTTGCCTTTTTCATAGCAATCTTTTATGAAATGGTACCTGATCTCAATATGTTTGGTTTTTGAGAACTGTACCGGATTTTGAATGATGCTAATGGCAGATTTGCTGTCTACTAACAAAGGTGTCTTGGTTTCTTTGATTCCATAATCAAGAAGTTGATATTGGAGCCATTGTATCTGTGATGTACAACTTGCAGCTGCAATGTATTCAGCTTCAGCAGTTGAAGTTGCAACAGATGTTTGTTTCTTTGATTGCCATGACACTAGACAGTTACCCAGGAATTGACAACCACCAGATGTTGACTTTCTTGTCATCTTACACCCTGCATAGTCACTATCTGAAAATGCTGATAACTTGGTATTGCTTGAAGCAGGATACCAAATTCCAAGTGTTGGAGTTCCTTTCAGATATCTGAAAATTCTTTTGACTGCTATAAGGTGTGATTCCCTTGGTGCTGATTGATATCTAGCACAGACACATGTTGAAAACATAATATCTGGTCTAGAAGCAGTTAGATATAAAAGGGAACCTATCATGCATCTGTACATGGTTTGATCAACTTGTTTTCCTTGATCATCAGGTTCAACTTGTGTGATTGGTGTCATGGGAGTGGAACATGATTTACAGTCTTTTAAAGAAAATTTGTTTAATAATTCTTTAACATATTTTGATTGATGTATAAAAGTTCCATTTGTTTGTTGCTTGATCTGCAGTTCCAGAAAGTACTGCAGTTCTCCCATGGTACTCATCTCAAATTTTGATTGCACGAGTTTCTTAAAATCATCACACAGTTTTGTGTTTGTTGAACCAAAAATGATATCATCAACATAAATTTGAACAAGTAGGACATGATTTCCAACAAGTTTAATGAAAAGAGTTTTATCAATGGCACCTCTTGTAAAGTTATTTTTGAGTAAAAAGGTGGAGAATGTATCATACCAGGCTCTTGGAGTGTAACACCCCAACCGATGGCGGAAACATCGGGATGTCACGTAATGATGATTGTTCAGTAGCTCATGGTGAATAATAAATTCCATTAAATGATTTAAATGAATTACATACAATTGTTCTAGAATTTGTACATCAAATTGAATACACATATCTTCAAGCATCAATTCAAATCTTCAAGCAAATAGAACCTGAAACATGTTAAGTTGAAAATGTTTTTGGGTCAACAAAAGTTGGTGAGAATTACATAGGTTTTTGATAATTGAATAAAAATGTTGTGCAATTCATGTGTCATGTCAATCTAGTCCATATGTGAGAACATACTAGAAATAAATCGAGTGCATAACCAACCCTGATGACTGTTATAATATGATACATACCATACGCTCATGGTCCACTTGAATATGTTATACGATAACAAACACCCACACTACCTTTGTAGGAGGCACGTATCCGGGTGGGATTGTCAGTCCAGTAGATCTATCAATGTATACCGCCGGCTTGTACGGAGTTAATGATTATGCTAGAATGGTGCTTACTCTAATCATGCTCAAGACATAATGCAACATAGAAAACACATAGACACATTGATGATTGAATTGCATAAAATGATGTTGTAACATGTTTCACCCCAAAAATGGTGATAAATAGAAAAGGGGCTATGTAAAACTCACCTTAGCAAAATGTTGTATTTGTTGATAAATAGAATAGTGTGTTGCCCAAATATATCAAGAATCACCCTATAACAAGGTAATAAATATATCTAAGTCTATCAAGTCTACAAATGTATAAGTTTCTACGGCTTCGAATTGGGGATAAATGCTCGTTTGATTATGATAAAAAAATGTTTGATAATTTAGAGAATATTAATAAATAAATAACCAAAATTCTTCTTATGAAATTTAAATTTGATATGATCACAATAATGTGTTTAAAGTATAAAAATAATTTTTATAAAATTATTTTCTTTAGAATAGATTATTAAATCTATTTATAACAAATTGTCAAACTTTAACTTTAATAATTAAAAATACTAAAATTTAAAGAATTATAAGTTTAAAAATTACATTTCTGTTCTAAATGATCAGAAATAATTTGTATAAAATTTTGGTGCAAAAATATTAAAAATTGGATTTATTATGATTTAATTATGTTTAAAACTAACAAAAATTGATTAAAAATACTAAATAAATGATTTTTCAGAAATAAAAATCATTTCTGAAAAGTTTAAAGTTATAAAAACTTAGGATAATTTTTGTGGAAATTAATAAGATCGTTTTGATATTTTTATAGATTTTTATAAATAAAATGGAATAAACTTGATTTATTTATTATATATATTAAATAAATAAATTTCAGAAAAATAAAAATTGTAAGTTGAACTTTTACATGAGATTTGATAAATATAATTTTTTTTAGAATTTATAAAAAGGTTTTAATATTTATAAATGAATTTACAAGATTTTAAAGATAATATATAAGTATAATTGGTTTGTTAAAAAAAATGAAAAAGAAGTGGAAAAGGGCGCCCATGCCGGGACTCGAACCCGGGTGCCCTTGGTTATAAGCATTGATCACAACCACTTGGCCTAGGCCTGTGGTTGTGATTTAACCCTGTTTAGATAAAATAAATATACTATATTATATCAGTTTTATCCCCAAATCAAGATTACAAGCCCTAGCTTTCCCAATCAAACGATTTACCCAAAGTTAATCTAATTAATCTTAGTGTAAATACTGAGCAAGTGCCGATTAACGAAACCCACAAACAAAATTAGACTTACAATTACGTTTCGAGCTCGATTGAACAGTCAACCAAAAAGTCAAACACTCGTTCGCAAATCAAGATCAGAAGCTTATAGAGAGAAATTGGAGGTGTAGGAAGGATTAGAGGCGAGTTGTGATTGTCCCACAAGGTTCAATTTATAGGATTGATTACTGGTTTGATGATTTGGTAAGAATTGACCAAGAATTCAATGTTATACGCGTCAAAGGTCAATTGATTATCAATTGATTAATAATCGATGTGCATTCAAGTCAGAGAGGGCCGAAAATCTTGTAATCATACCATGTATAAATTCAAGCGAGTTAATTAAGTTAATGGAATGGTCAAAATTTATAAAAACATTTATAAAAACATGCCGAAAATCTTTAAGACAATCCCAGAGTTCTTTGGCACTTTCACAATGTAAAAGGCCAGAGTATATCTCATTTGGGAGAGCCATTGTCAACATAGAGAATGCTTTTGCATCTAGCTCAAGTTTTAGGAAATCATCATCTGTATAGTCTTTTGGTTCTTTAGGAACCTCAACTTTAGTTTCAAGATTTATGTTTACTGGTTTGTGAGGACCATATATCACAGATCTCCAACAACCTGTGTTGGTCTGTGACAAGGTATGTGCCATTCTCTTTTGCCATATGTTGTATTCATTTCTTACAAGCATGGCAGGTTTAGTAGCAGAACCAGTATTATGTGGATCCATTTTAAAGAGTATTGATTTGTCAGATGACTCTTTCAAGTGATGGATGTAGATAAAAAGTGAACTTTTGATCTTTTATTGAGTATCAATAAGAGCTTTGTGTCTGATTCTCAATTTGTTAGATTGATATGTGATCAGATAAACCAATGCTCTGATACCAATTGTTGGATCAGTTTGCTCTTTGTTTAAGTAAGAACTTGCTATCTTTGACACTTAAGTGTTTAGCAAGCTCTTGTATATCAGATTATAAGCACAGCGGAATGTATAAGTTAAAGCAACACTTTTTACACTTAAGAGGAGTTATTACTCCCCCTCGATGATTGAAACTAATAATGACAAGTATTTATTATGAATCTAAGCAGTAAATGAGAATTAGATATTTAGACAGATTCACAATAAATACTGAAATGGAATAGAACAGTGAAAGTGTTTGAAGGATTTTTCTATTAAAATCAATGTCTAAAATAGAAGGTTGAAGCCTCCTATTTATAGATGTTTACATACATGTATCTTGCCCATAAAGCAAGCACAGAAACATCAGAAACAAGTTGCACAAGTTGCAACATTGAAACTAACAATTACAGCTAAAAGTAATAATAAACAATAAACTACTGATACAAAAGGCGGTGGAAAATATCTGATGCTAAGTTCTGATGAATGACAAACTACTGATGAGTAGTTTGTCTTCAGTACTTCTGAAGTGAACTTGTCTGGTTTGGACTTCAGAACTTCTGATGAAGTTTCTTCTTCAGCACTTCTCATATCTTCTCTTCAGCAGTTTCTTGTCTTCTCTTCAGTACTTCTATACTTAGCCAAAATGACAAGTGAATTAGACTAAGGTTTCCAAAAGTGGTTTCACCAATCCTCTTTGTCCTAACACCGGTTCTTGTCCAGAAGAATGTTGGCACTTTTAATGTCACCATATAAGCTTTCCATCTTAGTGTGAAGGTGATTCAGTCCTCGTGCAATCTCAAGGCACATGTGTAGACGGTGGGTCCATGTAAGATAATTCAAGTTACCAACGTTTTTCAAACAGTCAGCGAGGCTTCTCTTAGAAGCATGCTCCTATACAAGGATCATTTCATCACCTTCGTCACAAAAGCCTAGAAGAGAAACCATGTTTGCATGCTTATAACTGTTGGGAATCATGGTATCAAATACATAGCGGAAGCGGTTTATATTATTATTACAAAAACCGAATATTTATACCTAAATATATATATATATATATATATGCGATTATATATATATGTAATAATAATTGATTTCATTAATCCAATTAATAAAATATTTCCAATCAGGATCTCAGTTAAACGCGTATAAACAAATAAATAATAATAACAACCATAGGGGGTTTAGTAATCAACCTTTGACGACTACACCGGAATTGTAACACGCGGGTTACAACGAATCCTCGCTAGTAGGAAGTTCACAATCGAGCACTGGCCTACCAAGAGCAACACTTTGCAAGAGAGAGGCGGTGTATGGTGGTGGTTTGCAGCAGCAAGGGGCGGCGGCTTCCTTGTGATGGCCGCAAATTATAAGAGGGAGGCAAGGGTTTGTGGTTTGTTATAAAAGTGTGATTAGGGTTTACTCCTTAACCCTCCTTTTATAAAACAAAATCTTACACTAAGCCCCCTTGTTTATTACTATAATATGCCTTAATATTAATCTTATTAATATTAAGTCCCTCAAGTCTAAAATATTATTATTTCACAAATAATAATCCACCTACACGTAAACTTGTCTGATTCGTGTACCAACGTGTAACTCTTCGGATCGTACCGGGTCGGGTTACATTGACTTTGACTTTTAATTACATCGGACATATCCAACAATCTCCAACTTGGACGATTTTAATTAAATGAGTCAATGTGTGCAGAGTTGGACGCCTAGCTGCATCGCACTACACCCAACACAGTTGACACTTTACAGTCGTCAACTAGTTCTTTTTGTTCAAGCAACGCTTTACTTAACCAAATACTATAGCCCTGATAATCCTATCAATAAGTCTATTCTATAAAGACATCCGTTGATCATAAGACATGGATCATTCATTCTTATAGTGGTCAACCATTCTCTATTCTCGTCTTTAATTCAAAATGGTCCAACAAACTACCTTAGTCCGAGCGTGGCCACGCGTTTACACCAGTTTGAGTTTACGAGGGCGCAAGAATGTCTAAGCTTCTAATCCTATAGAAGTACAGAATTCCATCAACGTCATACAATCCCACTTAATCTTGGATTTCTCCCAATGCTACCCGGATTACCATCCATGTTTCAGGATAGTGTTAGATAACATCAAAGATAGTCCTTGATCAATGTAGTTTAATATGTGCTTTAAGAAAAAGAACAGATTGAACATATCAATATCAAAACATCTCATGACATAGATCCATGGAGATCGTTTTGAAGCGAGTTACATCCAATATCATTCTCTAATGATATCTGTGAATTATGATTCTCAAACCCTTGAGCTATTCATCTCATGAATACAATCATTTCAATTCATAATAGTCTTACATTCAAATTCATTCCCATGTAATTTGATCGACTACGGACATTTAGAATACTCTTATTCAAGAATTTAAACATACAAATAATGAACACGGTTAATAAATATTTAAATTTACATTTAACCCATTAAATCAAATAAACATTCAATATAACGGTCATAGTTCAAAATAAAACACCAATACTAATTACAGATCATGCCCACTGTCTAGCAACTCTAAGCCCTATCTTTCCACCATGATCCTTATGTTTAGCTTGAGGTAAAGGCTTAGTAAAGGGGTCAGCCAGATTTAGATCTGTATGAACTTTTCTTATCACGATATCTCCACGCTCTACTATCTCTCTAATATAGTGGAATTTCCTTAGTATATGCCTTGTGGTCTGATGTGACCTTGGTTCCTTTGCAAGAGCAAAGGCACTAGTGTTGTCACACAGTGTCTCGATTGGTTTCTTTATGTTAGGCACAACATCGAGATCAGTAATGAATTTCTTCATCCAGATAGCCTCCTTTGCAGCATCCGATGCGGCATTGTATTCTGATTCACAGGTGGATTGAGCAACCATACTTTGCTTAGAGTTCTTCCAAGTAACAGCCCCACCATTCAGAATGAAAACATATCCCGTTTGTGATCTTGAATCATCACGATCAGTCTAGAAGCTTGCACCAGTATAACACTTAACTGACAGCTCCTCATCCAGTCCTCCATATATATTAAGAACATGTCCTTAGTCCTTCTCAAGTAATTAAGAATGTTCTTCACTGCAGCCTAGTGACTCTCTCCTGGATTCTGTTGATATCTACTCGTCATGCTAAGAGCATACGACACATCAGGTCTAGTACATAACATGGCATACATGATGGAACCAATCGCAGAAGCATATGGAACTCCTTCCATTTTCTTCTTTTCCTCTTCAGTGTTTGCACACTGCTTGTTATTAAGAATGGTTCCATGTGCCATGGGCAAGAGCCCCCTTTTTGAGTCATGCATTGAGAAGTGTCGTATGACCTTATCAATATATGTACTTTGACTCAAACCCAATAACCACTTTGGTCTATCTCTATAAATCTTTATTCCCATAATATAAGCGGCTTCACCAAGATCTTTCATTGCAAAACATTTACCCAACCAGGTCTTAACATCTTTAAGCATAGGGATATTGTTTCCAATGATTAGTATGTCATCTACATACAGTATAAGAAAAGTTATATAGCTCCCACTAGATTTCTTGTAAACACACGGTTCATTTTCTTTCTTGATAAAACCAAACTCTTTGATTTTCTGATCAAAACGGAGATTCCAGCTGCGAGATGCTTGCTTTAATCCATAGATGGATTTATTAAGCTTGCCACCTTATTAGGATTCTTTGTATCGACAAAACCTTCAAGATCCACATGGTTATCTCAATCCCTCATGCCAGAAGCTCTTCCTCCAAGAAAGTGCCTCTGCGTTTAGTGAAAATCCTATTTTCAGTGGGGTGGTAGAATAGGTAACCGATCTTCTTAGCGTATCCGATGAAAACCACTTTTTCGCCTCTAGGATCTAGTTTATCCGAAGATTCTAAAGTGACATAAGCATTACATCCCTAGACTTTAGGGTAGGATACATGAGGTTTCTTTCCATATCTCATAAGGCGTTTTATCAACCTTCTTCGTTGGAGCTATATTCACAAGTCTTGCGCAGTTTCCAAAGCATAACTCCAAAAGGATTTTGGAAGGTTTGTTCGACACATCATTGATCGAATCATATCTAATAGAGTTCGATTTCTCCGCTCAGACACACCATTATGTTGCGGTGTTACAGGTGGTGTGAGTTGTGAAACTATTCCACAATCCTTTAGATGGTCGATGAATTCTTGACTAAGATATTCACTGCCTCGATCTGATCGAAGCATTTTAATAGTTCTATTTAGCTGATTTTCTACTTCGTTTTGGTACTCCTTGAACTTTTCAAAAGTTTCATGTTTATGCTTCATAAGGTAAACATAACCATATCTACTGAAATCATCAGTAAATGTAACAAAGTATCTTTCTCCATGTCTTGACATTATTCTGAATGGACCACACACATCGGTATGTACAAGTCCAAATAGATCATTAGCTCTTTCTCCAATATTTGAAAAAAGGTGTTTTTGTTAACTTTCCACTTATGCATGATTCGCATTTTCCAAACGACTCTGAACCCTTGGAATCTAGGATTCCTGCGGTTTTGACTCGTTTAACACGATCCTCACTTATGTGACCAAGTCTACAATGCCACATATACACATCATTAAAGTTCAACTTATTACGTTTATGGGTGATATTGCATAATATGTTATCGTTTTAGATTTCTATCTCATAGATCCCATTGTTGGGTTTTGCATCAAAGTAAAATACATCGTTAAAATAAGCAGAAATAAATTCACCATTAAAACGATAATCAAAACCTTGTCCACGCAAAGCATAAAATGAAACAATATTTCTAGTCACACTAGGAATGTAATAAACATTGTTCAAAATAAGTTCTAAACCAGAAGGAAGTAAAAAAACATATTCTCCTATCGCCTTCACTGCAACTCTTTGTCAATTGCCAACATGGACCTCCAAGTCGCCCTGTTTTAGCTTTCTAATCTTTCTTAGTCCATGCAAAACATTACAAATGTGGAAACCACATCCTGTGTCAAACACCCATGTCTTGCTAGAAAAAGCAAAGATTTCAATAACATATATACTTAAGGACTCTCCTCCAAAAGCCTTGGCTTGCTTCAGTTCAGCTAAATACTTAGCACAGTTCCTCTTCCAGTGCCCAATTTCATCACAATGAAAACATTTGGCATCTTTCAGAGGTTTCTTGTTGGCAACATCTTTTCCCTTTCCTTCCCTTTGCCTTGATTGCCCTTCTTCTTGGTTTTAGGTTTCTTAATTTGACCCTCCCTAATCATTAGCACTGGTGCAGTTTTGCTAGGTATGTTTACCTCAGCAGTTTTGAGCATCTGATGTAGTTCTGCAAGTGTCTTCTCCATCCTATTCATATTATAGTTCATAATGAACAGGTCATATGACTTGGGCAATGAGTTTAGGATGATATCCCCAGCTAACTCATCGCTCAAGGGGGATTCCAGACGAGCCAAGTGATCAACATATGCCTTCATCTTTAACACATAAGTGCTAACTGGTGTACCCTCTTGCATACGAGTGGTTATAAGTGATCGCATCACATCAAACCTCTCATGACGAGCATTTTGTTGGAACATTTCCACCAGATGCTGATTCATGTCGTATGATTCCATGTCCTCCATGGTCCTTTGAAGTTTAGGGATCATGGATGCCAACATCAGACATGAGACTTCAAAGAGTCATCAAAATGCTTAGCCCAGTTTTTATAAACATCAGTTTAGTTGATTGGCGGGTTCATCAGGCACTGGTGTTTCAAGAACATACATTTTGTTCTCCGCCTTGAGAACAATTTTCAAGTTGCGGTACCAGTCCATGAAGTTGGAGTGGTTCAGTTTGTCCTTCTCTAAGATGGACTTGAGAGATAATTAGGAGGTGGAATTGTTTTCAGTTGACATCTACAAAGTTCAAAAAATTAATTTATTAGTATTTTATGTTTTAAATATCCTAATTATTTTATGACCCAAAAAGCAAAATTAATTAGGATGAGATCCCGATTCATCAATACACAATGAACTGGCTTAGCACTGTTCACTGTTATGAATAGGTAGGTAAACAACGATTGTTAATTGTGTCCGCTACATAACTCTCCATTTGGGGTTATCGCTAAGGGCAATGTATGTTTAACCCCAACTATGCCCACTTGATAAACAAGCGATGTTTGGTCCTTTACTATTAACTGTAACACCGGCCTATGTTACACAGGAAATGCAATGATTACCTTTACTCATGATCAACGCCCAGATGCAGGGTTCAACAATAACATTTGGGTTCGATCTAGAATGAAGTGTTAACTCGTTAAGGGTGGCATAAAAAACATCAATTTAAAATTGGGATTTAATTTTAATATTTACCATAAATATATTGAATGATGTGAGTCACACACTAGTTTATAAAATCCAATTTTATATTGTTCATGATAATTAAAACTCCTTTCAACACTCGACACGGTATAGTTTTAAATACCCGTATTTAAACTATGTTTGTCATATTATCGCAAATGGACTTGTTTTAATATTAATAAAACTCCTTTTATTAAATATGTTTTTTAGTTTTTATAAAACTTGTTTTAATAAAACCGTTGCCATGATTGTGAAATTTTTTATTTATTTTGGGTTATCTCGATTATTTACAATAAATAAAACACAACCACAAAACATAAAATAAAATAAAATAAACGAATCGAGCCCCTAATAGGTCGCCCGTTTCGTTTTAGCCAGAAACGAAATGAACTAGTCTATAAAAAGGTTTCAAAACTATCTTCATAACTCCCACTTGACCCGAGATCTCTATCTTCATGGAACCTATTTGCCTTTTTATCTTCGTCTTGATCTTGTACTTGTAGGATTACAAATAAATTTGAAATACAAATAAAACAAGTATATTCTAACCCTATCTATTACACCGGATCCAATATCCGTAATAAAATTACAAATCAATAAAAATAAAACCAATCACAAACACAACCATGACAAGGGACAAACACATAAGGCTCGATTCACATCACAAACATGAACAACTAAAAGCTTTTGATCTTTTGTCAAAATAAATAAATAAATTTTGACAAATAAAACATAGATAAAAAATTATAACTTTTACCATCTATATGCGCGTAACCATGAATCTGATACCACTGTTGGGAATCATGGTATCAAATACGTAGCGGAAGCGGTTTATATTATTACTAGGTTAGTTCCCGTGCGATGCACGGGATTCCCTACATTATTATTCATAACGAATACAACTTATTATATAAAGAAACTAACTTACGGTGTTAATTGATTATTGACATATTCAGATTAACGAATATTATTCGGATTAACGAATATTCTAAATAACTTGACATGATTTCTATCTATTTTACTAATGAGAGTTGATTACAAAAATATATATAGAACTCTTAACAATTTATACCGAGAAGATTGACACAAAGTGTTTTGTTTAAACTGCTTACTTTTGCGATTTAATTAACCTTGTTGAGACCTTTATCAATTTATTAACTGAATTTTTTGAAAGAACTACAAGGCACACAAGCAACAATTAGGTGAATTTATACTGGTGATAAGATAATATAAACTCCAAGAGTAACTTGCATTATGCAGTACCACCCATGCAACCACTCAAGAAACGATGAAAGGACACATTGAAACAAACAAAACTGCAAATGCCACAATATTATTCAAGGAACTGTTATAAACTAATAACCTAAGTTTAACGCATGCAGCCACTGCTTTTGGCCTAACAAAAGGAAATTCCAGTCTAAATGTTTATCGTAAGGCATTTGATCAAACAGGTGGTGTGCATAAATATTATATAATAGTTTACTTTCTTACCTGACCAATGCCATATTTCTTATCTAGATGGGAAAGTATAGCAGCATCATTGGTCATCTTGTTAACAGCAAAGTACTCAACATTGTGGGTAATGTTATACTGTGAGACTTTAATCTGAAAAGCAAACCTTTTTCCGATAAAATCATCAAACTCAGCTGGGAATTCTTCAAAATCAGTAGACTGTACGGCATGAATATTACATGTTGCATGCAAATTAGATACAACTTGAGGTAAAAAAAGGAAAAAAAAAAAGGTCACATATAATCAAACCTTTTCTTGTTTTACAACCAGATCCTCAGCAGATTGCTTTACAAAATTGAATGCCTCTCTATTGAAAAGGGTGAGGGAAACACTACCAGTGGAGTCTTGAACAATTATGGGTATTTTGAACCTTAACACAATGTAAAATAGAATTAGTATATTCTTAATAGTAAGGGTAAAAAAACAAACAAAAAATGTAATGCACTTAATATCAATGCAAACAACACCTGTAAATTGGATTTATGTCTTCAGCAATGCACTTTTCATTAGTACATTTAAACACCTTATCTGCGACATCACATGATCCATCTGGTCTCTCAACAGTAATAAACTGTTTTTCCACTTTGCACTTGCAAACATTGCAACTCTCATAGTACCAAAGCTTTTTATTACAAATACCCTTAATGGTAGCAACAATGACAACATATTTCTCCTAAAAACCAGAAAAACAAATATAAACTTTTAAGAACACAACTAAAAAAAAAAAAAAAACTTTATCTAGTATAATGAATATTTATTAAATATTAAATATAAAGTATTAAATAAATATACCTCATTTATTAAAGATACATAAGCAATGGGACTAAAGTCAGTGTCATGAAGAAATACATCTTCAATAGATGTCATCATGACGGAACCTGATTGTTCACCGCTTGAGGAAGTTGCACTTGAAAAATTGTCCAGATAACTGATTAGATGTCAAAGTGTTACTTTTTATAGCTTAAAAGGTCTATAAACCTAAATTAAAGAACATCCATAGAAGATCAGAAAACTTTACATTGTACCTTTTCTTAAAGGATTCAATATCCGCAATGTCACTGTTAATGAACAGCTTAGTTGCATGATATGCATTAGACACAGTCCGCTTTTCTGAAAAAAATATTTATACAAAGTTTAAAAAACATAATGGGAAATATTCAAAGCACCATACTCAATAATTAAATGAGTAACTCATATAAAACTATAGAATATTCATCTGTTACCTTGATAAAGCTTCAAAGCTCCAAATTGAATAACTAAAACAACATCTTTCTCCCTATCTTCACGTGACATGTATGCATTCATCTCCAGAGCAAAATCGTCCCACAACGTAACAGGCACCACATCATCACTGAAATGTATTAAAAATTATTAATGTATTATAAAAAATTAATTTGATAAATATCATAAGCATCAACGAAAACAATGCATCAAAATAAGAGTTATACTTGATAGCAAACACGATAGTAACAATACAAATTCATAATTGAACATTTGTATTAAAAACCACAAAATCACGAGTTTACATAAACATGCATTTGAGAGTAATAATTCCAAAAAAAAAAAAATTTAAACATGTCACTATATTATTCACAAAAAAAAATAAAAATAAAAAAAATACCATAGTCCATAACCACCTAATCATCCCCCAATCATCCATTTCCCCTTAAGCCTACTCTCCTCTGATTTTGGAAATTGCATTAAGAAAGAACATACCTTCACTTTTGATAAGAACAGAAAGTTTACATATCACATCAATTATTCCATTAGATTTAAAAGTTGCAAGTCATCCATATAAGCATACATTGGACAACCTGTATTACACAGGTTGTATAAAAAAATGGTATTGATTAATGTTCTTAAACAAAATTCATGATCAAACAAAACTAATAAAAAAATGTTGACCGACCAAATAAGCAATATTGGAATGGGATTCAGCAACTGCACGAAAATATCTAGCAATTGCAATGTTGATTGTAGGTATCTCGATGTATGCTTACTGATTGAAAACCTTTTAAAAAATTTTAAACATGTCTATAACTGAAACGTGTTGCAATATATACATGAAAACTTACTTGCTACAAACACCCACTTTCAGACCACAACCAAACGCGCATGCTGGGCTCTACAAAACAGTGAGTAAAGTTTCTCAAAGCTCTTCACGGAAGAAATCCGTTAGTCAGGAAAAAAAGGGGTATGAAGAATATACGATTATATAAATTACAATATATAAGATAAAAGTGACAGCTGAGACATTGATCCACATCATTGGAAGTATTTTGAGGCAACTTCATTTGCATACAACCTGCATATTCGGTTCAGAACCCATATGAACACAATTGTTTGCACAGACACATAATCATTCACATTTTATTCGCAAATTATTAAGGTACACAATGGTCTGAACTTACTGCTCATATATTCATACGTAGTGAAATCATATGTTTCTGACCAAGATGCTAAAACTACACCTAAATTAAATGAATCAAATGCAGTGATCATGTAACATCAAAGAAAATGATACTTAATAAACAGAATATATTAGTCTGAACTGATGCATATGACAATTGTCAGGATTTGTCCTGCCATGCTCTTTCTGCTTATCGGATTGTGGTTGTGGTAATGCTCCTAAAATTAAGGCATTTTCACTCCCATCCCATTATGTGAATACTAAAATTGCAATATTTCCACATAGGAAACCAATTAATATTGTTTTTGACACTAAATACGTAAAAACTATTAGCTATAGACACTAAAATATGGATACATCTGCAACATTCCAATGGTCCACCCAAATTCACAATATATAGAACCACCTTTAGTGAGGATAAGAGTAAAAAAAATTAACTTTTAGCATGAACACAATCAACTAACACGGTCATAATAGGAGATGTAGTTGAAGCCTGTCTTGGGATTTGAGATAGAATTTAACCAACCAATTTGAACATTAATACTTTTATATTTGCGGTGTCGTTTATCAAAAATTGAAGCCACAAGAAACCTTAAAAGTAATAATAACTTGACAAAAACCAATTAGCACTCTCAATTAAATGCATAAGCAATAGAAAATGAAAATGCAAAATCCAAAATGACTGATAACATGTAAAGCCTTTTACATATCAGACATGTTGATAACTGATGCAAGTTTATAATCTTCTTAAAACCTTATTTGGAAAGCAATGGGAGTTCTCCCAACTCAAAAATCCAATTATAATCCTAAAACATAGAATGGGAAATCAATAAATAAACCTCCCAAAATAAGCACAGCCTAGCCGAAATTTGTTTTCTTGGAGTTTAATTATACATGAAAACAATGTATATTCCTTTGCGTCTACCTTTCAATCTTAAGTAAGCTACGACAACACAAAGCTTAAAAACAATTAACACAATTACAATACTCACATACTAATTTTTCCATAGAAACCTCAAACAATCTGCAAAATAAAAGAAAAATACACCAAATGGCAAAGGTTAGATCTTATTGGAGATGGCAAAAAAAACAAAAAGAAACCTAGAAAATGATGACCAAATGGTAAGGAAATAGGTCATGGGTATGAATTCAAACAACGAAGTCTAGTAGTCTAATATGTGTCGAGATTCAAAGTACAAATTGAGCGCTTACAGCTTATATTCATCATCGGTTTCGAGCTTCTTCTAGCATCCAATTTTAAGAATTGCAATTTCGAACTACATGAATCACAAATAGAACTATTAGAATGGAGAACAAAATCAAAATTTGCTCAAAATATTGGCACGTAGTATTATCAACAGTTCTTATCACGAACACAAACGTCAAAAGGATTAACTCACCTTGTTTGAGTCACCAGTTATAAGAAGGATCACAAAATCCTAATCAAACACAAACATGTTGAGTTTGAATCTAGAGAGAAAAGTAAAAAAAATCAACACATAAACGTATTGCGATTTTAGAAAAAAAATAAGAAACGAAAACCTAAACTTGCCTTGATGGTAGATTAAAGGAGAGGAAGATTGCCAATTTGAGTAGCAGATAAACTTCGTATTCTGATTTAGGGTTTGTGGAGGTTTAGGAATGGGAAGGAAGAGGCATGTAAAAGTATTTAATGTAAAAGTATTTGGGTGAGCATAATCAGGAAAGTAGCTTCTGAAGTAAGTCTCACAAAAATGAGCGGGAAAAACAGCCACCACATCATTACTGAAATGTTTGATCTGATTTATTTGCATTGAGATTGTGAAAGAGAAGATTTGGTAGTTAGGGTTTGGGAGGAAAATAGGGAAAGTAGTGTGTAACTATAGACCGATTTTATTGGACCAAATTTCTAGGAGTATCCATTACCCATTAAAGGATCCATAACCCAAATTCATGACCCATCCATTTGAGCGGGAAAAAAAAGAAGGGAGGCCCTCACAACATGACAAGTGTCCCTAAACTACTTTTATTTATATATATTAGTAGATTACAAAAACCGAATATTTATACATATATATATATATATATGCGATTAGGGTTAGGATCCGTTGAGAACTCGACGTAAAATGCGAAAAAAATAATAATTTTTTTTGCACACTAGTGTAAAAACACGTAAACTCCGTTGTAAATTTTTTTTTATAAAAAATACATTAATTTACACCAAATTACACCGGTGTAATGGATTTTTATCCCCATGTAAGTATATTAATATTTTATTCATTATTTTATTGTTGTTTAATTTTGGACCACATATTCATTTTTTTATTATAATAAGTGTGGTTATAAAGTGAGTTCTTATGGTTCTCACAACTCACAGGGGTTCTCAAATGATCTAGATCCTATGCGATTATATATATATATATATATATATATATATATATATATATATATATATATATATATATAGGGGAAGTATATGCAAAAACCCACTTTAAATGAAAAACTCTAATAAACCCAATGCTTGGTCCACATGCTTCCACATCATCCCACCCACAATTACTCTCTATTATATATTAACAAGGTTAGTTTGGTCTTTTTCATCACCCCCTTCTCTCTCTCACTATATAAATTGTTTTCCCCGCTCTCTCTCTTCATTTTTTTCAAATTCAATTTACTGAATCTTTCTCTGTCATCTCTCTCTACCCTCCCCCTTCTCTGTCATATGAGGGAAACTCATGAACGAAATTTAATATTTCTCAAATATAAACTGTGGGTGGAAATTAGATGCAGGAAACGAAGATGCTATATTGGATTGTAAAGTTATTTCTAAGTGGGCTGAGTTTAAAAGCATTTGGGCTGGAGCTTGTGTTAGAGACCATAACAAATCAAGCATTCAAGCAATGAAGCCTACGGTGACAAGATTTAATTCGTTTATTTTTATGTTTGACTAATTGTTTATCTCACCAGAGCATTAGCATCAGTTCTATCATAGTATGTACACTACCATAATTGTTTTTAATAATAATAATATTGTCTTCTAAAATCGTATATTATGAAGTCATGTTTCTGTATCTAGATTATTATTATTATTATTATTATTATTATTATTATTATTATTATTATAATAAGCTAGATCTGGATCTGGATATTTTGGTGTTAATCAAACTTGAATCTTGGTGAGTTTTGAAATATTTGTTTGTAGTTAGGTTTTGGGTTTTGTTAGAATAATAATAGTAGTAGTTTTGGGGATAGTTTTTGTTCGCATACCATGTGTTCGATCAAATGCTTGAATGAAAAAAAAAACTTATGTTAACGTTTTTTTATTATTATTATTTTGTTTATGTTAGATTTTTATTAGATTGAGGACATGAGGTTGACAGATCACATGTGATTGATGAATAATTTTGTAGTCTTTTTTATGTTAGTATATGCTAACACATGTTATCTGTTCCAGTGTTGGTTTTCACGAATAGGCTATTGGAAGAAGGAGGCGTTGGTGATGTGGCTGTGGTAAGTGATGTTTTTTATAAAGATTATAAATTTTTAATCTTTTGGTGAATAGGGTGTTTAAATAATTTTTGTATTATGTTTAATAAATTTTTGGCAAGTTGAATTGTTATGAACTCGTATAGGGTTCATGTCTATTTTTTGCGGTCCGAGTCTTGTATGCTCACACACGTTAGTGATGCTAACACATGCTACTATATACCCAACTAACAATTGTTTGGGTCCATATGACATACATTATTTTTAGTAAAACATATGTTTTAGAATATGCTAAACATATGTTTTGTTATAAGAATTTGATGTTTTGTTTTAAGAATTTTGGGTCACGAGCTTATTTTTTTTTAAAGCAATTTGAGTTTTGGGTATTTATTATCATTTAATATATTATTATCATTATTATTATTTAAAAGCAACGTGATTTTTGTGTCGAGTAGGAACCACTTAGAATTGTGTCTATTTTTTGCAGTCCGAGTCTTGTATGCTCACACACGTTAGTGATGCTAACACATGCTATTATATTCCTAACTAACAGGTGTTAGGGTCCATATGACATACATTAGTTTCAGTAAAACATATGTTTTAGAATATGCTAACACATGCTACTGATGTATTGTTGGATTTCAAACCATATTAATTGTATTTGAGTAGTTGTATTAAGATAGTTGTAAAAATCGCGTTTAGTGTTGTTTATACACATGTTTGAGTATTATACACTTGGCACTTCAAATTGAGTACGATACACATGGCATTGCAGATTTGGTATTGTTTATACACATGTTAGTGATGCTAACACATGCTAGTATATACCTAACTAACAGGTGTTAGGGTTCATATGACATACGTAGTATATGCCTAACTAACGTGTGTTAGGGTTCATATGACATACGTTAATTCAGTAAAACATATGTTTTTAGAATACACTACACATGTTAGTGATGTCTCATTATATGTTTCAGAGAGCCCAACTAACACGTGTTATCTTTTTTTGTAGGTGAAGAGATGTTTTGTGTTAAAGATGAAGATGGGTATCAAGAACGAAGCATAGCTAGATCTTTTTTATGTTGTTATGATAGTTTTTTATCATTCACAAATAATTATGTATGTATGAAAACTTTTTTGATACATTTTTAGTATTGATTGTAATGATCGTTTTTATCATTTATTAAATAAATACACAATTTATGTGATCTTTTATTATATTCTTTTAGTATATGCCTGGTAACACATGTTAGTGATGTCTCCCACGAGGTCAGAATTTTGCATCACAACACTAACGTATGTTAATTTTTCGTGCTGGAGAAAGTGCCATAAAGTAGGTGAGATGTGATTTGACAAGTGTCAAATCAACCTTTTTAAACCTAGGATTCAGAAAATTAAATTGGCTCACTTGCTTTAATGACTCATTTGCCCTTGATCTCATTACAACCACACAAATGTAAGTGGCTTTCTATTATTATAAACAATTAATTAAGGACCATTGATCAAGTTTGATCAATGGCCACCATAAAGTTTACATGGTTTATCATGAAGATGAGGTTTCCCCTATATCCATCCCCTATATATATATATATATATATATATATATATATATATATATATATATATATATATATGTATGTAATAATAATTGATTTCATTAATCCAATTAATAAAATATTCCCAATCAGGATCTCAGCTAAACATGTATAAACAAATAAATAATAATAACAACCATAGGGGGTTTAGTAATCAACCTTTAACAACTACACCGGAATTGTAACACGCGGGTTACAACAAATCCTCGCTAGTAGGAAGTTCACAACCGAGCAATGGCCTACCAAGAGCAACACTTTGCAAGAGAGAGGCGGTGCATGGTGGTGGTTTGCGGCAGCAAGGGTCGACGGCTTCCTTGTGATGGCCGCAAATTATAAGAGGGAGGCAAGTGATCAATGTCGTTAGGTCAATCAAAATATAAAAAAATAGTAGTATATGGAAGTTGAGTCGTCTCCATAGGGAATTGGTGGAAAGAGTAGTTTTGTAATTTAACTAATAAAATTAACGTCAACTTGATTTGTTGTTTGTTTTGGAATTTAAAGAAACCGAATTTAAAAAGCTGTAAACAGTAATGGAAAGAAGTAACCCCCTCTGACCTTCTGGTTCTATGATTCACCCAAACCTGGTTAAATGATAGGATACCACATAGACATGGTTTTGTTGAACGATTCAAATCAAATGATAACCGAACACAAGTTTTTAATAATAACCTGTTAAATTCAATTACCATCCCACAAGTATCAATTACCCTCCCAATTATCAAACTACTCACGATGCAAGAAAACCGAATACGAATGATAAAAAGATAAGCAATTGCAACACAAATGAATTATTTAAATGATTTAAGCCACAAATATTTTTCAAACAAGTGAAAGACAATCCCAAGTACCAAATCAAACAAGTTAAAAGGTTTCACAAACGAACCATACACCCGGAGGTGGTTACAAAAGTGTTTAGCCGCTCATCTTCATCATATGTTCTTCAATGGATGATTGGAATGATGATTGCATGAAAGGGTTGATTGGATTGAGGTTTGAGATGATGAAAAGTGTGTTTGGGAGGTGAAAAACGGCTAGGGTTCAGAGTTTTAAATATGGTAAAAATCCTTCAAATTCGCAACTTTTCCGACCCCCGGCGCAGCCCCGTGCCCCACCCAGCGCAGCCCTGCTCTGGGACCAAAAACTTGCTGACCCGCTCTAATTTTAGCGCATACCAGTGCTGGTTATTGGAGTCTGGCGCAGCCCCGCGCCTCCCCAGCGCAGCCCTGCTCTGTTTACTGGTACGCGTCTGTTTTTGCCATAAAATCTTCGTTAGAACTCCGTTTTCTTCGATTCTTGCGGTCACGTCTTCGTATTTCAGAGCTTTATCACATCATAATTTAATATCTTCAATTAAGATCCATTTAGTTTCTCCAAAAATGCATCCAATCCACTCCTACCCTCTCCCGAAACCTTCCAATAAGCTCCAATTAGTACTTTTAAGCACCGCACACCTGTAATTCACCAACAATCTCAAAGTAACCATGTTTTATGATATAAATCACTTAAAACACATAATTAAATACATATTAACATGGTAAAACACCCTTTCATCGAATCCCCACACGTACCTTTGATTGTCCCCAATCAAACCATCACAAAACACTACTCGCTTAGCTAACAAGCCGCTTCCAATTCTCATACCCAAACTACTCTTCAAGGCCCCGAATCATGCCCAATCCTATAGACTTACACAATCAAGATTGACAAACTGACAAGCAATATTGCACATTCTCAAAAGCAAGACTTGCCTAACTATGCCTAACATGCTTATTATCATACACATACACTACACACCCCTCACAATGATCTCTCCTCTCGGTTTATTTCTGGACTAGCTTGTGATGTGCTAGTATAAGTCACTCAAAAACCAAGAATGTAACCCTGTTATTATAGGTTTGTATGACAATCACATAGAAACTATAAACTATGCACACATCAAAATATCTTACGGGTTTTGGGCTTAGGGTAAAGGTATGAATAATTTGGCTAACAATTGGTTTAAACAAAGGTTTCAACACGAATAAATGACCATCCTTATTCACAATACGCAATAACACACTAATCAAACAACTTTAGGCATATTTGACCCATAACACACACTTCTATTTTTTTTTCTTTTTTCCGTTTATTTTTTCTTTTTCTTTTTTTTCATATATATATATGTATATATTATTTTTTCTTTTTTTTTTCACAGCTTAAACATAACTCAATCACTTGAAAAAACACAAACACAATGGATGTCATCAATTTATTACACAAAGGTAAACGGGTCATTTTGGGTAATATTATAGGTTTAATCAAATGAAAGGGTATAGGCTCAACATGGGCTACTAAGGGTGATTTCTGGATAATTGGGTCAACAAAAGACAAACAAATGGTTTCAAACACAACAAAGGGATTCCTAATTTGCCTTTCTCATCTATGTGCATGTTTTGCCTACAACCTTAGCATGTATCAAATCACACAAATTCTGCAACAAGGAAACATTTGGCCTACTCTCAACAAATGAACATATATATCAATATCTATCAATCTAGCAGGCTCAAAATCTCACAAAGTAGGGATATAGGTTGCCGACATGTAGCATATGCAATTCCTGAACGCATGTTACCCCTAGTTAAGCATCTCTTTTTAGTTTCCATAAAAACGCTTGTCAAAAAAATTCTCATGAAACTTAAAGGGATGACCATGATCTAGGGTCTCATTTTTCATACTCGGCAAAGGACTCGTTAGCAACTGAAAACGTGACTTTTGTGCCTGATCAAGTGAAAAAGGTGACATCTTGCGAGAAATTTTTTTTTTCATTCATATTTTTCTTTCAAAAATTTCTCAATTTTCTCACACATGTGTAAGTGTCCCCCCCCCCCCCCAACTATCTAGGGTCACCCATCCTCACACTTAGGATACATTGTCCCCAATGTATGGTTTTCAGTCCTTCATTACTCAACATGTTCAACCTCAATCACTACCTACTAGAGCTGACTAACACCCCAAAGTAACAAAACAAACCATTCCCTTCATGAACAGATTTTTACACCACCAAATTTCATAAACAAGTAATAACAAAAGAAAAGGAAGGAGCACATGGACCTGATTCACCCCCATCAAACGCGCATCGACTCTGATGCGTATCGGATTGAATACTCCAAACCTATCATGTCTGCATAACTTTCCCACGATTTGCTGCTGCAATGGCTATGAAACAATGAAAACACACAAAACAAATAAAAAAATAAAATAAAACACATACCTCGTGCTGCCTCCCGAGAGCGCTAAGTTTATGAGTCTTCAGTTGGACTTCATACTTACTATATCTCTCATGGTGGTCTTTGTTAGGATCTAAGTTTGATTGTTTTGATTGTTTAAGTAATAAGAGTAATGAAAGAAGTAAATTATAAATGGAAAGTGCAGCGGAATGATAAATTATAAATCAAAACAAGAGAATAAATGTTTTTCAATCGAATGCTTTCATGTATCAAATGATTACACCGATTGTACAAGTACTCCCCCTCAGCCTGATCACTCTGTGATTGTTTGTCTAAGAGAATGTTTTGAGTGATAAATAGAACAGTACATGCACTGTTCTATTTATAGACAATCTAAACCTCTGATGACCTAGGCTGACGTCACCTAAGACAGTGACCTCTAACTGAATAACAACATAAAACATCTGATGATACAAATAACTGTTACATTTAAAACTCTGAAAGGCAAACAGCTGATAGGAAACCTCTGATGGTCTTGAATCATCTGTTGGAGCCTAAGTGTTGTTGGATCTAACACACCTTTAATCTTCAGTACTTTGATCAGCAGTTGTTCTTCATCAGACCTTTGATCAGCAGTTGTTATCTATCAGACCTTTGTAACAGCAGTTGTTCTAGCAGTTGTTAGGGTACAGCAGATGTTAGGGTCAACAGTCTTTTGTAATTTAACTAATAAAATTAATGTCTACTTGATTTGTTGTTTGTTTTGGAATTTAAAGAAACCGAATTTAAAAAGCTGTAAACAGTAATGTGAAAGAAGTAACCCCCTCCGAGCTTCTGGTTCTATGATTCACCCAAACCTGGTTATATGATAGGATACCACATAGACATGGTTTTGTTGAACGATTCAAATCAGGTGATAACCGAACACAAGTTTTTAATAATAACCTATACAATTCAATTACAAACCCGCAAGTATCAATTACCCTCCCAATTATCAAACTACTCACGATGCAAGAAAACCAAATGCGAATGATAAAAAGATAAGCAATTGCAACACAAATGAATTATTTAAATGATTTAAGGCACAAATATTTTTCAAACAAGTGAAAGACAATCCCAAGTACCAAATCAAACAAGTTAAAAGGTTTCACAAACAAACCATACACTCGGAGGTGGTTACAAAAGTGTTTAGCCGTTCATCTTCATCATATGATCTTCAATGGATGATTAGAATGATGATTGCATGAAAGGTTTGATTGGATTGAGGTTTGGGATGATGAAAAGTATGTTTGGGAGGTGAAAAACGGCTAGGGTTCAGAGTTGTTCATTTTGGGGTTGAAGTTATCTTTAAATATGGTAAAAATCCTTCAAATTCGCAACTTTTCCGACCCCCGGCGCAGCCCCGTGCCCCACCCAGCGCAGCCCTGCTCTGGGACCAAAAACTTGCTGACCCGCTCTAATTTTAGCGCATACCAGCGCTGTTTATTGGAGTCTGGCGCAGCCCCGCGCCTCCCCAGCACAGCCTTGCTCTGTTTACTGGTACGCGTCCGTTTTTGCCATAAAATCTACGTTAGAACTCCGTTTTCTTCGATTCTTGCGGCCACGTCTTCGTATTTCAGAGCTTTATCACATCATAATTTAATATCTTCAATTAAGATCCATTTAGTTTCTCCAAAAATGCATCCAATCCACTCCTACCCTCTTTCGAAACCTTCCAATATGCTCCAGTTAGTACTTTTAAGCACCGTACACCTGTAATTCACCAACAATCTCAAAGTATCCATGTGTTATGATATAAATCACTTAAAACACATAATTAAATACATATTAACATGGTAAAACACCCTCTCATCAGCAAGGGTTTGTGGTTTGTTATGAAAGTGTGATTAGGGTTTACTCCTTAACCCTCATTTTATAAAACACAATCTTACACTAAGAACCCTTATTTATGACTATTATATGCATTAATATTAATCTTATTAATATTAAGTCCCTCAAGTCTAAAATATTATTATTTCACAAATAATAATCCACCTACACGTGAACTTGTCTGATTCGTGTACCAACGTGTAACTCTTCGGATCGTACCGGGTCGGGTTACATTGACTTCGACTTTTAATTACATCGGACATATCCAACAATAACTAGCACGTAGTTCAAGTTATGAAAAAAATATTGTTTTCCTTGTACACCTTTTCTACTAGTGATGCGTTTTATAGCCACAGTAAGGCGTTGCTTGGATGATTCACCATATTCTTTCCTTCTGATGCAAACGAACTATCGTTGCCAAAATGCTCAAGTTCAACTTTGTACACCATCCCATTTGAGTCTAAATCATGCAGTATGTTTCAGCAAAATTCTCAGTAGCCAACGCTATATAACTAAGTCTAAACCTTGAGAGCAGTGGCGAGGCTTAGTTGGGGCGGGAGGGGGCGGCCGACCCCCCGAATTTTCGTGCAGAAGTTCCGATTATATAGTATTCGTATAGAAAATTTTGTAAATATAGGGTTTCTACCGCCCGAAACTAGTGACTTCCGACCCCCCGATGACTTCCGACCCCCCAAACCTTCGGGTCAAGCTTCGCCACTGCTTGAGAGTACCATGGTAACTCCCTGCAGCAACATTGTGTTAAAATGAAAAAGAGTTTTGTGCATGCTGGTATGGATGATAACGAAATAAAAGCCGAACTGTCATTGATCCTTTGTATGGCACATATATGTATTGAATGGTACACGGTTGGGTTTTGTATAAAAAAAGGATTTTTCTATTTCGAACTATAGCACAACTTTTTCAAACGGTACATCTCCCATAGCAATTTTGCAGAATAATGTAAATATTGAGTGCAGATTGAATTTTTAGTAAAAGTAAAAAAAATAAAATAAACTAATAATAATAATAATCAATTTTAAGAGGGGTTAACGAATGTAGAGCAAATATAGTATTTTCTTTAAAAAGGTGTACTTACTTGCACGTTCAATGAATTTTGAAGTTCTTTGATGACGACTTCCATTGTTGGACGTTTGGCTTGAGTTTCTGCCAATCATTGATATGCAATTTTTGAAAATGTGTCAAAAGAATCTTGATTGGGTCCTCTATTTAGAGTAAAAGTGTGATTATTATCTTCTTCTATCATTTTAGGATCTATTAATTCCTTTAACGTTCCCTCGTTGAAACGTCTCCTTACAATGGGTGCAAGACCCTTGTCATATTCACCAAGATAAATTGGGTCATAGGCCAACCTCCCAGATAAGACCTCAAATAAAACCACTCCAAATGAATAAATATCAGATTCCCTTTTGTATTTAAATGTAGTTAGATATTTAGGATCCATATACACCTCTGTGCCTGCAATATGTTTCGTATAAATAGTGCTAATTTGTTGCCTGATAGGATGTAATTGTGAGAGACCAAAGTCAGCAACCTTTGCGTTCAAATTTTCATCTAACAAAATGTTTTCACTCTTTATATCTCGGTGTACTATCCAATTTCCTTTCTCCATTTTTGTATGAATGTAATTAATTCCATTTGCAACATCAAGGCAAATTTGTAATGTTTGCCTCCAAGTAAGATTAATTGTTTTACACCATTGCTTCCCAAATAACTACCAAGGCTTCCGTTAGAAGCATACTCATAGACAAGAACCACTTCACGAGCTTCCCTAGAAAATCCAAGAAGAGACACTATATTTGGATGCGTACAACTAGTAAGCAAATGAATTTCTCTAAAAAAAACCCTTGTTTATCTTGCTCATCTTCTCTACTGAATAGGCGTTTTATAGCTACCGTTTTACTTATCTTGGGCAGTTCATCTCTACACTTCCCTTCAATTGATGAAAAACTTTGGATATCTACAATTTTAAGTTTTGCTTTGTACACTATACCATAACCGCAATAACCAACAATGTACCTTTTGTTGAAATTTTTATTGGCTAACCTTATTTCGCTAAGTGGGATCTTCAAAACCTCCATCTACAAAATTAGGCGTTAAGTGAGAAGAGGAGTACTAGAGCTTGTACATGCTAGCAAGGATGATAAATTAATAAGAAATTGTATCCTTGATACTATGTTCACCCCTATCTAGTATCACAAGAAAACATAGAGAACACCCAAAAATAAAAACTAACTTTGATTAAGTTAAATAGAAATATAACAGATTGGTGTATTTATCTTTAGACTTTAAATCAAAATGCTAAGATTAGGATCGTGTGAGAATCACTTGGGTAATTAACAAGTGTGAGAACCAATGTGAATCACTCATTTTTTTTTTCTAAGCAACTTTTTTTTCTTCTTGCTAAACATCCGTTTTTTTTTAATTCTTTTAGTTGAACATACGTGTTTAAATACCGTACATATATGTTTGATAATGTACATATACATACAATTGTAGAAATAATTGTACATATATGTACATAAGTGTTTAAAATTAAAAGATAAGTATTGTACGAGTATGTTTGATAATGTACACATTTACAACTAAAAATTGATAATTTAAACATATGTATGACAAAAAAACTACGAAAAAGCATTTAGCAAAAAAAAATGCTTCGAGAAAATGAGTGGTCCACATTTGTTCTCGTAGTTCCCAACTAGGTACTTCTAGATTCCTACCATGTATTATATATAGGGGGATCAAATGAGAAGAAAAATTAATGTAAGAACAAAAATAACAAATGACATAATGATAAAGGGGTAACTTTACTAAATAGTAACATAGTTTCATGACTGTTCCAATCAGGTCAATCATAAAAAAAATATATTCCAATTAGATAACTAAAGTTATTATAATGTTATAATCCTAGACAAGTTACTTAAATAGCAGGTCATCAATCCCATATTTGCAAAATATATTTTTAAAATTGCAAAAACAAAAAAAGGAAAAAGAAAATTACGAAAAAATATGAAAAATTACAAAAAAAATGAAAAAAATTATAAAAAACTGGAAAATTAAAAAAAATTAACTAAAAAAATTAAAAAATGCGCACCTTTTTAGAAATGGAAATTTTTTTTTTGCAATGTTTGTTGATGCACTATTATGTGGATGTCACTGTCGAATAGACTAGGGTTGAGTCGTGTATTGTATTACATGAGATTGTGTGATCGATAAGGGCATTTTATGGATCTAATCATAATCATAATCATAATCATAAGCTAGATTTGACCATTCGAAAGGGTTGAATGTGGAAAAGTTCCACATTCGATCTAATCATATGGGCGAAGGTGGCTTTAGATTATGGACTATATATAGCAATCTCATGTGTGTTTTTCATTTGTAGATTTGAGTTTGTGCTTTGAATGCTCTCAAGGGGGAGGTCATGCCCGACCTCCCCCAGCCCCGAGATAGATGTTTATCCTACTGATGACAGTGTCTATAACCGTTTCTGAATTAATATGAATCTGTGATGACTTTGTTATCGTATATTTCTGTCTCGTCTCGATCCTCCCGTCTGAAACCGAGTTGTTTTCGCGTAATCGATCCATGGATTCGGTTTTTAACCGGATTCTCAACTGGTATCAGAGCTATGGTACCGATTTGAACGATCTAATAGTCGTTTGAATCAATCACAACTCGTTTTCATGATTACAGACATTAAAATTCAGTTCTTGATTTAAAGGTTGAAACCCTAGATTCTTAATTGAACCCAAAATCATGTGATTTTGTAACACCCCAACCGATGGCGGAAACATCGGGATGTCACGTATTGATGATTGTTTAGTAGCTCATGGTAAATAATAAGTTTCAATAAATGATTTAAATAAATTACATACAATTGTTCTAAGAATTTGTGCATCAAAATGAAAAATACAAGCTACGCATCTTCAAGCATTAACTCTAATCTTCAAGCAAGTAGAACCTGAAACATGTTAAGTTTGAAAATATTTTGGTCAACAAAAGTTGGTGAGAATACATAGGTTTTTGAATATAATTGATAACAATAGTTTGTACAACAATCACAGTTGTATGATGATAGAGTATGAGTCCGACATGTAACAATGCGTCTTTGTACAATCAAACCTTGTGTCGACTGATGACTAACTCGCAAGTTAGTTAAATGTTGTTACTGTTATCGATCATCCCTAAATTTATGCGGGGGATGGGTTTGTCAGACCTATAGCGCTATAATCTAAACAGGCGGCTTGATCATTGTTAATGATTGTACTGTGTCTTTTTGTTACAGTCAAATGATAGTATGATGATGTAATTGAATCACAAGTAAATGATAGTATAAAATGTTTAAACATGTTTCACCCCAAAAATAGTGAAAATAGAGAAAAGGGGCTATGTAAACTCACCTTAGCAAAATGTTATGTCTCGTGAAAATAGAATATGTGTTGCCCAACGATGCCAAGTATTACCCTATAATTAAGGCAATAAATATGTCTAAGTCTTTCTAGTCTATAAATATTTTCTAGGGTTTCGAATTTGGGGTAGGTAGTCGTTTGATTAACAATTAAATTGTTTATTAAATAAAAGAAATTTGACAAATAAATAAACAAAAGTCTTTTTGTAAATTTTAAATTTAAGATGATCACAATATAAAGTTTTAAGTATGAAAATAATTTTTATAAAATTATTTTCTTAAAAATAGAATATTAAATCTATTTATTTCAAATTGTCAAAATATAACTTTAATATTTAAAAATATTAATATTAAAGAATTATTAAATTAAAAATTGTATTTCTGTTCCAAATAATCAGAAATAATTTATATAAAATTTTGGTGCAGAATGAATTTATTATGATTTATTTATGATTAAAACTAACAAAAATTGATTAAAAATATTAAATGAATGATTTTTCAGAAATAAAAATCATTTCAGAAAAGCTTAGTGTTATAAAAACTCAGAATAATTTTTGTGGAAATTTATATAATCGTTTGATATTTTTATAGAATTTTATAAATAAAATTGAATAAACTTGAATTATTTATTATATATAATAAATAAAAGATTTTTTAAAAACTAAAAATTGTTTAATAAACTTAACCATTTGGATTGCATAAAATAAATTTTATACGATTTATAAAGTTGTTTTGGTATTTTAAATGTATAACAAAAGTTTAGAATTAAAAATATATACTTAAATCCATAAAAAAAAATTATGTGGTGGTTATGGGATTCGAACCCGGGTCTATGACCGGGTTGGGCTTAATCACAAGTGTGGCCACCACCAAGCCACACCCTGAGAACGAGTTTAAAGCATTCAGAAAAACTTTTATACATTATCTGATTCAACCTTCCTTCCCCAAATTAACCCTAGATTGATCTCCGTTAATTGGACTCGAATACTACTGTTAAAATCCAATTAACTAGAGGGCTAATGCACTACAGAGTAATATGATCAGAATGGTATAGAGATTTACTGAAATAAATGGAGATTTGAAGGGTAATGGTGGTGGCCGGAATTCCACGACGCCGGCGATTCAGAAGGCACGATCAGAGGGTTTTATTTTTTTTACGAAAAGGAGAATGGGGGTTGGTTTGGTGTGAAGTTTCTGAGTTGTAGAGTGCCCTATTTATACTTGACATGAACGCGTTAAAGCTTTTGGTAATTTTTGGTGTCGCCGGAATTTACGGGAATCATCATTAAACTACTTTAATGTGGGTTTTGAAAAATCAAACGAGATTGGGGGTGTTGGTCATAGCTGGAATCACGCTGAATTTATTAAACGTGAGTGAGGGACGGGTATGGAAACTCGCCGGACCTCCCTCTGGCCGGTCGGAGTTACAGGCAAGGAAAGGGAGAAGACAAGGTCCTTGAGCCGGGTTTTAATTTTCTTGGGTTGGGCTTGATTGGTGGTCCAATAAGCTGATTGGTTTATGGGCATTTTGACAAAACAAAATAATCAAGTCATTTATCTTCATTATTATTATTATTATTATTATTATTATTATTATTATTATTATTATTATTATTATTATTATTATTATTATTATAAAGTGGTTAAAAATAAAAGAAATATATATATATATATTGTTTTCAAAATCATACGAGGAGTACATGGTGGGTAAAGTGGTGATTTTATTAACTTAAACATATGAAAGAAAAAAAATACGTGATGTTACAGTCTCCCCTACTTTTGAAAACTTCGTCCCGAAGTTTATTGAAAACACAGGGTTGAAGGTGATTGGGTAGAAATGAAAATGATTGTGATTTGGAAAATTTTGGGTTATAGCATGACATGAATAGAATAAATTGTCTTGAATAATTTGGATATGAGGCGTGTTATGTATGAGTTGATTGACTAAATGGCCTACCGGACAACTAGAGTTTACGTTTGGTTATCTCCCGAAATCTTGATAGAATTTCACACCACCTTAACGTACCTGTAAATTCATGATTACGTTCCGGACCGCAATCACCAATTTACCTTACATTAAAGTTTTGCGTCCTTCTATGACTCCACCGATTGTTGAGCAGGTTCGATAGCCTCCACCAGTCGTGGAGTAGGTTGTAGGGCCTCTCCCGACTGTTGAAAAGGCATAATGACCTCTACCAATCGTTGAGTAGGTTCGATAGCCTCCACCAGTCGTGGAGCAGGTTGTAGGGCCTCTCCCGACTGTTGAAAAGGCATGATGACCTCTATTAAATGCAGCATTTATTATACACATAGATTGCAAATTGATAACATGTTTATGCAAGTAAGTTTATAAGTATAACAAGCACAATATATGAGTTGTAGTTGTATAGATTTAGATAATTAGTTCATACTCAAACAATCATGCATTATGATTATACCATGTAAACAACTCTCAGACAAAAATTTCGATACTAGAATTTATTATTCAAATAGGGTCAATACATAGAATAAAAGCAACCAATAGTCAAATGGTGAGACTTGCTGTTAGGTAGCTGGAGGGTCTTGATCTCTGTTTAGTTTAGGGCACCGGTTACGGAAGTGATTTGGGTCTCCACATTCATAGCACTGACCATAGTTGTATCGATTAGGATTAGCAGCCTGAGCAGGATTGGTGGGTTGGTTGGCATTAGGGTTTGGGGTCTCGCGACATGTATTGACTAGATGGCCATACTTACCACAATTGGTGCACAAGCGACACGCTGAAGCAGTGGGATGATGTCGGTTGCATGTGTTACACAATGGATAGTTTCCTATATAGGGTTTCTTGTTAGAAGCTTGTGTAGTGAGGTTGACATCAGGATCCCTGGCCTTACGCTTCTGGTTCTCAGTAGTTACCGCGGCTACAATACTTGCTTTCTCTCTTTTCCGAACTAAGGTACCGTTATTTACGTGATTGTCAGTTAAGGTAGCCGCTAGATGTTTGGCCTCTTCGAGGGTAGCAGGGTTCCTTCCCCATACCGTGTCCTGAATCTGCATGGGCAAACCACCGATATACTTTTCGATGGCTACAGGTAGCGGAGTGACCTTATGGGGCAATAACAGACTGAGCTCATGGAAGCGGGTATTATAAGCAAGGTTTTCCCCACTATCCTGAGCAAGGGTGTGGAACTCGTCCTCTAATTTCTTGACCTCGTTACGTGGGCAAAACTCATCTTTCATTATCTCCTTGACTTGATCCCAGGTCATAGTAAGTGCAACTTCAGCTCCTCGGGTGCGCTTTTCCTCATTCCACCAAGTGAGTGCTCGTTTGTGAAGAACACTCATAGCATAACGGACCTTAAAGTTATCGGGACACTCACTGTTAATGAAGGTATTCTCAATACCCTCGAACCATTGTAGAAGACCAGTAGCTCCTTCCTCTCCACTGAACTTAGGGGGATTACAGGAATTAAAGTGCTTAAGAGTGCAAGCTGGGAGACCATTGTGGTTTCCATTTCCGTTTCCGTTTCCATTACCGTTTCCGTTGCCGTTACCGTTTCCGTTGCCGTTACCGTTTCCGTTGCCATTACCGTTCATCTGAATGACTTGAGCCAGTAGGTTAGGAACAAGAGTCGCGATCTGCTATGCCATTTGTTGAGAAATGATCGCAGCCAGTTGGGCGTCAATACCATTGTTGTTGTTGTTATTGTTGTTATGGTTGTCGTGGTTGTTATTGTTGCTATTTCCTTCCTCATGATTACCACCATTGTTATTGCGAGTGCTGCGACGTGGAGGCATGATCTGTAAGAGACACAATGAAATGAATGAGGTAATATAAGGAATGTAATCATTTATTCATTTAATTAAAACGAATAAACGAAAACATTGACTTATCAAAGCTTCTTGATTCTAATAACATAGTGAAGACATGCTTTAGCCTATAAGTGGACACTCATCCCGAGAATTCCCAGGTAGGCATCCGGGTCTCTCGTCTGATTGGGATATATGCGCAATGCCAGCCTAGACAGAAGACTCAGAATACAGGCGTTCACCCTTCCAGATTGCACGTGTTCGTTATTAAAATCTAGAACTTTGACGAGATCTCAAGGTGGTTCAGGCTAAGCCTGAGGAATTTGTCCTATTTAGTCTAAGAGTAGATCCAGTGATGGAGAGCAACCTTTCTTGTAAGGATGAAAGTAAGGATAAGAAGTAGGAGTGAGATAGAGGATAGCAAGTAAAAGGAGCAAATACTGGTTATAATCCTATGGTTATAGACTAGATTATTTTTCTAATAACCTAATTCCCTATAACCAAGGCTCTGATACCAATCTGTAACACCCCAACCGATGGCGGAAACATCGGGATGTCACGTATTGATGATTGTTCAGTAGCTCATGGTAAATAATAAGTTTCAATAAATGATTTAAATAAATTACATACAATTGTTCTAAGAATTTGTGCATCAAAATGAAAAATACAAGCTACGCATCTTCAAGCATTAACTCTAATCTTCAAGCAAGTAGAACCTGAAACATGTTAAGTTTGAAAATATTTTGGGTCAACAAAAGTTGGTGAGAATACATAGGTTTTTGAATATAATTGATAACAATAGTTTGTACAACAATCACAGTTGTATGATGATAGAGTATGAGTCCGACATGTAACAATGCGTCTTTGTACAATCAAACCTTGTGTCGACTGATCAACTACCTCGCAAGTTAGTTAAATGTTGTTACTGTTATCGATCATCCCTGAATTTATGCGGGGGGATGGGTTTGTCAGACCTATAGCGCTATAATCTAAACAGGCGGCTTGATCGTTGTTAATGATTGTACTGTGTCTTTTTGTTACAGTCAAATGATAGTATGATGATGTAATTGAATCACAAGTAAATGATAGTATAAAATGTTTAAACATGTTTCACCCCAAAAATAGTGAAAATAGAGAAAAGGGGCTATGTAAACTCACCTTAGCAAAATGATTTGTCTCGTGAAAATAGAATATGTGTTGCCTAACGATGCCAAGTATTACCCTATAATTAGTGCAATAAATATGTCTAAGACTTTCTAGTCTATAAATATTTTCTAGGGTTTCGAATTTGGGGGTAGGTAGTCGTTTGATTAACAATTAAATTGTTTATTAAATAAAAGAAATCCGACAAATAAATAAACAAAAGTCTTTTTGTAAATTTTAAATTAAAGATGATCACAATATAAAGTTTTAAGTATGAAAATAATTTTTATAAAATTATTTTCTTAAAAATAGAATATTAAATCTATTTATTTCAAATTGTCAAAATATAACTTTAATATTTAAAAATATTAAAATTAAAGAATTATTAAATTAAAAATTGTATTTCTGTTCCAAATAATCAAAAAATACTTAATATAAAATTTTGGTGCAGAAATATTGAAAAATGAATTTATTATGATTTTTTTATGATTAAAACTAACAAAAATTGATTAAAAATATTAAATGAATGATTTTTCAGAAATAAAAATCATTTCAGAAAAGCTTAGTGTTATAAAAACTCAGAATAATTTTTGTGGAAATTTATATAATCGTTTTGATATTTTTATAGAATTTTATAAATAAAATTGAATAAACTTGAATTATTTATTATATATAATAAATAAAAGATTTTTGAAAAACTAAAAATTGTTTAATAAACTTAACCATTTGGATTGCATAAAATAAATTTTATACGATTTATAAAGTTGTTTTGGTATTTTAAATGTATAACAAAAGTTTAGAATTAAAAATATATACTTAAAACCATAAAAAAAATTATGTGGTGGTTATGGGATTCGAACCCGGGACTATGACCGGGTTGGGCTTAATCACAAGTGTGGCCACCACCAAGCCACACCCTGAGAACGAGTTTAAAGCATTCAGAAAAACTTTTATACATTATCTGATTCAACCTTCCTTCCCCAAATTAACCCTAGATTGATCTCCGGTTAATTGGACTCGAATACTACTGTTAAAATCCAATTAACTAGAGGGCTAATGCACTACAGAGTAATACGATCAGAATGGTATAGAGATTTACTGAAATAAATGGAGATTTGAAGGGTAATGGTGGTGGCCGGAATTCCACGACGCCGGCGATTCAGAAGGCACGATCAGAGGGTTTTTTTTTTTTTACGAAAAGGAGAGTGGGGGTTGGTTTGGTGTGAAGTTTCTGAGTTGTAGAGTGCCCTATTTATACTTGACATGAACTCGTTAAAGCTTTTGGTAATTTTTGGTGTCGCCGGAATTTACGGGAATCATCATTAAACTACTTTAATGTGGGTTTTGAAAAATCAAACGAGATTGGGGGTGTTGGTCATAGGCTGGAATCACGCGGAATTTATTAAACGTGAGTGAGGGACGGGTTTGGAAACTCGCCGGACCTCCCTCTGGCCGGTCGGAGTTACAGGCAAGGAAAGGGGAGAAGACAAGGTCCTTGGGCCGGGTTTTAATTTTGTTGGGTTGGGCTTGATTGGTGGTCCAATAAGCTGATTGGTTTATGGGCATTTTGACAAAACAAAATAATCAAGTCATTTATCTTCATTATTATTATTATTATTATTATTATTATTATTATATTAAAGTGGTTAAAAATAAAAGAAATATATATATATATATATATTTATATATATTGTTTTCAAAATCATACGAGGAGTACATGGTGGGTAAAGTGGTGATTTTATTAACTTAAACATATGAAAGAAAAAAAATACGTGATGTTACAGTCTCCCCTACTTTTGAAAACTCCGTCCCGAAGTTTATTGAAAACACAGGGTTGAAGGTGATTGGGTAGAAATGAAAATGATTGTGATTTGGAAAATTTTGGGTTATAGCATGACATGAATAGAATAAATTGTCTCGAATAATTTGGATATGAGGCGTGTTATGTATGAGTTGATTGACTAAATGACCTACCGGACAACTAGAGTTTACGTTTGGTTATCTCCCGAAATCTTGATAGAATTTCACACCACCTTAACGTACCTGTAAATTCATGATTACGTTCCGGACCGCAATCACCAATTTACCTTACATTAAAGTTTTGTGTCCTTCTATGACTCCACCGATTGTTGAGCAGGTTCGATAGCCTCCACCAGTCGTGGAGTAGGTTGTAGGGCCTCTCCCGACTGTTGAAAAGGCATAATGACCTCTACCAATCGTTGAGTAGGTTCGATAGCCTCCACCAGTCGTGGAGCAGGTTGTAGGGCCTCTCCCGACTGTTGAAAAGGCATGATGACCTCTATTAAATGCAGCATTTATTATACACATAGATTGCAAATTGATAACATGTTTATGCAAGTAAGTTTATAAGTATAACAAGCACAATATATGAGTTGTAGTTGTATAGATTTAGATAATTAGTTCATACTCAAACAATCATGCATTATGATTATACCATGTAAACAACTCTCAGACAAAAATTTCGATACTAGAATTTATTATTCAAATAGGGTCAATACATAGAATAAAAGCAACCAATAGTCAAATGGTGAGACTTGCTATTAGGTAGCTGGAGGGTCTTGATCTCTGTTTAGTTTAGGGCACCGGTTACGGAAGTGATTTGGGTCTCCACATTCATAGCACTGACCATAGTTGTATCGATTAGGATTAGCAGCCTGAGCAGGATTGGTGGGTTGGTTGGCATTAGGGTTTGGGGTCTCGCGACATGTATTGACTAGATGGCCATACTTACCACAATTGGTGCACAAGCGACACGCTGAAGCAGTGGGATGATGTCGGTTGCATGTGTTACACAATGGATAGTTTCCTATATAGGGTTTCTTGTTAGAAGCTTGTGTAGTGAGGTTGACATCAGGATCCCTGGCCTTACGCTTCTGGTTCTCAGTAGTTACCGCGGCTACAATACTTGCTTTCTCTCTTTTCCGAACTAAGGTACCGTTCTTTACGTGATTGTCAGTTAAGGTAGCCGCTAGATGTTTGGCCTCTTCGAGGGTAGCAGGGTTCCTTCCCCATACCGTGTCCTGAATCTGCATGGGCAAACCACCGATATACTTTTCGATGGCTACAGGTAGCGGAGTGACCTTATGGGGCAATAACAGACTGAGCTCATGGAAGCGGGTATTATAAGCAAGGTTTTCCCCACTATCCTGAGCAAGGGTGTGGAACTCGTCCTCTAATTTCTTGACCTCGTTACGTGGGCAAAACTCATCTTTCATTATCTCCTTGACTTGATCCCAGGTCATAGTAAGTGCAACTTCAGCTCCTCGGGTGCGCTTTTCCTCATTCCACCAAGTGAGTGCTCGTTTGTGAAGAACACTCATAGCATAACGGACCTTAAAGTTATCGGGACACTCACTGTTAATGAAGGTATTCTCAATACCCTCGAACCATTGTAGAAGACCAGTAGCTCCTTCCTCTCCACTGAACTTAGGGGGATTACAGGAATTAAAGTGCTTAAGAGTGCAACCTGGGAGACCATTGTGGTTTCCATTTCCGTTTCCGTTTCCATTACCGTTTCCGTTGCCGTTACCGTTTCCGTTGCCGTTACCGTTTCCGTTGCCATTACCGTTCATCTGAATGACTTGAGCCAGTAGGTTAGGAACAAGAGTCGCGATCTGCTGTGCCATTTGTTGAGAAATGATCGCAGCCAGTTGGGCGTCAATACCATTGTTGTTGTTGTTATTGTTGTTATGGTTGTCGTGGTTGTTATTGTTGCTATTTCCTTCCTCATGATTACCACCATTGTTATTGCGAGTGCTGCGACGTGGAGGCATGATCTGTAAGAGACACAATGAAATGAATGAGGTAATATAAGGAATGTAATCATTTATTCATTTAATTAAAACGAATAAACGAAAACATTGACTTATCAAAGCTTCTTGATTCTAATAACATAGTAAAGACATGCTTTAGCCTATAAGTGGACACTCATCCCGAGAATTCCCAGGTAGGCATCCGGGTCTCTTGTCTGATTGGGATATATGCGCAATGCCAGCCTAGACAGAAGACTCAGAATACAGGCGTTCACCCTTCCAGATTGCACGTGTTCGTTATTAAAATCTAGAACTTTGACGAGATCTCAAGGTGGTTCAGGCTAAGCCTGAGGAATTTGTCCTATTTAGTCTAAGAGTAGATCCAGTGATGGAGAGCAACCTTTCTTGTAAGGATGAAAGTAGGGATAAGAAGTAGGAGTGACATAGAGGATAGCAAGTAAAAGGAGCAAATACTGGTTATAATCCTATGGTTATAGACTAGATTATTTTTCTAATAACCTAATTCCCTATAACCAAGGCTCTAAAAACTCAGAATAATTTTTGTGGAAATTTATATAATCGTTTTGATATTTTTATAGAATTTTATAAATAAAATTGAATAAACTTGAATTATTTATTATATATAATAAATAAAAGATTTTTGAAAAACTAAAAATTGTTTAATAAACTTAACCATTTGGATTTCATAAAATAAATTTTATACGATTTATAAAGTTGTTTTGGTATTTTAAATGTATAACAAAAGTTTAGAATTAAAAATATATACTTAAAACCATAAAAAAAAATTATGTGGTGGTTATGGGATTCGAACCCGGTCTATGACCGGGTTGGGCTTAATCACAAGTGTGGCCACCACCAAGCCACACCCTGAGAACGAGTTTAAAGCATTCAGAAAAACTTTTATACATTATCTGATTCAACCTTCCTTCCCCAAATTAACCCAAGATTGATCTCCGGTTAATTGGACTCGAATACTACTGTTAAAATCCAATTAACTAGAGGGCTAATGCACTACAGAGTAATACGATCAGAATGGTATAGAGATTTACTGAAATAAATGGAGATTTGAAGGGTAATAGTGGTGGCCGGAATTCCACGACGCCGGCGATTCAGAAGGCACGATCAGAGGGTTTTTTTTTTTTACGAAAAGGAGAGTGGGGGTTGGTTTGGTGTGAAGTTTCTGAGTTGTAGAGTGCCCTATTTATACTTGACATGAACGCGTTAAAGCTTTTGGTAATTTTTGGTGTCGCCGGAATTTATGGGAATCATCATTAAACTACTTTAATGTGGGTTTTGACAAATCAAACGACATTGGGGGTGTTGGTCATAGGCTGGAATCACGCGAAATTTATTAAACGTGAGTGAGGGACGGGTTTGGAAACTCGCCGGACCTCCCTCTGGCCGGTCGGAGTTACAGGCAAGGAAAGGGGAGAAGACAAGGTCCTTGAGCCGGGTTTTAATTTTCTTGGGTTGGGCTTGATTGGTGGTCCAATAAGCTGATTGGTTTATAGGCATTTTGACAAAACAAAATAATCAAGTCATTTATCTTCATTATTATTATTATTATTATTATTATTATTATTATTATAAAGTGGTTAAAAATAAAAGAAATATATATATGTATATATATATATGTATATTTATATATATTGTTTTCAAAATCATACGAGGAGTACATGGTGGGTAAAGTGGTGATTTTATTAACTTAAACATATGAAAGATAAAAAATACGTGATGTTACAGATTTCACCATGTTTTTGTGAATTCGAGGGTTAGGTTTTCATTTCCGCACCTTTCTGTACAAGTTTCATCATCAAATTCGAACAATTAGAGTGTTTATGGGCTGATTTGCAGAAAATATTGAAGAAGAACACGTTTTCTGCAAAACGGTTCGAATGTGCAGCAGATTAGAACTTACGAGTGGTCGAACGTCGCTTGTAAACGGTCGAACGTAGGTTTTGAAGGTCGAATCTGCTAATTTGATTTGATAAGAACGGTCGAACCTGGAAGTTTTCCACATTCGACCTCACAACTGGTCGAATGTGGAATCTTAATTTTAGTCAGGTTTAAATGAACTTGGTTCGACCTAATCATGGTACCTTCGACCATACACAGGGGTCGAATGTAGTGTTATTTCCACTTTCGCCCCTTCGACATAGAGAATGAAAAATTGGTATTTTAAGGGGTAAAAAATTTCGATAAGGCAATTTTTGAAGATTTTTGGGAGAATGGTGATGATGTCTACATAAATTGTTGAAGAAATGATGATGATGAAATGTTTTATTGTGGGGTAGTCATGAGAATCAACAGTATGATAATCAGATTCAAATGACTATTATGGGCCAGAAAATAGACAGATTTTATTCCGCAAGATGAAGAACAGTCAACCCAGTTCCAGTGTGATTGAAGGAACTTGTTCAAACAAAGTTGTTATGTACAAGCATATCAAGACTGATATCTCAATGTTCCGAAAGTAATGAGGGATCCCAGTAGGAGTCATGTGGCACGTAGATTCAACGAACGTTTCAAGGTTACAGTCCTGAAGAATTTCAAGAGCTGTTGGTGGTTATTGTTGGCCCTATAGAAAACTACAGTTTCTGAAGCTTTTCAAGTCCACAATTGTACCGGTAGTTCCTACTGAAAACTTCTGATTGCTTGATTCACTCATCTACGGCTAGTATTCTGTCGAACAGATGAAGTTACTCAAGAACATTTAAAGAGAAGAATGTGTTAATGCAATCACAGTCAGCACTGATGAAGAATTTCATAGAAGTACAAGTTTCCGAGTGGATTGTTTTGCACATAGTCACATTTGAGATGTTTAATTGGGTACTGACAGTTAGACTTCTCTAGTTGGTGTGAAGGGTGATGCAAAGGTTAAGTGCAGATATGAGACGTGAATTAGTGGTAGTACCTACGTGTTACGTTGAATATCTGATCGGTCAGTATGGAATCCTTCTAGCAGGGGTCTTATCAGGTTAGTTTGATTGCGCGTGACGTACTTGGTCAAGATGACATTCCTGGGTACTGATGCTACGAGACTGCAGTGCATTATATTGTCAACTTTACATTGGCGTAACTAGGTGATCTGGTTGTAATTCAGCGGCTCGTTGAATTCGCAAATGATATATGTGGTCTAGCTGACTTCCTGGGTATTGATGTTGAGGTTCCGTAGTGCATTACTTGGTCGGTTCACAAAGGATAGTGCATGTATTGAGGGGGAGACCTGTGAATTTGACTGTTGATGTGCAAGAGACTTGTGGATTCGCCAGCAACGTCCAAGGGGGAGATTGTTGATGCACTATTATGTGGACGTCACTGTCGAATAGACTAGGTTGAGTCGTGTATTGTATTACATGAGATTGTGGTGATCCATAAGGGCATTTTATGGATCTAATGCATTTGTAAATATAGACCATAATCATAAGCTAGATTCGACCATTCGAAAGGGTCGAATGTGGAAAAGTTCCACATTCGACCTAATCATATGGGCGAAGGTGGCTTTAGATTATGGACTATATATAGCAATCTCATATGTGTTTTTCATTTGTAGATTTGAGTTTGTGCTTTGAATGCTCTCAAGGGGAGGTCATGCCCGACCTCCACTAGCCCGAGATAGATGTTTATCCTACTGATGACAGTGTCTGTAACCGTTTCTGAATTAATATGAATCTGTGATGACTTTGTTATCGTATATTTCTGTCTCGTCTCGAATCTCCCGTCTGAAACCGAGTTGTTTTCGCGTAATCGATCCATGGATTCGGTTTTTAACCGTATTCTCAATGTTTATAATTAAAAAATTGAAAAAAAATTAAAAAATATATTTTTTTTATAAAATTTTCACAATTTTCATTATTTTTTTAAATATTCACAATTTTTATAAAACAAATTTTTTTTTTTACTTTTTTTCCAATTAGATAAGTCAACTTTACTTTAATGTTCTAATCAGCTCACTAAAGTTTACTTTAATGAACCAATTATAGATATTATACCTACTATTCAGGTCAACTATATAGGATTAGAACCTAAAGTAAACTTTAATAACCTAGTTAGAACAAATATTTTTATGAGTGATCTAATTAGAACAATAGTCTAACTTGATTACCATTGTGTGAAATATTCTCAAACATTAAATACTTTAACTCTTCTTACATTAATCATTATCTCTTTAATTAATTATTAATTAACAGTTTATCCTGCAAATTATCAAATTTTGTCCTACACAAATAAAAATTTATCCTGACGCTTAGAAGGGTAAAATAGATATTTCACCGTATGAATTCTCTCATCCACTAACATTAAGCCCCAAAAGGCTTTGGTGATTTTAGAGGCATTGGATTACATATGAACCAAGAATCTCTCCTGACGCATAGAAGGGTAAAATAGATATTTCACCATCCTCCTCCTTTACAATATCAAAACAATTTTACATTACCACCCTCCTCTCCCATCCCTTCCCTCACAAACCCTGACGATCAGTTGTGACCTTCATTGAAATATTGATAGAAACCCTCTAGTTGTTGAATATCAATCGGTGTTCGTGAATGTTATGGCTGCAACGGATGATTGATAATTTTGACATTTAATTCTTCAATTAAGTGGTATAATTAATCAATTAATTTAATGGTATTCTCCATCCCTTCATTTGATCTGCATCATGCATCATCCCACACTTGATGAAATTTACATAGTAACTAAATTTTTGGCCCAGATAGAGCCTTTGTCATTATTTCTGCACTTAACTTCTTATAAGTACTTCTCTTACGAAAGAATCATCACACATTACAAAAGAAACAACAGGAAAAATTTGACATATATGATCCAACTTTTTATTTAATACTGTAAATGTATAGCAAATTCAAGTATGAGATTGAGATCAGCAGAAAGTACATAAATCGTGTCAAACATTAGCCGAATTAAACGTATCTTTCGTAACCCAAGCAAAGTCATGGAACTAAACAACGACGAAAGAAAGAAAAAAACATCGGTATATCACGACTCCATGACAATGCAAGAACAAAAAAAGGCAAAAGGTTTCCACACTGTATTTTCAGATTAGTATCACCCCTAAAAACACAATTTAATCCCAAAATATAAATCAATAGCTTCCCCCTATTACCTACCATAACTGCCCCTCAACTAAAAATTGTACAATTCCCACTTAAAATAGTGCAAAATATCAATCACAAACCCGTGTATAACCGAACCATATTACCACAGTTGACTTATTTTGGACTCATCAATTGATTTGTAAGAGCTTTTATGTTGTTTTTCTTTTAAACTTGAAACATAGTGCTCATGACATTTGAATTCTTTTAGTGGAAGACCTCTTATAAGGCTTTGTTATGAGAGTATATTGATAGTTTGAAGGTTGGTGTGTCCCAATCTCCTATGCCATAATTCTATCTCTTTTGATGAGGTAGCAGAAAATAGACAGACATTTGCCATATGATTATCCTTCAACATATCAACTACACACACATTGCCACTTCTATGAGCAACATGTTGTGCTTTGCTCTCAGCAATGATGGTCTCAATCTTTTTCACCAACTCTAGTCCAATAACCTTACAAGTTTTCTTAGTAAAGAATGACTCATAACCTTTGTCACGCTGATGTGTGAAAATGTGTATTAAATAAATTCGGGTCAAGTTTTAAAAATGGATAAACCCGCTAAACCACACACTAACGGCAAGTGTACCGGTCGCAGTGTAGCAGAGCAAGTAAGTCCGAGTATCGAACCGTGGACACAATATGGCGACTCTCGGTACTAGACCTCTATCGACTTCTAGCCTAGCAAATTAGATTTTTGTGATTTTTATATTAATTAATTACTAAATTAAATAAATTAAAAGACTTAAATTAAAAGATAGCAGCGGATCACTAATGAGGGAAATCAGAGATGGGAAAGACAACCACCTAGGTATCAAATCCTACTAATGAAATTGGAACTGCCCCGGCTTTGGAAACTATGTTGGCAATCAGGATCTTATAATATTCACCCCTAGTATCCTAGTGGCTCCCGGATCATTTACCAAGACTGACCGAAAAGGAATCCTAAAGGCTACTAATCACACTGATTGGTTAGATCACCTCTCGGTCTCACTAACTATGCTAAAGTACTCGCTAGACTGGTTTAGATTTCTCACTCTCCAATCACAATACACCCTAAAGTGCAAGGAGTAACCTGTAAAGTCAATCTATGACACAGATAAGCAAATAATACTAGAGAACCTAGGAAAACCTGATCTCTCAGCGTTTCTAGCCTAAACCTCTAGCACCAAAGACAAACCTGACTACCTATCACCTCTCGGTCTCAAGAGTAGGAAGAATACTAATTACCTCTAAACTCACAGTCAATGTTCCTATGGAATTTAGGCCTAAAACCATATAGTAAACTACAAGCACAAAGCAAGTAATTCTAACAAGTGTCCAAACATGAAAGACATTCACTAAGACATTCGTGGAACATTAAAAGATCATAAATTAGTAAAAAGTACGCACACACATCATAGAATCATAAACAAGTTTCTTACTAAAACATATATCCAACTATAAAATCCAAAACCAAAACATAAACATAAACCAAAATCAAATAGTCATCATCTTCAACCTAGGTGGCCATTAATGTTTTAGCTAAACATAATTAGAGAAAACAATAAAAACATAGGTTCAAGAAAATCAAAGTCATAGTAATAATATTCATAAACACAAAGTCAATAAATATAAAAACTAAAACTTATTATAATCAAACCCGTTGGTTCAATCTTAAACTCGTGCCTTCTTCCCCTTAACTTCCTCTCCTCCAAATTGATTTGTTTTCTCCTCGTGATAATATTATGCCCTCAAAAAATAATATGCCGCCTTCTCAATCGAATATTTATCTTCCCCTCAATTAATGCGCTGCCCTCTAGAATTATATGTCCTGCCGCTGTGATCCTTCTTTCGAAAAATTGATGCTCCCCTTTATATATTTGCCGTTCAAAACTCTAGAGTCCAAATAGGGTTTTTTTATTTTTATTAACTATCTTGGGCTCCATCCGATGTGAGTACACAATTCAAATGTTTTTCTTTTTCGGTTCTTTTATTATTATTATTATTATTATTATTATTATTATTATTATTATTATTATTATTATTATTAGTATTAGTATGCTCCAAGCTCGCATCTCGGGTGTTCTTGGCTCGACTAAAGTTACTCGTTTAGGCTCCAACGTCCATGACCACCTGCTCTCAAGTTTTTGCGTCTCGATTAAAATTCTTCGTTTAACGCTCCTTTTCCACGAACACCCATAAAATAATAAAATAAATAAATACATACTAAAACGACACGAAACAAATAAAAATCTAACAAAATATTATACAAAATACATAGGAAAAGAGATGTGTTTTGCAACACATCACACGCATTTGTGAGACACTAAGAAGATTAAATTTAAGATTATCAATAAGATTGACATTTTCATACTTGAGTTTCCCAGCATGAAGCGTCCCAGAACCCAACACCTTACCCTTTGAATCATTACCAAAAGATATATCACCCCCTCCATGAGCTAACAAGTCTAAGAGAAGAGCTCTATATCCTGTCATGTGCCTGGAGCCTCCATTGTCTACATACCATAAGATATTTAAGCATGCAGGCTATTTAAGCATGCAGAAGCTCCCTGCACATCAGTAATGAATTAGTTTTGGTGAGTATCCAAAACCATATTGGCTTTGGGTGGGTTCATGGATTTATCAGCCTCAAGTTTAGGAGAGTGATCAGTGGTTTGAACAAGCTTTTGGACTAAGTTCAACAACTGTTGCTGTCCATGTCCTATGGGCAGTGGCGGATCTAGGAATTTTTTTCCCTGGGTTCCCTTTTTAGGTGTTTCAACTTTCAATTTCATATTACCAAACATAAAAAATTCGGGTCGGTTCAAGGGTTCGGGTCCAAAAATACTAGGTTAAAGTATATTAACATAACTAAATACCAAGTTTCAAGACATAACAAGAACACACTAAATCATAGTTTAAAGCATATTAAGAGCATTTCGAAGAGTTTTTATCTTTATCCATATAATTTAACTAAAAAAACACATTTATCCTAAAAATATAAAGATTTTTAAAAAATCTCTCACATCTCGTTCTTTATCCTTATCTCCTAATCATTTATCCTAAAAAAAACTAAGATTTTTCTTCTAAAATTTATTTTTAATAAGTTTTAAGAGAATGGATTCAGGTCAATGATTATCATTAAAATATGCAATTCAAGTTGATGATTATCTATCATGAGTTCATGACACTATCAAGTAAGGGGGTGTTTGGGATTGATTATTCAAAATAGATTATGCGTTTTGGAAAAGCAGGGGTGGAGCTGCCTATTGATTATTGCGTTTTAGTAGCCTAAAAAACTGATTATCTGCGTTTTCAAAACACAATCCCAAACATTAAAAACTAATTATCTGCGTTTTCAAAACGCAATAATCTAAAAATCTGATTCAAAACGCAATCCCAAACACCCTCTAAGTAATATGTTGTTATCTAAGCAACAGACTGATCTAAATTATAGAAGACATTGATGCACACAAAATAGCAATAACTAATCTCCAGTCCTTCAAGAATCAGACATTTTGCACTTTATCAATGACTAAAATACAAAATGCACTAATCACAAACAACAAGATGTGAAGTACAAAAAGCCCCTAGAATCATCTAAGAAAAACCAAGAAAAGCAACAGCAAAATTATATATGATATATCATCAACATCGTTAAGACTTTGTATAGGAGCAAGTGAGCAACAAAACAAATCGAAAAATAGGACATCAAAACAACACTAGAATTAAACATCAACGATAGTTTAAATCAGATTAAAAAAAATAACATTATAACATAAGCAAATTGAAAAATAACAAACCTGAGGTGTGAAATTTAAGCAATCCTTGAGTTATGTGAAGTCTTAAGAAATAGGTGGCCGGAGTCGTGTATGGGCGGGAAGTGGAAAAAGCTAGAACCTGGAGGTGGAGGAGGCTGAAGGAAGTGGGGATGACTGAGGGGGGCAGGGCTCGAGAGGCAAATTAAAGTTTGTATGTTTGTCTTTTAATGAAACCCTAATGTTGGTTTAATGTAGGTTTAAAATAAATTAAAAAAAAAAGAGAAAACGAAAAAAAAGGATTTTATGCCGCAATCAGGAATCGAACTGGGTATCTTAGGTTTAGAATAAAAGCTCACAGCCACTAGAACATGTCACACATTTGTTAATGGGTTCCTTTTATATTATTTTTATGGGTTCCTTCTAAATTTTCAACATATATTAACACTAAAATTTCCAAACCGAGTGGGTTCCCGGGAACCCACTCCTTACAACGTAAATCCGCCCCTGCCTATGGGATACGTGTTTGAAGGTGGAGCATATGTTACTTATACATCTCTGGGAGAGGATAATTCATTTAAGGTTTTGGTAACAGATGTTTGAATAGGTTGAAAATTTTGTTTGGATTTTCCTCTTGAAGTATTGATCCCATGATCAACCTAAGTTTTAGCCTTATACTTTTTTTATTTTGACATCAAATTTTTTTAGATAAAGACATTCTTGTGTTTTGTGATTATAAATGTGATATTAGACTTGTTCTTTTAGATAAAGACATTTTTTTAGATAAAGACATTCAAATTTTTAAAAAAAAATTGATGTCAAATAGCACATTTTTAATTAGACTCACACACACTTGTTCTTTTGTTGACATTATAAGCTTTTAGAAGAAAAAAAAATTTGGTGACATGATTCTTCTTTGATCTTCCCTTCTCTTTCTTCTTTTTAAAAGATACTAAAGCATCTGCTGGAACATCCTTCAAGGGAATGATTTTTACTATAGGTGCTTTGACATCTTCAATGGTTTGAAAATTAGCTGGTTTAAAATTATCAAGAACGTCACACTCATTTGACCATGTAGATTTAAATTGATAATTTTCAACTTCAGCTATTGATGAGGTACCTTCTGGTTTTTCAAGAACAATTTTCAAACCATTTGGTTTATTGATTTTAATGACTTTACCTTCCAGAATTGTGGGGATAACCTCAATCAACATGTTTTCCTTTTCAACAGAAGTTTGTGAATTTTGATCATTGCTCTTAAGAAAACCAATTCCAAACTTGATGTTGCTTTTGGATTGTTAGTTGATAAGCATTTCATAACCTTTACATGATTCCACCCATTTTTCACAAGTGATTTGGTGTTTTCAAGATCCTCTTTACAACTTTGAAATTTAATTATCATAGTTTGGAGTTGATCTTTGGTTATGCTTGCTTCATGTGATAAGATGCTAATTTCAGATTCTTTTTCAGTTAATTTTGATTTTAACTATGTTGTGAGTTTTCTAACTGATTTTCATCTTCTAAAATTTTCCTTCTATGATTTTCATTCACCTCTTTAATGTTTGCAAAATCTATTACACAATTGTTTGAACATAAATCCTTAAGAATTTGAGGAGATACCTTAGCAGCAACCATCAAAACATAATACACTTGCATTCCATGGATCTGAGAGATTAGCTTCTTCCTTTTCAACAACCTTTTTATCTGAAACAACTGTCTCAACAATTTCATTTGTCAAATTTCCAGATTCAGATATCACCTCTTCAGATTCAACCCTTTCAACTATAGTCTCAAGAGCCATGAAGCAGAAATTTTCTGGTTCATTTTTGGCTAGGGGAGCAAAGTTTTCATCAATTAGTTCCTCAGGAAAGCTGCTCCAGTCAACAAATCCTTGAGTAAATAGGCTTTGTTGACTGGTTTCTGCTTGAGCAGATGGTGGATAACAGCTTGAGGCATCTGATACTGAGCAACAACGGTTAGGATATACTGAATCTGAGGTATGGTGATTTTGCACATTTGGTCCAGAGGTATTTTGGGAATATTGATAAGTGTTGGTATGAGGTCTTTGATTTGGATAGGTTATCATAAGTGAACTAGTTTGGCTCCTACACTCCCTAGCAAAATGACCCATTTTTTGACATTTATAACACTTAATCTTGGATTTATCCAACCCACCTTAGACCCTTCATGCAACCCAAGGTATTTTCTACCTGTTTTCTAGTAAAACTTGTTAGTTCTAACATTGAGTAAAGCTAGTTAGTGTAAAATGTCCATTTCTTCTAAATCTATAGGATCAAAATATTGAAGAGCATTATACTCAAAGGACATGTTGTTAGAGGTCTAGATATCACCACTTGCTGCAAATGCATAGTTGGGTGAGCATGAATCAGAGTTAAAACCATAATTTATGTCAATAAAATGATCATAACCCTGATCCTTACTATTACCAGACACTTCATCCTGACCCAAAAGTGTCATATTACCAAACACATAATCATCATACACTTTTCCAGAATCCTGAAGCTTCTTTTTCTGGTTAAGCTATCTTTTGTGACACCCGTCGAAATCACAGGTCATATCCATACATTAGTTACATGTACACATTATGCATGACATTTCATTTTACATGTTTTATTGCAAATGAGCCATACAGGGCCTCATCAAGTCAGTTTCGATGCTTACAGTTTAGCATTAGGTCCAATAGTAGGAAGAATTTCATAACTAGTTGAGTAGTTATCTGAGCTATAGAGAGATCATATCAAAAACCCTAGTTTGAGAAACTCATACAATTGTACATAACATTTCAATTGTGATTCAGTCAAGGACAAAATCAAACAATGTCCATACACAAGAATTTTCCGAACACAATATCCAAAAACGACTAGTAAGATCACTAGTTGAAAAATATATATTGTGCACACAATTAGATTACCTTGTATTACATAGACTTGTACAAAGACCCTTCTTAGCATTCAATTATGACAAGGGACCAAGTATGTTTACAAGATGTATATTAAAATGTTCAAAAAAATATATATGTATATACATACATACATACATGCGATGGCATATATACACACACACACATAGATGTATGGTGATTTTCAAGGATCAAACTTTTACACTTTAAATGATCCATCAAGTCCATCTTAGATTCAACCAAAATTAGCTAAACACTTGACTTTGTATTCCTTACATACTGGTTGACTTGCCAAAAATAAAACCCCACACATACATACATACATATATACACGACACACATGTACATGTGTGTGTAGTGTTTGTGTCTTCCACTCTTACACAAGTCGCTTCAAGACATTCTTCCACCAAGATTCCTAATACAAACTTTAGTCACCTCCATCAAATTCCTAGATGTTACATGAATAAGGAAAGCATCTTATGACACATAGGAAAGTCTAGTGTTGACTTACCTCATTTGACATCCACCATATCTTATACAATATCCTACCAAGTCAACCTTAGACACTTCTAATCACCCAAGACACCATGATTATCATGCATCAAATCCTTGTGAGATTGACTAATCCATGGCCTCCTAACACCTTATAATTTTTGGCCCACAACCCCCAAGAAAGCAAGCTCACATCACCTTCATAATCTCTTCCAAATCTATCCAAAATCACCTTTAGAAGATCAATATGCTTTCTTTTGCCTTTCTTGAGCCATCATGACTTTTTATCCATAACTATTGTATAAGGCCAAGAGAATTAGCGAGTTAGTGCACAAAACAACTAAACACCACTCCTCCACCTCTCCCTCTCCCTTCTCTCAGCCGAACACCACCACCACACCACCATCACCACTCGGCCACCACCACAACTAAACCACCATTCACATACAAGCTTTTACATATAACCATTAACTTTCAAGGGATCATTATGGGTACAAGGAGCATAACCAGGTTGTACAAGGCACCTAACTCCCTGTTTTTCATAAGACACTAGGAGGTATAACATTGTTTTCTCAAACTTATGTTTTTATTCTTACATAGTCTTTTAAATACAAAGTTGTTCACTAAGTATGTTTACTCTTGTAACTTAATCAAACAGGTGGATGAACCCATGTTTTAAATACATTATGTTAACTAATAAATATATGGGTTTACACCCACTAGGGGCCAAAATATATATGTGGATATATACATATGGTAGAAAATTTTATAAAAAAATTTATATGTTTTCTAAACTCATTAACACAAGGCATAGTGTTGAAAGTTGTTAGTCATAACAAAGCTTACAAAGATCCATGTGTTTTTAAAGAAAAGTAATATTTGACATGAAGTATTATTATTTTCACAAAAGTTGTCAAGTATGAAAATAGTAAGTTAAGCATACTTAAACATGGTAGATCTACACACTTGACAAAACAAAAAGTGTGAAACCTTCAACACATGAGTACATCAAAGTATATAAAACACTTGCTTTTCACAAATAAAAGTAATGTTTTTTCCAAGAAACTAAGCTATCTTTTATCAAAGATCACTAGCTTACATAAAGAAGGCAAATCTTTCCATTAAAGACACATTTAACTTAAAGAGTTAAGTTACAAAGACAAGCGTAACAAGAGAACAACTTGTAGACAGTACAAGTAACATAGACCTAAAATGTCTCTTTTACATAGGACACATAGGTCAATCTCTCTAGCTCAGACTCATTAGTTCATTTCCAAGACACACCATAAGGTGAGTTTCACTGTTTTTACATTTTTCCTGGGGAAAAACATGCGTACAAAGTTCAGTTTTCAGTTACATACATGACTATTATGTGAACATGAGACATCAAGATTTAGGATCCATTATGCCCTCGTGTCATACATCATATCATAACCATTAGCTATGGACTTAGCCATGAAACACCAGAATAGATCTATTGGGTTGACACCCCCACTCTTGGTCAGTCGCTCTGACCGGATGACAAATATCAAAAGAGTGCTAGTATTTCACATTTATTCATTGTCTTGAGTGTACAATGGGCGAGGCACAACATGTCAAGGTTTGGTTATGGGCTTGATGTATTGTAAAATACATCTATTTCCAGTGTAAATTTTGTACAGTTTTCGAGTCGTTTAGATAGTGTTTTTATTAGTTTTAGGCTTGTACCGGTCTATTTTATCTAGTATAGGTTTTTATAGATTTTTATTTGTTTTGTGTCTTTTTTAGTATTTATCTATTTTATTTTGTATTTTGTAGGTGTTCATGGACGTTGGAGCGTAAACGAGCAACTTTAGTCAAGTTAAAAACACCTGAGTCTAAAGCATGAAATTATAATAATACTATATAATAAATAATAATAAAACAAAAAACCAAAAAAAATAAACGTGACTTTGTTTATCACATTTGACAAAGGCCTATGACCCAAATAACTAATTGTTGAAGGGCTCCACTAATAACCAATTGTTGAAGAGGAAAATAAGGAGACAGCGGCAATATTAAAAGGGGAGGCGGCGCACAATAGGATTTAAAAAAAGGAGCTGCACAATTATTATTAAGCGGAGGAGCGACAAGCGACAATCAGTGGAGTACTATTATAGTGGCAAGCCAGGGATCAAAGGTTCTAAGCCAGTGAGCGATTATACGGGTGTCAATCATTCGGTTTTTTCGTTCCTTTATTATCTTTGTTCTAGACAATGATTGCTGAATTTTTATTTGGCTTTGTTTCTCTTTTCAAGATGATTTGTGGGTAAAACTTTTATAGTTACCTAGGCTAAGACAAATAACTATGTTTTGATTTGATTTTTCTATGGTGTTTGGAACGTGTTTTGGATTTATGATTCAGTAAAGATTTTGATTTCTTTAGATCTAGTGTAAGTGCGTATTTATTATTTTCTTATTGTCACTTATTCACTTCACTTGCACTTTTGTGAATGTCTTTCATGTATGAGTGCTAGTTAGGTTGCAGACTTTGTGTAGCAACTAGTTTATGGTTAATAGTCGCGAGTTTACCATAGGAGTGGTATTTGATGGTTAGAAGATTTTAGGTATTCTTCCAAGTTCAATAGCTGTGAGGTGAGGACTTGTTGGTATGTCTAGGTTGTTAAATTGCTAGGTTAGAGGCTTTGTGAGAAGATCTGCCTAGTTTCCCTTTCAACTCCTGCATATCAAGTTAGATCTAGGCTTCAATAATTACCCCTTACACCTAGTGTAGTGAGGCTTTCGCGCTGTGAGGTAGATTGTCTAGCGGGTACTCGATCATAAGAGTTTGATAACCTGTGAGGGTTTGTACTCCAACCGTAGTTTAACAGCACAACAATATTCTAGGGTTTCCCCTTGAGAAGGGTCGAGGGCGTCTAGTTTATTCTTAATGTTTAGTATTTTAAGATCCCGGTTCCAAATCAGTTCCAAAACCATAGAAGCTTATCAGGTATAGTTAAGAGTCTGGACTAGGTAGTGTCTTGTCATCATCTGAATTCAGCTCAACTAAGTTCATGTCTCTAGTTCAGTTTAGTAAATTTTAGTTAAGCTTTATTTTATTGCAATTTATTTTTCAGTAAAACCCCCATTTAAAATAATAAATTAATTTAATCAGTATTTAGGATAAGTAATCGAGTCTTGTTTTCGTTTTCCATTAGAGTCTCGTGGGTTCGATATCCGGACTTACTTTAGCTATACTAGAGTCGATAGGTTCACTTGCCTGTCACTAGTTTAGTTTTAGAGAGTCTAGAGTATTACTAGGTGACTAGTTTTAGTTTAATTTAGTTATTTTTATTAAACTACTTTTAGCACATCAGGGCTCATGTCATATCACATATTAATTATTGCCCTAGCTAGGTAGTAATTTAGTCGGATTTGGATTACAGGTCCAACATGCAAAAACCTGTGAACTCACCAACTTTATGTTGACCCATATATTTTTCATGCATGTTTTTCAGGAAATTAGCATGGAGCATGGAACTTGGGAAGGTCACGTACGAGCATTCAAGGGATACCATCTTTTGAACTATTGTTGTGATGTTTTGATCTAAACACTTTTAACAATGGTTTCTAATCCAAACAATTAATGTTATCTGAAATATCTGTGCTATTTGTTATTTTATTTCAGCTAATTTTTATTTTTATTTCGAGTCTTTTCTATTTTTCTTAGTTTATTTTATCTGTTATTCTCTTACCTCTTTTATTGTCTACTCTGCAGTTTTATGCCAGTTACTCGTTCGAGGAGCAAATCAGCTGCTGAAGTTAAGCTTGAAGAAGTAAGTTCTTCTAGCTCTAGTTCTTCTAGGTTGTTTTCCCCACCACCCAGTCCACCACCAAACTTTCCCCAAATGGCTGAACGTCGCACTATCCACCAACAATCCACCCAGGGTTTTACGGAGTTAACTCCCCTATTACCATCCCAGCCATCAACAATGAGGGGTCCTGGCAGATACCCTCCTACATCATGACGGCCATTGCTAACACCTGTCAATTCCACGGCCGCGATGATGACGATGCCCCAGCCCACATAGCCCGTCTGACTCGCATCCTAGCTACCTTTAAGCTACAGGGTGCCACAGATGATGCTAAATTCCTCCACCTATTCCCCTTTTCCCTTGCTGGTCGAGCCGCCACTTGGCTCGACTCTCACCCTACTGACACTTTTACCACCTGGGATGCCTTTAAAGAAGCTTTTCTGAATAAGTACTTTCCACCTAGCAAGGCATCCCGCCTTCGCGATCAGATCCATTCGTTCCGGATGGAACCTGATGAGCCTTATTATCTTGCATGGGAGCGTTTTCAAAACCTGCTTAGCAGGTGCTCCCAACATGGTCTGATTGATTGGGCCCTTGTAGAGAAATTCTACAATGGCTTAACTTATGAAGCAAAGAACCGTTTTGATACTTCTGTAGGCGGCCACATGATGGGTAAGAAAACTGCGGCCGAATGCAATGACTTATTTGAAAGTTTTGCCCAAACAGACCATGAGCAGCGGACTTTACTCAGGAATTCCATTCCTACACCTAGTACCACCTCACCAGCTCGAGGTGTTCACCAAGTCACATTGGACACTAGTGTGGCTGCTGCTTTAGATGCATTAACTAAGGAAGTGAAGGAGTTAAAGTTGAAATCTGAAAAGTGTGAGATATGTAGGGGAGGGCACGTTACTTCTGAATGCCCTTTGATTCATCAGGATGAGCAGGTGGATTTTATAGGCGATCAGAACCGCGGGTCAAATAACTCTTATGGAAATTCTTACAACCCAGGTTGGAGGAATCATCCAAACTTCAGCTGGAAATCTTCCAGTAATCCCCCTGGTTTCTCATCAAACTCTACACATACCTAGGGGCAGAGTCAGTATTCGGGTGGAAATTCGGGTAATAATGTAGGTTTGGGTACTGAGGGTGGTTTGGGTGAAATAAAAGATCTGTTAACCCAGTTGGTAGCTAAAGATGCCCACACTCAAAAAACTCTAGCAAAGCATGACACCTTATTGAAAAATCAGGCTATGCTCTTGAAAAATCACCACTCTGCATTCTTAGATCTTCAGCGTACCGTTGGTGACATTGCTAGGCAGTTGGAAGAGCGGCCCCAAGGTCAGTTCTCGGGTAGTACTCAGCCCAACCCAGCCGCCCAACTGAAAGCAGTCACCACTCATAGTGGTAGAGGGGCAGAGAGAGTTAGTGAGCAGGTAGAGAGTGAGGTAGAGGAGCAGGTAGATGAGGAAATAGAGATGGAGGCTCCTAGTAGGATGCAACCTAGGCTAGGCCCAGCAAGTACCGCACCAAATAGTGAGTCTCAGATAGAGAAGGTTGTAGGTAGGACACTCACACCAATTAGGCCTACCCCTGAGATTGATCCTTCTCGTCTTCCATACCCAGCCCGCCTTAGGAACCAGAAATATGCTAAGGAGTATGGACATTTTCTAGATATGTTTAAGCATCTTAAAATCAATCTCCCGTTTATTGAGGCCCTCCAGCATATGCCTAAATATGCCAAATTCCTTAAAGATCTTCTGAAAAGGAAAGATAGGCTGGGGGAGGTCTCAAACATTCCATTGACTGCGGGATGTTCTGCGGTGGTTTTGAACAAGCTACCGGAGAAATTGACAGACCCCGGGATTTTTACAATCCCGTGTATGTTTGGTAGTGACACTCAAAACCACGCGTTGGCAGACTTAGGTGCTAGTATCAACCTGATGCCTTATTCTCTTTATGAGAAACTAGACCTAGGTGACCTGACCCCAACACGCATGACTTTATCCCTTGCTGACCGATCGGTCAAATATCCACGGGGCATTGTGGAAAACTTGTTGGTGAAAGTTGATAAATTTGTTTTCCCCGTGGATTTCTTTATTCTTGACATGGAGGTAGACGACAAAGTACCTCTAATTCTAGGTCGTCCGTTTCTGCGCACCGCCAAGGCACTCATTGATGTCTTTAACGGGAAGATCACTCTACGCGTAGGAGATGAGACGGTCACCTTTGAGATCGTCAAATCCATGAGATACCCTGGTAGTCAAGACGATTTTAGCGGTCCCCCTGACTCTGTTTACTTCATAAATTCTTTTATTTCTCGGGTGGACCGATGTCTTGATTACATCTGTGGGGGTGATTTGGTAGTTGAAAACCATGATGAGGAGTTAGATTTGGTTGGGGAGGAAGCCCCTTTGTTTCCTGAGGCATTAGAGATTAGTGAGGTTCGTGAGGAGAGTAGTAAACATTCATTAGAGATACCACCGCCTTTAGAACTTAAGGTTTTACCCTCTCACTTAGAGTATGCCTACTTAGGGGAGAATGCTAGTTTGCCCGTCATTATTTCTTCTAAGCTAACGGAGGAGGAGAAGAGTCGGTTGCTTGATGTGTTGAAGGCACATAAGCAAGCCATTGCATGGAGGCTCTCTGACATAAAGGGCATCAGCCCTACCTACTGCACCCATAGGATACTCATGGAGGATGACTATAAGACTGTGGTGCAGCCTCAGAGACGCCTAAATCCAAACATGCAGGAAGTAGTTAGGAGTGAGGTTCTTAAGCTTATGGATGCCGGTCTGATCTATCCCATCTCTGATTCCCCGTGGGTGAGCCCGACTCAGGTTGTCCCTAAGAAGGGAGGGATGACTGTGGTCACTAATGAGAAGAATGAGCTCATACCTACTCGTACTGTCACTGGTTGGCGTGTCTGTATTGATTACAGGAGACTGAATGACGCCACCAGGAAAGACCATTTTCCTCTCCCGTTCATTGATCAGATGTTGGAGCGTTTGGCAGGGCAGCAGTTTTACTGTTTCCTTGACGGATTTTCAGGTTATTTCCAGATCCCCATTGCACCGGAGGATCAGGAGAAGACCACCTTTACATGCCCCTATGGCACTTATGCGTATTGCCGCATGCCGTTTGGGTTATGTAACGCTCCAGCCACTTTTCAGCGTTGCATGATAGCTATCTTTCAGGATATGATTGAGACGTCTATGGAGGTTTTCATGGATGATTTTTCGGTTTATGGTAGCTCTTTTGATGTTTGCTTGGTTAACTTAGAGAGGATGTTAGAGATATGTGTAGAGTCTAAGTTAATGTTGAATTGGGAGAAGTGTCACTTTATGGTGACTGAGGGGATAGTACTAGAACATAAGATTTCTAGGGATGGTATAGAGGTTGATAGGGCTAAGATTGACACCATTAGTAGGCTTCCACCTCCGACCAATGTCAAGGCCATCCGTAGTTTTCTAGGTCATGCGGGTTTCTATCGTAGGTTCATTAAGGATTTTTCCAAAATCACTCGCTTCATGACCCGTCTTCTTGAGAAAGACGTTCCTTTTGTTTTTGATGAGGAGTGTCTTAAGGCTTTTGAGTTTTTGAAGGAGCGGTTGGTGAGTGCTCCTATCTTAGTTTCACCCGACTGGAGCTTGCCTTTTGAGCTCATGTGTGATGCGAGTGACTACGCAGTCGGGGCAGTCTTAGGGAAAAGGCGTGACAAACATTTTCACCCTATCTACTACGCCAGTAAGACCCTTAATGATGCTCAGGAGAACTACACAACCACCGAGAAAGAGCTCTTGGCGGTTGTGTTTGCTTTTGATAAATTTCGTTCTTATCTCGTGCTCTCCAAAACCACCGTCTTTACTGATCACTCGGCTTTGCGGTTTCTTTTCGCAAAGAAGGACGCCAAACCTCGTCTAATTCGATGGATTCTTTTGCTTTTCTGAGTTTGATATTGAGATTAAGGATAAATGGGGAGCAGAGAATGTGGCTGCAGATCACCTTTCTCGTTTAGAGGATCCGAGTAGAGAGGAGATTCGTGAGGAGGCGATTGGAGGTAAATTCCCTCACGAGTCCATTGATTTCGTTGAAGCTGAGAAGCAGGGTATGCCATGGTTCACTGATTTGGCAAATTACCTTGCTCATGGGATGTTGGTAGAGGGTATGAATACCCAATAGCGTAAGAAATTCCTGAGAGATGCTACTAGGTATGTGTGGGATGATCCTTTTCTGTTTAGGATAGGAAGTGATAGAATTTTGAGGAGATGTGTTAGTAGAGAGGAGGGACTAGAGATTATTAGGCATTGCCATGAGAGTCTCTATGGAGGGCACCATGCTCATCACACCAATGTGTAAAAGGTCTTTGATAGTGGTTTTTATTGGCCTACTGTGGTGAAGGATGCCCTCAATTTTGTGAAGTAGTGCGATGCCTGTCAACACACCGGTAACATTTCATCCAAGGATGAGATGCCTCAGAACCCCATTCAGGTTCTTGAAGTTTTTGATGTCTGGGGCATTGATTTCATGGGACCGTTCCCCATTTCTAGAGGGAACCGGTATATCCTTGTGGCCATTGATTATGTTTCAAAGTGGGTGGAAGCGCAAGCTTTACCTACTAATGATGCCCGAGTGGTGGTGAAATTTTTGAAGAAGTTGTTCACTCGGTTTGGTACTCCCAAGGCACTTATTAGTGACCGTGGTACGCATTTCTGTAACACCATGATGGAAAAGGTGTTAGCGCGCTACGGGGTCACTCACCGTTTATCGACCGCTTACCATCCTCAAACAAGCGGTCAAGTGGAGAATGCAAACCGAGGAGTGAAGAGAATTCTTGAGAAAACCGTTGGGAAAAGTCGGAAGGATTGGTCCGACAAGTTAGATGATGCGCTTTGGGCGTTTAGGACGGCTTATAAAACGCCATTAGGTACTACACCTTTTATGATTGTTTATGGTAAAGCGTGTCATCTACCCGTTGAGTTAGAACATCGAGCTCTTTGGGCCCTCAAGGCGGTTAATCTTGATCTTACCGAGGCTGCTAGGAGATGATTTTTCCAGCTTCATGAGTTGGAGGAGCTTCGGGATGCAGCATATGCACGGTCGTTGAGCATTAAAGAGAAAACTAAGGAGTTGCATGATAAGAGGATCAAGAAGGTGAAGGAGTTTAGAAAGGGAGATAGAGTGCTTTTATATAATTCACGGTTGAAGTTGTTCGCAGGTAAGCTTAAGTCCAAATGGGCGGGTCCATACACAGTTAATGAGGTTTTCCCATATGGCACAGTCGAATTACTAAATGATGCAGATGGAAGCACTTGGAAAGTTAACGGTCATAGGCTTAAAATTTATATCGGAGGACCGTTAGACCCGACGGAGAAGGAGGAAACTCCTTTCGAGACTCCTTAGAATGAGAGATGGTTCAGTTCTTGGGTACAATCCCAAGTGTAGAGTTTGCAAATTTATTTTTGTACTTATTTATTTTTAGCTTTTCATTTATTTTTGTACTTATCTATTTTTAGCTTTTCATTTATTTTTGTACTTATTTATTTTTAGCTTTTCATTTTTTTTTTTTGTGGTTCGGTATTGTGCTTGGGTTTTGTTTGTTTCGTTTTGCGCAGATTCGGATTGCACCACCCGTACTCAATCTCCATTCGGGTGATTCTGAAGCTGTTATCATTTATCAAGGCAAACCCGAGAGTTTATAATTGTGTCAGAGCCGATCGCGAATGAAATGCTATACGATCGAGCTGGATTGGACTAGAGGTTTTGGAGCTTACGCGTTAATAAACCAGATAAGTCCTTTCCAATTTGCCCTTTTCTTTTTATTTTTGTATTCGGAATTTATTTTTTTTTGTTTTGAGTCGTTTTCTATTCCTACATTGAGGGCAATGTAGAGTTTAAGTGTGGGATGGAAACTGTCGTCTAGTCCATATATAGGGTCGTTTTGAGTCCAAAAAAATGAAAAAGGAAAAAAAATTAAAAAAAAAAGTCCCTGATTTTGAAGTTTGCATTATATAAAATATGGAAAATGATAGGTAAAGTTAGGTGACCGGTTTTCAAATAGTATGTATAATAAGAGATTAAAATTGATTGAAAACGTGTCTGATTTGGGATATGTGGGTAGGCTCGGCCGGTAGAAAGGTTTCCTTTGAAAAGTAATAAATTAATTATGTTAGGCTATTTTGTGGGTTCTCATCTAGGAGAAACGGGGAGACCGAAACCGCCAAAAATAGTATAAGAAGCACCGTTATAAGTAGAAAACCGTTAGAATTTCTAATCACTTAAAAAAAATAGAAATCAAAGCAAAAATGCTGAAGCTTAAGGTGCCTGGCCACTGGGATAGCGACTTGGATTGGTCACACCCTCTGAGTTAAGTATGCTGAGATGAAAAAAAAAATGTTGAAGCTTAAGGTGCCTGGCCACTGGGATAGCGACTTGGATTGGTCACACCCTCTGAGTTAAGTATGCAAAAAAAAAATGATTTTAAATTCTCTTGGTTTTCTACACAAGACGGTTGGGAAATGGTTAATTGGTCGTTCCTTTAGCTTCAAAAGCTTGAGGCGAGATTAGGAGGAACGGTGGCTTCCTTCGAGTGAGACCCTAGATAAACTAATCGACATGAACTTAACATAAATAAAAAGGGGCTTGGAAACCGGTGTGGGTTTAAGAGGATCAATATACCTGCAATCGCAATCAACACGTTAGTAGATTATTAATTAAGTAACCTATGTTTTGAAACTGGATGTAAACCTAACTGTGATTCCATAGCATAATTCTTTTTCAGGGACGAAAAAAAGATAAGTGTGGGGATATTTGATGTATTGTAAAATACATCTATTTCCAGTGTAAATTTTGTACAGTTTTCGAGTCGTTTAGATAGTGTTTTTATTAGTTTTAGGCTTGTACCGGTCTATTTTATCTAGTATAGGTTTTTATAGATTTTTATTTGTTTTGTGTCTTTTTTAGTATTTATCTATTTTATTTTGTATTTTGTAGGTGTTCATGGACGTTGGAGCGTAAACGAGCAACTTTAGTCAAGTCTAGAACACCCGAGTCTAAAGCACGAAATTATAATACTATATAATAAATAATAATAAAACAAAAAACCAAAAAAAATAAACGTGACTTTGTTTGTCACATTTGACAAAGGCCTATGGCCCAAATAACTAATTGTTGAAGGGCTCCACTAATAACCAATTGTTGAAGAGGAAAATAAGGAGACAGCGGCAATATTAAAAGGGGAGGCGGCGCACAATAGGATTTAAAAAAAGGAGCTGCACAATTATTATTAAGCGGAGGAGCGACAATCAGTGGAGTAATATTATAGAGGCAAGCCAGGGATCAAAGGTTCTAAGTCAGTGAGCGATTATTCGGGTGTCAATCATTCGGTTTTTTCGTTCTTTTATTATCTTTGTTCTAGACAATGATTGCTGAATTTTTATTTGGCTTTGTTTCTCTTTTCAAGATGATTTGTGGGTAAAACTTTTATAGCTACCTAGGCTAAGACAAATAACTATGTTTTGATTTGATTTTTCTGTGGTGTTTGGAACGTGTTTTGGATTTATGATTCAGTAAAGATTTTGATTTCTTTAGATCTAGTGTATGTGCGTATTTATTATTTTCTTATTGTCACTTATTCACTCCACTTGCACTTTTGTGAATGTCTTTCATGTATGAGTGCTAGTTATGTTGCAGACTTTGTGTAGCAACTAGTTTATGGTTAATAGTCGCGAGTTTACCATAGGAGTGGTATTTGATGGTTAGAAGATTTTAGGTATTCTTCCAAGTTCAATAGCTGTGAGGTGAGGACTTGTTGGTATGTCTAGGTTGTTAAATTGCTAGGTTAGAGGCTTTGTGAGAAGATCTGCCTAATATCCTTTTCAACTCCTGCATATCAAGTTAGATCTAGGCTTCAATAATTACCCCTTACACCTAGTGTAGTGAGGCTTTCGCGCTGTGAGGTAGATTGTCTAGCGGGTACTCGATCATAAGAGTTAGATAACCTGTGAGGGTTTGTACTCCAACCGTAGTTTAACAGCACAACAATATTCTAGGGTTTCCCCTTGAGAAGGGTCGAGGGCGTCTAGTTTATTCTTGATGTTTAGTATTTTAAGATCCCGTTCCAAATCAGTTCCAAAACCATAGAAGCTTATCAGGTATAGTTAGGAGTCTGGACTAGGTAGTGTCTTGTCATCATCTGAATTCAGCTCAACTAAGTTCATGTCTCTAGTTCAGTTTAGTAAATTTTAGTTAAGCTTTATTTTATTGCAATTTATTTTTTCAGTAAAACCCCCATTTAAAATAATAAATTAATTTAATCAGTATTTAGGATAAGTAATCGAGTCTAGTTTTCGTTTTCCATTAGAGTCTCGTGGGTTCGATATCCGGACTTACTTTAGCTATACTAGAGTCGATAGGTTCACTTGCCTGTCACTAGTTTAGTTTTAGAGAGTCTAGAGTATTACTAGGTGACTAGTTTTAGGTTTAATTTAGTTATTTTTATTAAACTACTTTTAGCACATCAGGGCTCATGTCATATCACATATTAATTATTGCCCTAGCTAGGTAGTAATTTAGTCGGATTTGGATTACAGGTCCAACATGCAAAAACCTGTGAACTCACCAACTTTATGTTGACCCATATATTTTTCATGCATGTTTTTCAGGAAATTAGCATGGAGCATGGAACTTGGGAAGGTCACGTACGAGCATTCAAGGGATACCATCTTTTGAACTATTGTTGTGATGTTTTGATCTAAACACTTTTAACAATGGTTTCTAATCCAAACAATTAATGTTATGTTTTGTAAGACTTGAATGTTTTTAAATGGTAATTCCTGTTTTATTAAATAATGCTTGTGTGACTTTTGTGCTTGGAAATCATTTCAGTTGCACCCCGTGTTTCCGCCTTAGGCGGGGTGTGACATCTTTCATAAGTTAAAAGGTTACCTTGAATCCAATTGAATTTCTCATAACTATTGCAATAGTGTCCCATATTTCTGGTAAAGTTCTCAAAAATCTGTGATTCAAAGTGTAATTTGGATAAGTAAGATCTACCAGTTTTAGTTCACTAATTAAACAGTTAAATCTTTCAAACTGTTGAGTTAATGATTCACCCTTAACATGACTAAATGTTTCATATTGTTGGTTAAGTATTTCACGGTTGTTTTCTATAACTTCCCAGTTCCACTAAATTATTCCTTTAAAGCATCCAACAACTCCTTTGCATTGTTACAGTGTAACAATCCAGCATAGATATCATTTGGTAGAGCCATAGCCACAATACTGAAGGCTTTAGCATCTGACTCAATTTTCTGAAATCTACGCCCGATTAGTTTTCAAACTTTTTAGGTTCTTGAACTTTAGGATCTTCGGTACTCGGCACCATCGGAACATGTCATCTAAATGTAACCGATTTCCAGCATCCTATGTTTTGTTGAGCAAGAACATGGCTCATCCGATGTTGCCAGATATTGTATTCAGATTTGAAAAGCATCGGTGGCTTGTTGCTCGTGCCAGTGTTGTGTGAACTGTGATTGATTGAAGACATTCTCTGAATTTTTGTAGAAACAGAGTATGTTTTAAAAACTTTTAATGTAATTTAACTCTTACTCTGTTTTCAAGAAAATGAACAAATGATATCAATAAATTTTGAGCTGATCTATTTATATTAAATTGATTTGTTAGATTAAATTTAATTGACCAAGTTCTGAACCAATTGTTGGAATCTGAGGTTGACTTGTTATGATGTTTAATAAATGAAGCAATAAATGAATGATAAAACAATTATAGAAAGTATAGCGGAAGTAAACTTTAAATCATAACAAATAAGGTTTCCGAACTTGTTTAAGTTAGGAAAGAGGAAAATATGTCAGGTAGCTGATTGGTTGAAGTATACGGACAGCGGGTAGGAGTTGAGGTGTGATTGGGTGAGATCTCCTAGTCTTGATAGCGAGCTTTCTGAAGCTGCAGATCTGGTGAACATGATGCGCGGCCATAGTCTAAATGGCGCCAATGATGTGTGGGTTTGGAACGGGTGCGGGCAGGGGGATAAGGTGTTCTTAGTAGGCGTGATGAAGGAAGTTATGATTTGGAATTTAGATCAGATGGGTTACTGTTTATATTCGGTTTAAATGGGTTCCGCATAACTGTAATATTCACGCTTGGAGGGCGGAGGCTTATAGAATTCCTACCAAGATCGAGTTACTTCGGCGGAATGTTAATGCTGGATCAATAGAGTGTCCTTTTGTGAAGAGGAGGAAGAATCAGTTGATCTATTGCATTGGAAGTTTGGGCGCAGATTGCAACTTGGTGCAAGGTTGATCCTGTAGATGCATATGTGTTGCTATCGCTTTTGAATTGTACAAGATTGCCGAAGTTTGAAGAAATAAAGATTTTGAAGATGTTCATTCGACCTATCATGAGGTCGAATGAGTTTCAAAGTGGTCAAATGAAGATTGAAGATTATCAAGATGTTATAAGTTGTCATTCGAGCTTGGTAAGGGTCGAATGTGTTCCTTCGACCTCTGCAAAGGTCGAATGGAAACTTCTATATATATTTTAGAGTTGTGAAGTTAGAACTTTTGGTCATTGTCGTGTGTGTTTTTCGAGAGAGTCTAGAGAGTTCTAAGGTGTAGGTTTTCATTAATATCTAACCTTTGTAAGCTTTATTAATTGATTATTAATGGAAAACACTTTGAAATGGATATTATTGTGTTCTGATCTGATCATTGTCATTTTGCCTGTGACCTAGGGTTTCCGCACCTAGATTTCTTATACTTGTGTGATATTATTGTTGATTAGTCAAAATCTGATCCTTCACAAACTGGTATCAGAGCTTTGCTCAATCACACAACTGCAAATTGATAGTTTTCAATCAGATTTACATCAAAAACATCAAAAGTTTTTCTGTTTTGCATGAACTTTGCAGGAACATAGAAATTGATTGATTTAGACTTGTTTTTACGGATAAAATCAAAATTTCTTTCACAAAACTTGATCTTCATTAGATCCGAATCAAAACCTACTTATTTTCCTCAAAATCCATCAACTTTTAAACAATTCAGATCAAATTGGTTGATTTTTGAAGAAAAATTGATTTTCAAATGGGTCGGGTCAAACGAGTTTGAGTTGGGTCGAAGGAGTGTGATTTTTGGGTCAAATCAGTCACGTTTGGGTCTAATCAAGTGGATTTAGGTCAACCCAAGTGGGATTTTAGGTTGAATCAGTTTGTTTGTTCATCATTCAGAGTGTGTTGTGTTTCATTCGAACCTTCCTAGTTCATTCGAACCTTTGTGGGGTCGAACGAAGTTCTTTGTCAGGTCGAATCAAGTTCTATCAGTTCAATTACTCATTCGAACTTGTTGTAAGGGTTGAACCAGTGATTCCAAGTTCATTCAAACCCTCGATTGTGGTGTTTAGGTCGAACCAACTTCCAGATTTTTAGATTTTCTAAGTGTTGTTATTTCGAACATCATGGACAACATTTGGGGATTACCGATGACTTCGAGACCTGCTATGACACAACCACAGCAAGTACCTACTAACCCTTGGGCCGTTGCAGCTCAAAAAGTGAACACACAACCATCATAGATGCCGAATTACTTTGCTTCATCGAGTTCGTCACAACCTGCTGTTACACATCCTCCACAACAAATGCCAGACTTTTGGGGAGTTGCAGCAGTAGCAGTAGCTAAAAGTCACACCACCAATGCTATTACTACCTTGGTTAATGACTAATCAACGGAAAATGGAAACCGTCCACCGAAGATGTTGGATATGAGCGAATATCATGAATGGCAAAGAAGATTCAAGATTCATCTTGAAGGCATGTGATTAGAAGGTGGGGAAGCGTGGCAGATGATTATGAAGGGTTATAGTCAACCAATGGTGGAGAACACGAACATACCAATTGAACTTGAGGACCTGAAAGATGATAAAAAGAAGAAGTTTGCAGCTGAAAAGAAGGCGCATTCTCAGTTATCTCAGGCATTGACTATAGATTTATTACATCAGTTTGGTCCATGTGCGACCTCGAAGCAACTTTGGGATGCTTTGAAGAGTAAGCACGATGGAAATGAGAAAACTAGGAGAATTCGTGTTGAAGAAATTAAGAAGGAGTTTGAGAATTTCAGTTATGTTCGGAATGAGACATTGAAGGAGCTTATACCAAGATTCTTTCATTTGTTGTCTGAATTATCAAACTATGAGATCATTATTCCCATGACTGAAGTTGTTGTGAAGTTTGCTAATTCGTTGTCCCCCATATTGGGGACAACATGTTGAGGTTCTGAAGGAAAAAAGATGCATTTCAATATTGGTCTATCAATGAGTTTATTCAGAAGCTGGAAAACAAAGAGATGGAAGAAATGAGAGAGGCAAAAAGAGCGCAGTTTCCACAAAATCCTGAGCTTTACTATGCTACATCATCTTCTTCTACTTCTATTCCATCAGGAGGGTCAAGTTTTGCACCTCAAACTACTTTTATATCAAAGGTTGAACCACCAATGAGTGCAGCAAGTTATTACACATCTGGACCATCATATACACCAACTTCATACACAACAACTCAACCTCCTATGTCAGCTTCTTGTTACTATACATCATTGGTGAGTACTCCACAACAACAACCACAAGTTGCACCGGTGATGAACCAAGCCTCATCAAGCCAAAGTCCGATCGTGTTGGAAACTTCCAACATGAACAATGTGACAGTAGAAGTGGCTCAACAACACATTGCATTGGTTTCAGCAATGGTCGCTTCTTATAATGGACTGGTGGCTAGTCAGATAGACAACAACAATCTAACTAATGAGGATTATGCCCAGATTGATATTCAGTTGGCATTTGCTAGCATGATGAGAAGGGCGACTAAGTTTATTGAAAAGACTGGCAGAACTGATCTTGCTACTTCACCAAACACTACCTATGGTTTCAACAAAGCCAAGGTTACGTGTTTCAAGTGTGGAACTTGAGGTCATTTTGCTAGAGAATGTACCTAACCGAAACAACAAGGTAACCGAAACCCTTTCAGCTCAAATTACCAAAACCGTCAATCACAAAATCAAGTTACCTTCCAAAGCCAAAACAATAACAACAACTATCAAAACCAAAAAAAATACCAAAACCGACAAAAAACCTCCCAAAATACCACACAAAGACAAACATTCACAACCAACCAAAACCAAACTACACATAACCAAACCAGAACCATTGTTCCAGTTTTTACACCAAACACTCAACCGCATAATGAGAATTAAGCTTTGGTGATTCAAAAGGATGAAGGTTTTGATTAGAATTCAATGCAACTGGGTGTTGAATAATAACTGGTGTAATGTTCAATGTTTTTCTCAAGAAGTGGTGAGCGAGGAGCCGGTGATAGTTGATGATGACTTGGTGAAGGAAAAAGTTTCTGAGAAGATTTCTAAAGTTGTGATTGAGGAGATAGTTGACGAGGAGGTTCCTAATGTTGATTTTGAGAAGGTTGAGGAACCGATTGAAGAAACGGTTTCCGGAACTATCATTGATTCTGTTGATGATGTCTCTGATGATTGAGAATCTGTTTATTCTGATTCAGAAAGTGAATCTGATTTGGAGGCTAGTGTGAACTCGCTTGATGATGATATCGATCAACTTTTAGCCGAAGCAGATTTTCAGATGACAAAGAAATCCTGCATGGTAGATGACGCTTTCACAATGGTGGATTATTCAAAGTTTTTCGCTGGAAAGGAAGCTCATTTTGCTTTGATGGCCATAACAGATCCTCCAAAATCGGTAAGTCCTAATTCTTCTTCTAGTGATAAGTATTGTGGTACATGCGATAGACTTCAGGATGAGGTTAAGCACCTAAAGCATCAACTTGATAGTGCTAAAATCGTCATTCAGTCGTATCGTAAGGATGAGAGAGATTTCAACAAAACACTTGATAGCTATAAGAAAGAAGTTTCTGAATTAACTAAAACTCTTTCAGTTAAACAAATAGCCATTAACAATTACATAAATGAAATAGACGAAACTAAACTTGAAATGGCTAAAATCAAGTGTTTTGCTAAAAAGATAAATAAAAAGTTGGAGAGTTATTAGAATGTGGCCTATGTTTTGGACCATATTATTGAGGAACCAGTTTAATCCAGTAGTGTGAACTACACATCTGTTCCTTCCCCGGTGTTATTCAAAAACCATAGTCTTAATTCAGTGACACCGGAGAGTTCAGATAAGTCGGATTCCACATCAGAGAACGAATCAAACACTTCCAGTGTTGGTGATCCGAATTCTGATGTGAGACCGATTCTAGGATTGAATAATGAGGGAGTGGTCACTGTAACTGATGAATCGGATTCTGAGAATGAGGAACCTAAGAAGAATGATGATATTCCTTTGGAAAATTACATTTGAACTAATGAGAGTGTATCATCTTCTAATGTTCCACATCCTCAAAAGGTTGAAAACAAACAAAATCCATTAGTTAAGCAATGTGATAAGAATGAGTTGAGTGACAAGCCTGTGAAAGTATTTTATCGGATGGAAGGATCCGATAAGATAATTTCTGATGATGAGTATCCCATTAAGTTCGCTAATTATTCTAAAATTGAGAAAATTTGTCAAGAAAGCACCATCTAGTTTCCAAAACATGAACGAACTAATGATATTCCACCCGAACTGATAAAGCGACTGTATGGTGATGACTCGAAAACACCTAAGGTTCATGTCACTAAGTTTGTCAAGCCTAAAAACAAGGTTAGCGGATTTTTGAACCGGCTTACTCAATGGAGCCCGCTCCTGAGAGTTTAAGACGTAAGTGTATTGATGATCAATACCCAGTTAAATCATTCGCTAACTATAATGACAAGAACTCGTTTGAGGAATATTGTGCATGTTACAAGTGTGGGGAGAGGGGGCATTTACTTTTTCACTATCCATACGTGCGACACAAAAGGCACGAGGCTGAAAGCAGGAAAAACCAAAGAAATTCGGTTGATGGTTATCCTCAAAGACAGTCGTTTCCACAAAGACAATTTTATCCTCAATGACAACAGTTTTATAATCAAAACCGTTTTTATCCACAAAGGGGAAACCAACCGATTGTCTATGACAATCGCAACCGAATAGCTATGGAGATGAAACTAAAGAAACCAATGGTGAACACGGATAATGATAAACAAAATGTTTTCCCAAAACTTTTTGTTAAATCATCAGCTGGACCTTCGTTAGTTCACTCAGACAAGGTAGTCAATAAAGTTTCATTTAAGAACGACATAATGAAACCTGTTGAGGTTAAACAACCTCAAATTAAGATTCTTAAACGTTCGGAACAAACTTGGACACCAAAGGGTTCTCCAGGTGCTTCTACTTCAACTGCTCAGGTTCAAACTAAATCGGTTTCTAAAACCAAAGTTTTAGAGAAACCTATTGAGAACCGTGAAGATGTTTTGAATAAACAGAAAAAGGTTGATTCAAAACAGAAAATTTGTGAAAAGAAAGAATCTTTGAATGTTAACACTCAAAGACCCAATACCACAAAGGCTTGGGTCCCTCGTAAAAACTAATCAATTTTTATTGGTGTAGGGAGCTCCATTTGGCTCTGTTAGCATTCTTTGGATTGTCGACAATGGAGTTTCTGGGCACATGACCGGGGATATGTCACTACTATTTGACATCAAGAATATAAATGGAGGGTATGTAGCGTTATCCGAAAACAAAGGAGGTTATATAACAATGGAGGGAAGTGTTAGCAATGGGATAGTGAGTTTCGAGAAGATTTATTATGTGAAGCAAATTGATTATAATCTGCTGAGTGTATCGCAGATTCGTGACAAGAAGTTTTTAGTACACTTTGATGATAAGTCTTGCTACATCTTGAAGTCTGGTTTCGTTATACCCAAAGAGTGGATCATGCTTAAAGCTCCGAGAGTGAACAATCTTTACATTCTTGACATGAGCAAAGCAACCACTAGACAGGGGCAAGTGACATATTTTCTATCTAAAGCTACAGAGAAAGAATAAATCATGTGGCACAGACGGATGGGGCATATTCACCTGAGAAAAATGAACAATCTGGTGAAGAATGGGCTTGTAGAAGGAGTAAATGTGAAACACTTTCAACTGAATGATAAGTGTGTGAGTTATAAGAAGGGAAAACAACACAAACATTCCTACAAACCCAATAAAGTGAAGTCGGTTAACATTCCACTTGAACGTTTACACATGGACGTATTTGGACCTGTTAAGCGTAAGAGTATTAATGGAGACCTATACTGTCTTGTGGTTACTGATGATTATTCAAGATTCTCGTGGGTGATGTGCATGCAACACAAGAGCAAAACGTTCAACAACTTGAAGGTATCATTTACCCGATTGGAGAACATTTATGGTTTGAAGATCAAACGTATCAGAAGTGATAAGGTGTCGGAGTTCAAGAATTCTATGATGGATACGTTGTGCGATGAAAAGGGTATTCACCATGAGTACAATGCACCATACACTCCACAAAAGAATGGTGTTTCAGAAAGAAAGAACAAGACTCTAATTGAAGAGGCTCATACGATGCTTGCATATTCTAATCTTCCAGTTATGTTCTGGAATGAGGCTATTCATGCAGCATGCTCTACATTGAACCATGTGTTGACAGTGAAGAAGTTTGGAAACACTTCTTATGAGTTGCTTAGCAGACGCAAGCCGAACTTAGAGTTTCAAGAGCCATTGGGGCACCATGTACGATGTTGAATCCTACAGAGAAATTTGGAACTAAAGCTGATGAAGGCTATTTTGTTGGATATGCGACACCACTTAAACGCATATTTAATAAAAGAACTAAACAAGTTGAAGAGTGGGTGAACGTTGATGTTCAACGCTACACTCAGAATGTTCCAGGAAATGGGCCCGATAGGATGTTTGACTACAAAGAACTCTTTGAGTCATTCAATCTTGAAAGCTTGGTTGAAGAAGTTGTGTTACGATTGTATTACGAGTGTGAGAATGCAATAACTTCACCGTTAGTGCGTCCGATCACTGTGACTCCTCTAACAGCAACTTCTGATGATGCGAATGCTCCTGTCGTTGAAGAATAGATTTTCCAGGACGCTTCGTCAATTCTTGATTCTTCCGAGTCGGAAGACGAGGAAGAAGTTACTAATGAAGCAGTCTTGGAGAATATTACAGTATCACCTCCAGTGAACCCTAATACAAATATTCCATCTTCATCAAATACGGAAATGATCTGGAGACGGCAGACAATTTAAATGTTCAAGCAGTGATTCTTGTTCCTGAACATCCGAAATCTCGGATTCATCAGATTCATCCGCTAGAACAGGTTATTGGTGATCCTAGAAGCAGTGTGACGACACGAGGACAATTGAGTCGTACAACATCACATGATAACATTGGAACCCTTGCCCTGTATGCCAAAATCCAAAAATCAGGTTGTCAAAATGATTGGTTGTTTGCTTGTTATGTTTCGTAGGTGGAACCAAGAATATACAAGGAAGCTTTACAAGACGAATCATGGGTGGATGCTATGCAGCAAGAACTACAACAATTTCAGAAACTTGGAGTCTGGACGTTGACAGATCTACCATCAGACAGGAAAAAGAAAGACACTAAATGGGTGTTTATGTGACACCCGGCAAACTCAGGTTAGTAACGTTGACTAAACTAGTAAGTCTACCTTAGCGAGTCATGCATATTACGTCCTTAACAAGGTCAGTCGAGTCGGTACGATGATTCGGGGGAATTATCGGGAGTCGTTATGATGATCCGCGGGGTCATCGGGAGTCGGTCCATAACTATGGGTACAAGGATCGGCGATTCGTGGAATCGCCGGGCCTAACGCACGCACGAGTCTCGAGTCCCGGGAATTGGTGAACGGATGTAAACGTGTTAGTTATCATGCATTATATGTTTGGAATCATTATGTGACTTATCGGTATGTGAATACGTGTTTAAATATGTTAAAATAGTGTTTAACGCGCCAAAAACCCATTCCAGACCTTATAGGCGATTAGGAGCTGGGAGGACTCCTAATCGCATGAACAAGGGGCGAGTAGGAGAAGTTATAGGCGATTGGGACCTAATCGCCTGATGTTACACGCGATTAGGCCCCCAATCGCGTATAAGGTTCTGCTAATCGCCTATACTGCAGGGTCCGGGTCAAAACACCTATAAATAGAACCCTTAACTCCCCAAACACCTCTAGAACAACCCTAGCTGCTCCCAAACCACCCACACACCTTAGAACACCTCTGGAACTCATTTTGCTACAAAAATCACCATCCCCAAGCTTACACACCTTTCTTTAGCAAAATCCAAGGTGTGTTCTTCATCCCTAACCTTTGTAAAGTTGTTATTTTGAGTTCCCCCAAAGTTCCAGACCTTGTTTTACCAAATGTGTCTTTAAAAACCTTTCAAAAGAGTCTTAAACCAAGTTTACACCTTAATGCTTGTTATATGTGAAGTTTATATGCAAATGTTGGTCTTATTGGTGATTTTAACATGAATGTTTTTAAGATATGAGTGTACTTCTGTTATGTAGAGGTCATTAGGAAGGTTGTCTTAGAATCTTAGCCATTATTATGGTGTTTTGAAGAAAATGCATATTTTGACCCATTTGTGTGTTCTTGAGGATTTAGGATGATTATGGTGTGATTGTTGATGCAATGTTGTTAGAATTCACACTAGGAAGATGTTAGATCAGAGATTTTATGAGTTACATGTTGTAGAGCTTGAAATCTGATTATTTCCATTTAAGGAAAGATAAGGTTGGTAGAAGAAACCTAGTACTTTGCCATTTTAGGAAATAATTGCATAGAACATGCTAGATCAGTGATATGTTGGGGGTTTTTGCTTGAAAAGGGTTGGTAAATGATTTAGGTTTGATATTGGGTGTTGTTGCATGTTTCGGATCTGATTTGGAGGGTTAAACGCGCGAAAATCCGTTACACAGCAGCTGCAGGCGATTAGGAATCCTAATCGCCTGAGCTATTGGCGATTGTGCAGAGATTATGGGCGATTGGGCCCTAATCGCCTGGAACTTCATGCGATTAGGCCCCTAATCGCCTATAGGCTATTGCCTACTCGCGTGTAACCTTCCTAATCGCATGTACTGCTGTCGTGAACGCGTTTTGACATCCCGGAACACGATTTGACACCTAGGAACATGTTAGGAACCCCGGGATACACCCAATGACTTAGTAAGACGTGTTCGGACCTGTTTATGCGTTAATTGGACATTATGCTAGACTAGGTGAATTGTTGCGCGTGCTAAGTGTTTAATTGCATATGTTGCATGATGTCTTGCATTTATCTAACACGTGGGATGTCGGGTCACCAATGGGATGTCGGGTCTTGTCTGGCACGGTCGGTCTAACAGTTAAAGGTGTTTTCAAACGTTTAAGGTCACGGTCTGGACATTCGGGGACTAGTTAGCCTGCGGGTTATTAGTCCGATACTTATACGCATCTTATGATAGGTCGCCGATATCTGGGGCTATCATAACATAATCATTTAACTATTTTCAAGTAACGCAAACCAAGGTGAGTTTCACAGCCCCACTTTTACTGTTTTGCTTTTGGGGGAGAAACATGCTTTGTACGAACTATTTAAAGGTCATGTTATACTATGGGCACTTTATGTTACTATACGGCTTTTATGGAAAGTCCCAGGGGGAAACCATGAATGTGCTGGCACGCACAACGAGGGAAATGTGGATAGATCTATTGGGCCTCACAAACCCCACTCGACGGCGGGGCCGGGCGGGTGCATATTGTCTCTACCTATCGGGTTACCGAGGCATCGGTAGCCCAGTCATTCTGGGCTGGTATCAACTTTTGGAAACGTTTAGTAATGGGTTCCCAACCGTAGTAGTAAAAAAAAAAAAACACTTAACGTCTAGCTAACGTTCTCATGACATAGTATTAACGGGAATGATCTTTGTAAAACTTGTGACAACACTTTATAAAAGAAAACCTGTGAACTCACCAGCATTATATGTTGACATTTTTGGCATGTTTTCTCAGGTCGCTAAGGTAGCGGTTATCGGACTAGGCGCACGAGGTCATGCACGGCGTCTATTATTTTGAAACATATTAAACAATGTCTTTGTAAACAATGATATGTCTTTTGGTTGTAAACAAGAATGCTTCCGCTGCTGGTTTACAGCTCAAAGCATGATATTTTGAGTTTTAAATATTAATATGAATGCATGTTTGTTGTATGTTTATTGTGATCGTTGACTGAGATCCTGGTGTGTCACGCGCCTCGCGGTAAAACCCCGCACGTGGAATTTGAGGGTGTGACAGATTGGTATCAGAGCCAACGGTTATAGTGAACTGAGACTGCATGTAGAGTCTAGTCTATAACTGAGTCGCACACACTAGACGGTCACAATTAGTCGAGTCTTAGCAAGTGGGTAACAATATGACTTGTCGGGGTGTCGGTGTCATCATCTACTACGCTACATCATCTATTTACTTCTTATCATCCTATTCCTTGACTCGTCCTTACTTTGATCCGATGGCGAACGATATACTATTGAACTCTCTTGACGGCAGTGTGCATTGGGGTAGCTTCGGCGTACTCTTGAGATCTGTCCAGAGAATTGGACATCTCCCCTCTATGCCCTAATGAACACGCCCGTCCTTATGCATACTATATTGTACTTATACTTATGATAATATCATGATTGGGCGCTAGTGTTCGGTGACTTGAACTTCAAACTTAAAGCGCGCCTGGAGGACCATGTGGAACAGTTTATCATGTCGGGTGCACACGAGATCATAAACTGTGATGCATGGGATCCCTGGCGGACCTTGGGCTTGAACGGATGGACCCGAGCTGGTCTCAGTCTAATTTCTTGAAATTTTTGATGGGTTATACCACGGGCATGCCTAAATCTTTTGTTTCATATTGTGACAGAAGATGTCGGGAGCTCGTGGAGGTCGCAGGGGCGGCCGTGCTGGCGGTCGCGGTGGCGGCCGTGGTGGCGGCGGTGGCCGCGGGAACATTAATATGACCCAAGCTGAGCTGGATAATCTGACGCAGCAGCACGTGAATATTGCTTTGGCTGCATTTCAAGCCGCTCATAATGCTATGGGTGGTACGTCGATTCTCATCTATTCTACCTCGTTCTGGGGCACTTTACCTTTTCTTGATACTCACCTGTGTGTCTGTTCCAGGTGGTGCTGTCAATCCTCCTCCATCCCAGTGTTCTTATAAAAAGTTTATGGATTGTAAACCTCACAACTTTAGCGGCACTGAAGGGGCAGTGGGACTGCTCCGATGGTTGGAGAAAATCGAATCTGTTTTCTCGATGTGCAACTGCCCGGAGGGCGACCGGGTGAAATATGCTTCCGCGACCCTGGAGGGTCAAGCCTTGACCTGGTGGAACTCCACCACCCAGACTATGGGCATTGGGGAAGCCCACGCCATGCCCTGGGCAGAATTCATTCAGCTGTTGAAAAATGAGTACTGCCCGAGGGATGAGATCCAGAAGCTCGAGCATGAAGTCTGGAACCATAAGATGGTGGGTTCCGAGATTGAAGCTTATACTGCTAGGCACAATGAGTTGGCGGTGTTGTGCCCCGATCTGCACACACCTGAATATCGAAGGATTGAGCATTACGTCGCTGGGTTGGTACCGGAGATTGCTGGGTTAGTTGTTGCGGGTAATCTCACTGTTTATTCTGAGGTAGTTCGGTCAGCTCACAGGCTGACCAACATGAAGGTGACTGAAGGGGTCTTGCCTCCTCGAGGCGCTACTGTGAAGGCTTCTGATGGCAACAAACGGAAGTGGGAAGCTGTGGGGAAAGGCTCGAGTTCGGCTCAGCCTCAGCAGGTAAAGAAGTCTGATGTTGGGGGATCATCGTCTGAGCAGAAACCAGGGGGTTATATTGGGAAGAAGCCGAAATGTGACCAGTGTGGATTTCACCACAACGGTCGTTGCGAGGACCGGAACCGTTGCCACAGGTGTCATAAGTTTGGGCACCAGGCAAAGGATTGCAGGGTTAATCTTCAGGGTAACCGGAACCCTCCTGCTACACCTACTCCGGCTCCTCCTGTCGCTGCTCCCCAGGGAAATCAGGGCAAACAGGGGTGCTACAATTGTGGTGAACTTGGTCACTACAAGCGGGACTGCCCCAAGTTGAAGCAGGTGAAGCCGGGAAGAATGGGGCGGGTAATGGAAACAATGGAGGCGGAGGCAGGAATGCTCGCGCCTTCGTGATTGGTTCGAGCGGTGCTCGACAAGACCCCGACACTGTTACTGGTACGTTTCTCCTCGATAATCGCTATGCTACGGTTTTATTTGATTCTGGCGCCGATAAGAGTTTCATATCTCTTGGGTTTAGTCAATTGCTTGATAGGGTACCTACACCTTTAGAGGCTAAGTACTTGATAGAATTGGCTGATGGTAAGAAAGTTGAGGCGACGCACGTCCTTAGGGAGTGTCGCCTTGAGTTGTCGGGTTACTCTTTCCCTATTGATCTTATGCCGGTGTCCTTGGGTAGTTTCGATGTTGTCGTGGGTATGGATTGGTTGTCCCTGTATCATGCCGAGATCGTTTGTTTTGATAAAGTCATTCGACTTCCTCTCCCTGATGGAGAAATTTTGTTGGTGCACGGTGAGAAGAGCGGGGTCCCGTTGAGTATCATTTCGTGTATGAAAGCCTATAAGTATCTTCGGAAGGGTATTCTGCCATTCTGGCACTTGTTTCGGTCTCGTCTGAAGAGGAGAAGAGGATTGAAGATATTCCTGTTGTCCGCGACTTTCCCGATGTATTTCCTGAAGACTTACCTGGTCTTCCTCCTTATCGCCAGGTCGAATTTGGTATTGAACTTGCTCCGGGTGCGGCCCTATTGCTCGTGCCCCTTATCGTCTTGCACCTCCCGAGATGCAGGAATTATCGAACCAGTTGCAGGAGCTGTTAGAGAAGGGTTTCATTCGACCTAGTTCGTCCCCGTGGGGAGCCCCTATTTTGTTTGTCAAGAAGAAGGACGGAAGCCTACGGATGTGCATCGACTACCGGGAGTTGAATAAGGTTACCATCAAGAATCGCTATCCTCTTCCTCGCATCGATGACTTATTTGACCAGCTTCAGGGTTCTAGCTTCTATTCGAAGATTGATTTGAGGTCGGGGTACCATCAGTTGAGGGTTCAAGAAGCTGACATTCCGAAGACCGCCTTTCGAACTCGCTATGGCCACTTTGAATTCCTGGTCATGCCTTTTGGTCTCACCAACGCACCTGCCATCTTTATGGATCTGATGAACCGTGTTTGTAAGCCCTATCTTGATAAGTTCGTGATTGTCTTCATCGATGATATTCTAGTCTATTCTAAGAACGAGGTGGACCACCAGGAACACCTACGTCTTGTCTTGGAACTTCTGAGGCGGGAACAGTTGTACGCTAAATTTTCTAAGTGTAGCTTTTGGTTGCGTTAAGTTCAATTCCTTGGTCATGTTGTTAATGAGAAAGGGATTCACGTTGACCCAGCAAAGATTGAAGCCATTAAAGACTGGGAAGCACCAAAGACGCCCTCTGAGGTGCGGCAATTCCTAGGCCTTGCAGGTTATTACCGTCGTTTTATTGAGGGATTTTCGAAGATCGCTCAACCCCTCACCTCGCTTACCCAGAAGGACAGAAAGTTCGACTGGGGTGATTCGCAGGAATCAGCCTTCCAGTTATTAAAGGCTAAACTCTGTTCTGCTCCTATCTTGTCCTTGCCTGAGGGTACGGACGATTTTGTAGTTTATTGTGACGCTTCTATCCGGGGTCTTGGTTGTGTTCTGATGCAGCGCGAGAAGGTCATCGCCTACGCTTCTCGTCAGCTTAAGGTTCATGAGAAAAACTATCCCACCCATGATCTGGAGTTGGGTGCGGTGGTCTTTGCTTTAAAGATTTGGAGGCATTACTTGTACGGTACCAAATGCACTATTTACACCGATCACAAGAGCCTCCAGCATATCTTTGATCAGAAGGTGTTGAATATAAGGCATCGACGTTGGGTCGAACTTCTTAATGACTACGAGTGCGCCATCAAATACCATCCTGGCAAGGCGAATGTGGTCGCAGACGCCTTGAGCAGGAAGGAAACGGCTAAACCTCGTCGTGTTCGGGCTCTTCAGCTCACTATCCATTCCGGCTTACCTGATCGAATCCGTTCAGCACAGCAAGAAGCTTTGAAGGAGGAAAACCTTAAAGCTGAAACCATGCATGGTGCTGATAGCCACCTTGAACTCAGATCCGATGGGTTACACTATTTCGCTGAACGTATTTGGGTTCCTTTATTTGGGGGCTTGCGGGAGCTCGTTCTTGATGAAGCTCACAAGTCCCGGTACTCTATTCACCCTGGCTCCGATAAGATGTATTAAGACTTGAAGATACTTTATTGGTGGCCGAACATGAAGGCGGACGTGGCTTCGTACGTGAGCAAGTGCTTGACCTGTGCCAAGGTCAAGGTTGAGTATCAAAAGCCATCCGGCCTTCTGCAACAGCCTGAAATCCCCGAGTGGAAGTGGGAGCGGATTACGATGGACTTTGTGACCAAACTCCCGAAATCGCCCAGTGGTTGCGACATGATCTGGGTAATTGTCGATAGGTTGACAAAGTCTACGCACTTCCTCGCTATCAAAGAGACCGATGGTCTCGAGCGCCTGGCACGGTTATATCTCAAGGAAGTGGTCTCTCGGCACGGGGTGCCTGTCTCTATTATTTCTGATCGTGATCCTCGGTTCGCCTCTAACTTTTGGAAGTCTTTGCATAAGGCTCTGGGTACTCAGTTAGACATGAGCACAGCATACCATCCGCAAACTGACGGTCAAAGTGAGCGGACAATCCAAACGCTAGAAGACATGCTTCGGGCATGTGTGATCGATTTTGGCAAGGGGTGGGAGAGTCATCTACCGTTGGTGGAATTCTCCTACAACAACAGTTACCATTCTAGCATCAAGGCAGCTCCGTTCGAGGCTCTTTACGGGCGGAAATGCCGGTCTCCTCTTTGTTGGGCCGAGGTGGGTGAGAGTCAACTCACCGGCCCGGAACTTGTGTACGAGACTTCCGAAAAGATCGTACAAATCCGTAACCGCATGGCAGCAGCTCGGGATCGTCAAAAGAGCTATGCCGATCGTCGTCGCAAACCTTTGGAGTTCGAGGTTGGCGACAGAGTTTTATTGAAGGTATCTCCGTGGAAGGGCGTTATACGTTTTGGGAAACGGGGCAAATTGAATCCTCGGTATGTGGGACCGTTCGCAATCCTGGAACGGATTGGACCGGTAGCATACAGGCTTGATCTGCCGGCTGAGCTCAGTAATGTTCATAATGTCTTCCATGTTTCTAATCTGAAGAAGTGCTTGGCGGATGAATCTTTGGTTGTTCCTCTCGAAGAGATCAAGGTGGATGATCGTCTGCGTATCGTGGAGGAACCGGTTGAAATTCTTGACTATAAAATCCGTAGCCTTCGCCGGAGTAAAATTCGCATTGTTAAAGTCCGTTGGAACTCTAATCGTGGACCGGAGTTCACGTGGGAACGGAAGATCAAATGAAGGCTAAGTATCCCCATTTATTTCCTAAGCGCGCGTTCGAATCAAGACATGTCTCTGCTGAAGCTGAATGAATCTCGGGTCGAGATTCCTTTCAACAGGGGGATGATGTGGCAACCGGAAAATTTTTCTTCTCTTTCGTCTCTTCCTTTTTGGCCTTGGGCAATTTTCGGGACGAAAATTCTTTCAACAGGGGGATGATGTGACACCCGGCAAACTCAGGTTAGTAACGTTGACTAAACTAGTAAGTCTACCTTAGCGAGTCATGCATATTACGTCCTTAACAAGGTCAGTCGAGTCGGTACGATGATTCGGGGGAATTATCGGGAGTCGTTATGATGATCCGCGGGGTCATCGGGAGTCGGTCCATAACTATGGGTACAAGGATCGGCGATTCGTGGAATCGCCGGGCCTAACGCACGCACGAGTCTCGAGTCCCGGAATTGGTGAACGGATGTAAACGTGTTAGTTATCATGCATTATATGTTTGGAATCATTATGTGACTTATCGGTATGTGAATACGTGTTTAAATATGTTAAAATAGTGTTTAACGCGCCAAAAACCCATTCCAGACCTTATAGGCGATTAGGAGCTGGGGAGGACTCCTAATCGCATGAACAAGGGGCGAGTAGGAGAAGTTATAGGCGATTGGGACCTAATCGCCTGATGTTACACGCGATTAGGCCCCCAATCGCGTATAAGGTTCTGCTAATCGCCTATACTGCAGGGTCCGGGTCAAAACACCTATAAATAGAACCCTTAACTCCCCAAACACCTCTAGAACAACCCTAGCTGCTCCCAAACCACCCACACACCTTAGAACACCTCTGGAACTCATTTTGCTACAAAAATCACCATCCCCAAGCTTACACACCTTTCTTTAGCAAAATCCAAGGTGTGTTCTTCATCCCTAACCTTTGTAAAGTTGTTATTTTGAGTTCCCCCAAAGTTCCAGACCTTGTTTTACCAAATGTGTCTTTAAAAACCTTTCAAAAGAGTCTTAAACCAAGTTTACACCTTAATGCTTGTTATATGTGAAGTTTATATGCAAATGTTGGTCTTATTGGTGATTTTAACATGAATGTTTTTAAGATATGAGTGTACTTCTGTTATGTAGAGGTCATTAGGAAGGTTGTCTTAGAATCTTAGCCATTATTATGGTGTTTTGAAGAAAATGCATATTTTGACCCATTTGTGTGTTCTTGAGGATTTAGGATGATTATGGTGTGATTGTTGATGCAATGTTGTTAGAATTCACACTAGGAAGATGTTAGATCAGAGATTTTATGAGTTACATGTTGTAGAGCTTGAAATCTGATTATTTCCATTTAAGGAAAGATAAGGTTGGTAGAAGAAACCTAGTACTTTGCCATTTTAGGAAATAATTGCATAGAACATGCTAGATCAGTGATATGTTGGGGGTTTTTGCTTGAAAAGGGTTGGTAAATGATTTAGGTTTGATATTGGGTGTTGTTGCATGTTTCGGATCTGATTTGGAGGGTTAAACGCGCGAAAATCCGTTACACAGCAGCTGCAGGCGATTAGGAATCCTAATCGCCTGAGCTATTGGCGATTGTGCAGAGATTATGGGCGATTGGGCCCTAATCGCCTGGAACTTCATGCGATTAGGCCCCTAATCGCCTATAGGCTATTGCCTACTCGCGTGTAACCTTCCTAATCGCATGTACTGCTGTCGTGAACGCGTTTTGACATCCCGGAACACGATTTGACACCTAGGAACATGTTAGGAACCCCGGGATACACCCAATGACTTAGTAAGACGTGTTCGGACCTGTTTATGCGTTAATTGGACATTATGCTAGACTAGGTGAATTGTTGCGCGTGCTAAGTGTTTAATTGCATATGTTGCATGATGTCTTGCATTTATCTAACACGTGGGATGTCGGGTCACCAATGGGATGTCGGGTCTTGTCTGGCACGGTCGGTCTAACAGTTAAAGGTGTTTTCAAACGTTTAAGGTCACGGTCTGGACATTCGGGGACTAGTTAGCCTGCGGGTTATTAGTCCGATACTTATACGCATCTTATGATAGGTCGCCGATATCTGGGGCTATCATAACATAATCATTTAACTATTTTCAAGTAACGCAAACCAAGGTGAGTTTCACAGCCCCACTTTTACTGTTTTGCTTTTGGGGGAGAAACATGCTTTGTACGAACTATTTAAAGGTCATGTTATACTATGGGCACTTTATGTTACTATACGGCTTTTATGGAAAGTCCCAGGGGGAAACCATGAATGTGCTGGCACGCACAACGAGGGAAATGTGGATAGATCTATTGGGCCTCACAAACCCCACTCGACGGCGGGGCCGGGCGGGTGCATATTGTCTCTACCTATCGGGTTACCGAGGCATCGGTAGCCCAGTCATTCTGGGCTGGTATCAACTTTTGGAAACGTTTAGTAATGGGTTCCCAACCGTAGTAGTAAAAAAAAAAAAAACACTTAACGTCTAGCTAACGTTCTCATGACATAGTATTAACGGGAATGATCTTTGTAAAACTTGTGACAACACTTTATAAAAGAAAACCTGTGAACTCACCAGCATTATATGTTGACATTTTTGGCATGTTTTCTCAGGTCGCTAAGGTAGCGGTTATCGGACTAGGCGCACGAGGTCATGCACGGCGTCTATTATTTTGAAACATATTAAACAATGTCTTTGTAAACAATGATATGTCTTTTGGTTGTAAACAAGAATGCTTCCGCTGCTGGTTTACAGCTCAAAGCATGATATTTTGAGTTTTAAATATTAATATGAATGCATGTTTGTTGTATGTTTATTGTGATCGTTGACTGAGATCCTGGTGTGTCACGCGCCTCGCGGTAAAACCCCGCACGTGGAATTTGAGGGTGTGACAGTTTAAGTGCAAGAAGGATGATTGAGGGGTTATCGTTAGAAACAAAGCTTGATTGGTGGTACAAGGTTTTCGTCAAACTAAGGGAATTGACTATAACGAAGTCTATGCACCGGTTGCGCGCATTGAAGCAATTCGAATGTTTCTTGCGTATGCATCTTATATGAAATTCAAGGTGTATCAGATGGATGTTAAAAGTGCTTTTCTTTATGGTGTGGTCAAGGAAGAAGTATATGTCGGGCAACTACTGGGTTTTGAGGATCCTATCCACCGGGATAAGGTCTACAAGCTACACAAAGCATTGTAGGGTTTGCACCAAGCCCCGAGACAGTGGTATGAGGAGCTTAGCACATATCTTCTCCCCAAAGGATTCAAATGAGGACTGGTAGATTGTACCATGTTCACAAAACGAATAGAGGGTGACTTGATTTTAGTGCAAATTTATGTTGATGACATTATATTTCGTTCTACTAATGAACTTTTATGCATGGAATTTGAAAAGGTCATGCAGGAAAAGTTTGAAATGAGCTCTACAGGTGAGATGCAGTTCTTTCTGGGATTGCAAGTTGATCAATTTCCGTCGGGGAGCTTCATTCACCAGACAAAATATGTTTCCGAAGTCTTGAGCCAATTCCAGACGGAGGATTCAAAGCCAATTGACACTCTCGTACAACCTAATCACGGGATTGGAGTTAATGCTAAGGGGGAGCTTACTGACCCATTTACATATCGAGCCATTGTTGGATCATTAATGTATTTGACCGCTTCCCGGCCGGATATAATGTTCGCTACATGTATTTGTGCACGATTTCAATCGAAGACAAAACATAGTCACCTTACAGCTGTCAAGAGAATCCTACGATATCTGAAGGGTTGTCCCTCGCGTTGACTATGGTACCCTAGTGATGATAATTTTGACTTTATTGCTTTTAGTGATGCGTATTTTGGTGGCTGTAATATTGACGCTAAATCCATAACGGCTGGATGTCAATTTATGGGGAGTAGGCTCGTGACCTGGCAATGCTAGAAGCAGACGTCAGTTGCTCTATCAACATGTAAAGCCGAATATGTGTCAGCCTCGAGTTGTTGTTCACAGGTTCTTTGGATTCAGAAGTAGATGAGGGACTACAGTTTGCAATTTCTGAAAACCCCCATTCATTGCGATAATCAAGCAGCCATAGCACTCACTAAAGATATTGTCAATCATTCTAAAGCTAAGCATATCCGAATCTAGTATCACTTTATTCGTGATTTCTATGCTAAAGGATTGATTGATATGGTCAAAATCCACACTGATTATCAAAGAGCTGATCTTTTTACCAAAGCTTTGACAAATCCAGATTTGAATTTTTACTAAAAGCTAACGGTATTAAAGAAAAGCAGGACTAATCTCCTCATCGGTTTATCAATTTTACTTTGTTTTATGTTTTTCAAAATTAAAAATCCAAAAATATGTTTTTAATTTCAGGGGGAGCATCTTATTCAGAAAAAACAAAAAACATTTGAAAATTTTGAAAACCCATAAAAAATAGAAAAAAAAATGATATTTCCTGGAGAAAAAGAGGAGATGATAGTACATCAGTGAGGATCTTTCGCATGCTAAAGATTTGTAAAGTTACAGATCTGATATGTAATTGACTTTGAGTGATGTGCTGATAAGCTTCGTAGACTTATTAATGTGTGCCTTAGTGATACAAACATAACGAACTACTTACTATGTGGCTGAACACCTCTTGGGCATATGGTATTAGTACCTTAATTTCGTTTGATATGGTTTGTACAAAATCGGAGGTTTTGGGTCGCTATGTTGATTGTTATCTGGGGATAGCCTAACTGATCTTTCGTCGTATTGATTTGCGAACCTAGATCAGTCAGGGTATCTTAATAAAAGAGCTTTAATTCCAAAACCTAAAGTTACCGAATTGAGGAACTTTAAATGTGTTATGATAATCAAAGATTAGCTGATGCATCGTATCTAATCAATGATGAAAATCATGATTGATATGAGACCTCAACCTAGTAGAGTGCTCATGTTACTCTATAGCATTGATTTGCTAACCTGTATACCTCTGTGCCTCATACCTTGTAATTACGGATAACAACAGCATAATCACGTGTTATAATGAATCTTTGTGCAAAATTCCTTGATATAGGAGTATGTCATGTGTGTGGGAACCACATGTGAGTTAGTTATTAATACACCTAAGTGTATCATTTTAAAGCACTGCATAACAGTCTACATGTGAGTTTATGAGGACAACAATATCAGCAATTGCCGAGTCTCACAGTCAGTAAAGTTAAACTGAAATAGAACAACGGTGTGAGTTTATCTCTCATATACTGATATGATCCTCTTACCAAAAAATCACAAAAAGTTTATTGCTTTCTGTTGATTTCTTTCATATACAAAAACTCAAAAAGTTTTTGGCGTGTTTTAGCATAAATTTCAGAAAAACCAAAAGATTTTACATTTCTGCGTTATTTTCGATAACCAATGGTGGAAAATGTTCATTTTTTGAAGTTTGACGAGCCAATTTGAGTTTTGTATCAATGAAATGAAAAATTTTGAGAATTTGAAGGTTTAGATGTTTCAAAATGACAAAACGTGAATCGAATCGGACAAAATGGTAAAAATCAGTTTTCCAGATTTCCATTCAACCTTTCGTTAGGTCGAATGAATATCTAAGTGCTTGATTCGAACCAATTTCAGTGCTTGAATGAGAGTGGTTTAGTATTAAAATTCCATTCGAACCCCAAATGATATTCCTTCACCCTTTAATTAGGTCGAATGAACATTATTGTTTCTCATCCGAACCCTAAAAAGGGTCGAATGAGCTTGGTCTATATATATCATTTTGGTTCATTCGAACCTCATTCTACAGTTCTCAGGCTATTTAATCTTAATACCACTGTTTTTCCCCGTTAAATTTACACCTTTGATTATTGATCCTCATTACTTTGTGATCATTTCCATACCAAATTTACAGGTATTGAATCACTATCAAGTTTAGAATCGATGATCATAGAACCCAAATCCTAGTTTAAGAATTCATGGACTTAAAAGCTTTGTAAATCAAATTGACCATCTACATTCAATAATTGATGTTTTTAGGGGGATAATACAATACAATCTAGAGTTTAAACAATCTAATTATGATTTTTGATTCTTATAAACCCTAGTTTGTGGGAAAACCATTGATAATTGAATATTTGATAAAATTGATGATAAATTAGTGTTATTCAGCCATGTTAGAATGATTTGCAATCAAACTTTGATGTTAAAACAGATTAAACAACAAATTGGTAATTTCAAATTTGAACAACTGTCCATTCGACCTCTTTGTAGAGTCGAATGAAGATCAGTAAGGTCGAATGAGTATCTTTAATGTTCATTAGACAAAACAGAAAATCATTCAAACCCTCGTTTGGTCGAATGAAATTGAGTGTTTTGACCATTTTTCATTTTTGATCCGAATTGACGAATTTTTGCATTGTTTGTTTGTGTTTTTGCAGATTAAATGGCTGACCAACAACAACAGGACATTTAACAGCAGGCAGCACCAAAAAAGCAAAAGTTTGAGGCTAAACATAACTGTTGTGCATACATTGGACCAGTTAATTCAAAGTATAATGAATTCACTGGAATAATTTATTATTTGAGGAGATCAAGAATCGTAAATGCTATTGCTCAATCAGTCACTATTTACAAAGATCACCAAGTGGAATTTTGGGAAAAAACTGCTTTGACATACTGGGAAAACAAATCATGCATTCAAAGTAGAATACAAGGTCACATGGTGTTAGTTAGTGAACAAGACATCAAAGAAGTACTGTAGTTGACTGATTCTCCTGATGATCCAATTAAGTTGTCATGGGTTGTGCAGCGTGCTTGTTTCCTCATGATGAAATACAAAGGTCCTATCACAGATTGCCAACTACACAAAGCAAAGTTGTGTCCACCATACAAGTATCTACTTCATGTGATACTTCACGTTTTTGGACAAGTGAGTTGAGGTTATGATGTACTGATGAATACATTGTGTTATTTAGCCGTTGCCTTGATATTGAACAAGCCGTTTAATGTGTCTGGGATGATCTTTCATCATATGAAAGAGGTGCATCAAGGATTGAAGGGTGATAAGTTTCTGATGTACCCTAGATTCCTGCAGATGATAATTGACAAGTACAAGGAGTTGAGCAAAAGATCCGTTGCAAGTAGTTAATCAAGAGCACATGAACATGACTACTTTGAACCGGATGAAGACTTATAAGGGAAAGACTGAGGAAGAGAAGCCACCTCACAAGCATTTGTTTGGACATTTGAGTTCGGGTGCTTATACAGATCCTGGAAAGGATGCTGTGAGACATGAGGATAGTAATTCTGATTCTGATAGCCCATTGGTTCCTGTTAACAAGAAGTCAAAGAGGAAATGTCAGGTTATCAACAAAGGTGCTAAGTCGAAAGGTAAAGGGAAGGAAAAGATTGATGAAACTGAGTCTAAGAAGAAGAAAGTTGTTAAGAGCAAAGGTAAGAAAAAGACCTTACTTGTTGATGAGGATTCTGAAGAAACAAAAGAGGATGCTGAATGGGATTCTGAGACTGAAACAGCAAAGGATACTGATGATCCTAAACAAAGAGATGCTGATGATATCGAAGCTGATAAGTATAATCATGTTGAAGTTGAAGATATTTCACACGAAGAGTATCCTGAATACTACAACATTCACACTGATACCAGCATTTCAGCCATTAATGAAGAATCTCTCAGACAAGCTGAACAAATTGCTAAAGAAAAGAGCAAGAAGATTATTGATGAAGTCTTTGATAACGAAGCTGAGAAAGCAGAAGTCTTCAAGAAATCTGATTCCTTGAAAGAATTGTTAAAGAAGTTGAGAGAAGATGAACTGAAACAGCCAAAACCTGCAGTTCAAGGCGATGTCTACAAGCACCAAAACAAGATTTTCAAGGGTCGTGCATTAGCCTGGAAATACTTTCCACAGCTAAGGTGCATTGGGATTAAGTGGGAGAAAGGTATCTTGTATTTCAGACACTTTCATGAAATCAAGACTTTACCTTACTGGGCTGTGAGAGAAGTTGTTCGACTTCAGATTCCGGTCTGTGATCATGCTAACATTGTTCATTGGATGGCTGAGAGGATGACTAGAGAGAGTTACACGAAATGGGATGCATGTAGACCATAATATCCAAAGCGTATTGTTCATAAGAATGATATTGATCCGAAGAATGGTCTTCCAAAGGTTACTTTGAAGAACAAACCTCCCAAAGTGATGAAGCGGATTCCTTTGATGCCTATACAGCAACATTTTGCCAAAGACTTTGAATTTTGGTATTATGATTGGGTGACGGGAGAAGCTGTGATAGTGCTTAGGGATAAGAATCCGAAACTTATGATGAAGAAGATACACGTGTTCGATCTGATGTGGTTGATTAACTGTGCAAAAGAAGACATCGACGGATTGTATTACAATCAGATTCATTTTGATGTGCGAGATATACAACCTTCTTGGTATTTCCAAAGGGTTGTTATATTTTTTTTCTTGGGGCATTCATGCTGATTGTGACTACGAGAAGCTGCTGGGTAAGACGTTGAAGAAAGCTAAACCGAAGAAATGCACACTTAAACAACAAGTTGTACCTGAAATGAATGAGTGACAGAAAAACAAGATAAAGATCAAGCTTCGTAATATAGCTTTGGAGATGCAAGAACAATCCAAGCAATAGCCAAGGGGGAGTTTGTAGATGCATATGTGTGGCTATCACTTTTGGATTGTACAAGATTGCCGAAGTTTGAAGAAATAAAGGTTTTGAAGATGTACATTGGACCTGTCGTGAGGTCGAATAAGTTTCAAAGTGCTCGAATGAAGATTGAAGCTCATCAGGATGTTTATAAGTTGTTCATTCAAGCTTGGTAAGGGTCGAATGTGTTCCTTCGACCTCTGCAAAGGTTGAATGGAAACTTCTATATATATATATATATGTTAGAGTTGTTTAGAAGTTAGAACTTTTGGTCATTGTCGTATGTGTTTTGTGTGTATTTTCAGAGATAGTCTAGAGAGTTCTAAGGTGTGGGTTTTCATTAATATCTAACCTTTGTAAGCTTTATCAATTGATTATTAATGGAAAACACTTTGAAAATGGATATTATTGTGTTATGATCTGATCATTATCATTTTGCATGTGATCTAGGTTTCCGCACCTAGATTGCTTATACTTGTGTGATATTATTGTTGATTTGTCAAAATCCGATCCTTCACAGATCCAATCTACGCTTCGATGTTCAAGACTTGTTGGAACTTTATAAAACCGCAGCAGCTAATAAAAAGCATAAAAATATCTTCCACGGTATAGTATTTACTTCTATTTGGTTCATTTGGTTGGAGTGAAATGATAAGGTTTTCAATGGGAAGATTGCAAAGGCGATGGATATTGTGGAGAAAGTTAAAGCTAACATGTTTTGGTGGTTTAGACATAGGTCGGGTTGTAAGAACATAGAGTGGAAGGAATGGTATAAATACCCGATGTATATATTGTGATGGTTTGTGTTTAAGTCATTGTTTTTAATGAAAGTAAAAGTTCAAAAAAAAAAGTACTTTTATAAACCATAACAGTTTAGCACATAGTATTAGAATTCTCCCCCTCAGCCCGATCACTCACCGTTTTACTTGTATAGAGAATGAATGTGAAAGCGATAAATAGAATAGTACATGCACTATTCTATTTATAGACAAATACAAAACCTGATGACCTAAGCTGACGATTACCTATGACAGTGACATCTAAGTAGATTAATAATTGATACAAACAATTGTTCTATTATAAGCATTGTTACATAAGTCAAAGCTCTATTTGAATCATCTGTTGAAGCCTAAGTGCTGTTGGCTTCAACAGTTCTTTTCATTAGACGTTTCTACAACAACTGTTTCCTGAGCAGTTCTTTCATCTTCAGCAGTTGATAGAGTCAGCAGTCCTTTGGGAGAATCTTGTATCCTAAGTACTATTTTATTGGATCTGATGGCTTTCCACTTCATTTGTTCTTCTTTGGTCCAGCAGATCCAACAATTTCATCATGCTCAACGATGTATCAATCTCTACCTAGGTTTTGTGTTCAATTCAGTGTCGGTTATGTATATATTTGTCTTATGTTTTCATCTCAGTTTTTGTTGTAGTTTCTGGTCGAGTCCTGTATTAGTTACTGTATCAATCTCGTGTCTACATTTGTTTTTGGTACTCTTGTTAGTTTATATATTGGTTCAGTATGGTGGCAATTTATTAGTCATGTGTCTGCATCTGTTATAGGTTCCCGTAACGATGACCGTTCCAATTCAGTCTCAATTCTATTATACTTTGATTTTCGCTGTTTTGAATTTACTTGTACAGTTGATTCCTCCGTTGCTTGGAAATTTTTGGCTTAGTCGTAGTTTTCTTTTTTTGTGTTTGTCTTATTTGTTCGACAAGTAATCCGGGACAATTGGGAAATCAGTGAGGAGCGTGAAAATAAGCTGAAGATCAGAATTCATTTTTTTATAACATTATAAATTTTAATTAGGCTCTTTTCGTTTTAGTTTTAATATTATGGATTGGTTTTGGTTTTGGTTTTGGTTTTGATATTGATTATATATAAGGGTGACACGTCATTATAGCCAAGTTTGGGGTGTTACAAATGTATTGTTGCTTATACTTTTAGGCAAAAATAAGAGCAATTAGAATGGACACACCAAGACTCGTAATGTTATTGCAATTAGCTAGAGTTTTTTAGCTAGGTTCTGGGCACAACTTGTACCCCACCATATTTGTGAATTAATAGTATCCTAAATCCTTTTGAAAAGTCTTTAGCGACACTTAGGGCCGTAAACAAACCAAATTTTCAGCGAGCAGTTCATGAAATATTCGATGGGAAGTTCATTTGTGTTCATTCGTTTAGTAAATGAACGAACGCAAACACGAAATTCTATTCCTTTTAGTTAAACAAACGAACACGAACAGAGACCGTGTTCGTTCATTTATATTCGTTCGTTAATTTTTTTTGTGTTCAATAGTTCATCAGGGATTTTAACTTTTTATTTTTAATTTAAATATTTCAAATTTTCTAATGGTAGATTATTTAATATTTTTCAATTTTTTTGTGTATCGTATCTTACCCTCCTCAAACCATACCTTAGCTTTTGCTATTGGTAGGATTAACTCGGTATGATGATGATGATACTAATGTTACTTAAACTATTTTGATTAACTGTTGTTTTGGGTGAATTAACAGATAAAATCAAGTTTAATATGATAATTTTATGTTTTTATGAGAAATTATATGATCAATATTATGTCAAGTATATTTGGGTAATTGGATTGGTATATTTTGGCCACACAATGTTCATGAAGAAACTTTCGGAAATTAATATGTGTTAATTTGTGCTCGGTGTTGTTCATTAATGCATGTTTGTGTTCGTTTACGTTCATTTATGTTCGCTTTTGTCCGACATCTAAATTTTACAAGTAAAGACAAATGAACATGAACACGTTGAACACGTTATTTTCTTAACAAACGAACACGAACAAAAAATCTCGTTCAGTGGGTATTCATAAACATTTCATGAACACATCATTTTCTTAACAAACGAATACGAACAAAGCCTTGTTCATGTTCGTTTGGTTTGCTTACAGCCTTAGCGATAGCGACAGTATAATACTTTCGGAAACTTTGGTATCTTTTTTGGGTAATCTTTACATTGTTGATTAATATCACAAAAAGGTTTAGAAAATACGAATACGAAAACTTTCCTAAAGCGAGATGATATCGCGCATCTAAACCAAACCCAAAGATCACACTGAGCCTAGCATTAGTATTCGTAGTGGATCACGCGGCTATGGAAATGAAGTTACACATTCACTTGCATCCTTGAACAAGCTTTCTTCATGTTTGAGCATCGCACGTCCTTGCAATAGACTTGAAATCTGGGGTACACGACTATATGATTGGAAATCATTCAGCTGTGCATTTACATTTATTCAACCGTTTTTTTTTTTCACTCTATAAAAATTTGTCATTCTTTCCTTTCGTCATGGTTTGTGGATTTATTCTTGCAAAACAAATATGAAGCATATAAGAGACCGTATGATGTAATGAAATCACATGTTGTAAGCAATTCAAAAACATAATCAAAATAATAGTGAAACTCTTGAATGCTAAGGAGCCTTGAAATCGTAGAAATAATAGTGAAAATCTTGAATGCTAAGGAGCCTAAAAAACCATAGCCTTAAAAGAAGCTTGTGGCCCAGAAAGTTGTGAAAAGGGACATTGGCTGACCAAAGTTACATTTGGATGTTTGCTACAATGCCCAGCCCATTGCAAAATTTTCATGCATATATGAAGGGCAACTGAGATGATGGCTGAGCATAATATTTTTAACTTGTAACTAAGAATATGAAGAGAAGAAAGAACGTTGTATTTTAAAAATATTTACTTACATGTGAGTGTAATGCTCTTTCAAGTTCTTTAATGATGATTTCCATTGTAGGCCGCTCAGCAGCTTCTCCTAAACATTGATATGCAACTTTTAAAAATATGTCCAAAGAATCTTGATCGGATCCTCCATTTGAAGTGATTTTGTCGGTTTCTTCCTTTAGCTTTGGATCTCTTATTCTCTCTATACACTACTAGAAAACTGGCCATTTCTGACTAAAATTTCCGACCAAAAAAATTTGGTCGGTATTTCCGACCAATTTCCGACCAATTACCGACAAAAAAAAATCGCTACTTTTAGGGACAACTTTCCGACCAGATACCGACCAAAAATAAAATTGTCGGAAGTTTGTCGGTAGATTCCGACTAATTTCCGACCAAAAAAAGAAGAAAATTAAAAAAAAAGTTTTGGTCGGAAATTCGTCGGTAATTACCGACCATTTTCCGACCAAAAGCTTTATTTTATTGGTATTCGGATATAAAAATGTGCATTGTATGTACGTGCATATGTGAATGTATTTTTTCATGAGTATATATATGTTATATACACGTGTATGTGTCGTAATGCATACAAAAATGAACATATATATATGCACACACACACACACATAGAGTTATATATGGAATAACTAAAGTTTGTTTTAAGTAACGAGTCTTAACAATATACACACATGATTGTATGTGTGTAATATGTATAATATGTATAATTTGGAAAAATAAAAATATTCAATGTATAATTAAGGTGTACAAAAAATGGAATGAAAATAACGACGTTTAAAGCTCGAAAAATTAAAAAAACGATAACGCTTGTCGGTAAATCGTCGGTAATTACCGACCATTTTCCGACAAAACTCCACACTAGGTCGGTAAATCGTCGGTAATTACCGACCATTTTCCGACAAAACTCAACACTTGGTCGGAAATTCGTCGGTAATTACCGACCATTTTCCGACCAAAAGCTTTATTATATAGGTATTCGGATATAAAAATGTGCATTGTATGTACGTGCATATGTGAATCTATTTTTTCATGAGTATATATATGTTATATACACGTGTATGTGTCGTAATGCATACAAAAATGAACACACATATATATACACACACACACACACATAGAGTTATATATGGAATAACAAAAGTTTGTTTTAAGTAATGAGTCTTAACAATGTACACACACGTATGTATGTGTATAATACATATAATTTGGAAAAATAAAAATATTCAATGTATGATTAAGGTGTACAAAAAATGAAATGAAAAAAACGACGTTTAAAGCTCGAAAAATTAAAAAATGATGACGCTTGTCGGCAAATCGTCGGTAATTACCGACCATTTTCCGACAAAACTCCACACTAGGTCGGTAAATCGTCGGTAATTACCGACCATTTTCCGACAAAACTCAACACTTGGTCGGAAATTCGTCGGTAATTACCGACCATTTTCCGACCAAAAGCTTTATTATATAGGTATTCGGATATAAAAATGTGCATTGTATGTACGTGCATATGTGAATGTATTTTTTCATGAGTATATATATGTTATATACACGTGTATGTGTCGTAATGCATACAAAATTGAACACATATATATATATACACACACACATAGAGTTATATATGGAATAACAAAAGTTTGTTTTAAGTAATGAGTCTTAACAATGTACACACACGTATGTATGTGTATAATACATATAATTTGGAAAAATAAAAATATTCAATGTATGATTAAGGTGTACAAAAAATGAAATGAAAAAAACGACGTTTAAAGCTCGAAAAATTAAAAAATGATGACGCTTGTCGGTAAATCGTTGGTAATTACCGACCATTTTCCGACAAAACTCAACACTAGGTCGGTAAATCCTCGGTAATTACCGACCATTTTCCGACAAACCTCAAGATTTGGTCGGTAAATCGTCGGTAATTACCGACCAGTTTCCGACAAAAATGAATTAACGCGATTTTAACGCGTGTTCCGAATGCACGCTTCGGAGTATGAAAATGATATTTTAATTGCTCGGTTTAGTTGTATTTTTAAAACCAAACATTTCCGACTCATTTTCTTATTTAAATACTGATTTGAAATATAAATCGAGAGACGAGACATATAACGGGTTCGAATACACGAAATACTCTACCTAACCTAACCCTACCTATAAAAACAACTTATTCTCCTCTCCTCCTTGTGGCAGCCAACCAAACAACCAAACCCTAGACCCTTACTCCCTCTCTCGGTTTCTCTCCCTCTTTCCATCTACCCCCTCTCGATCTCTCTTCATCTCTTTTAATGTCCGGCCGCCTACCACCACCTTGGTGGTGTAGCCCGGTGGCCGCGCAGTGTCGTGGTTCACGACAAGAATTGGTTGGGTCTTGGCATCGAAATTAAGGTAAAGTAATCATTATATTTATGCTAAATGCCTTTTTTGGATAACAGATTAGGCCTTTTTTTTTAATTTTATCCTAGTGAAATGACCAGATTTCAGTGTTTTGTGGATTTTTATTCGTTTTTAGTAATATTTTTTTTTTTTTTTGTATATTCGGTTCTAGTGGTGAAAAAACATCAACTAAAGGAGTGGCCTTATTCTATGGAGATCAAGGGTAGAGTGAGGCTTGATGCATTTGAAAATTTTCTTCAAGAACTTCCTATGGCCAGAACCCGTGCAGTCATGGTATATTTAGAGTCCCCTTGTTATTAGTGTTAATCAACGAATATTACAAAAGAAATTAAAAGTTAGTATTGATTGGTGTTGTATGTGTGGTTATTGATATTGAATTTGGGTTATAAGAGGTTTTGTTTACTACTCTTGAAGAAGCTGAGGAAGTCAACCAATATAGCGAACTTATATGAATTGTATGACTAAGATTATGTATGAGACTTGAGGGTGTTTACAAAGATATTTTAGCTTTTAATTCTATTCAATCGTGTATATATGTTTCTAATTTTGTTCAATCGTGTATATATGTTTTCTTTATTTAAATGTTGTTATGTGTATCTTATTCATAGTTTGGCCAACAACTGAGAATATGTTTACCAGTATTGAGCTTATCATATCAAAGTTAACAAACACATATTTACTTCACTTGCCTCTACCTGACTGACGGCTATCTCTTTGATAACAGTATAGGCACAGAAGACGGTGCTGAACCCAAATGATAGAGATGGTGGTGCTCCTCGCGTGTAAGTTCACCTCGCAGGTATTCGATGGTGGTGCTAGGTTTCCGGTGTTAGGCTAATAGACATCGTACGTCGTGGCGATGCTACTCCTACGCCGCATATGGGCAGTAGTGTTGGTCTCCCTCTGAGCAGCCCTTTGAGCAGCCGTGTACTCCAACAAGTTTAGGCGGAGTATTATTGGTATTAATCTACCAACAGATTATTGCCTTATTTAGTTATTTTGCTCCGATGCAAATCTATTTTGTTTATTTTCTTACAAATAATATGTTGTTATTCAAACATGTAGAAGCTCATTTTAGTTATGTCAAATTCATGTTTACAAAGGTCAAGAGGTTACTATTGATTGGTTGAAAAAAGATGCAGCCTATAAAAATACTTCCATACTTAGAATTTTCAAGAAACTTTTTTATGTTCCCTGTTACAGCAACCTTAAAGTTGGTTGATGTTCCATGACAACCTTTTGATTGGGTTGGAGGTATGTTTTTTTATTACTTGGTTTGTATCAAACATTTAGATTTAACTGTCTACGCCAAATCAAACATTTACATGAACATTTAAAATTTTTAACTTTGCAACTTCTCGCTTTCAGGTTTGTAGTATGTATGATTTGGCTTCACTATAAGCCGCCGCATCACCACGTCGTATGGTACGTTATTATTTTCTAAATCGGATTGTGTATCGTCTTATCCTTTCATCTTTACTTTAGTGTTTATCCAACAATGCTTTAGCGGTATTCGGTGACTTTCTTTTATATAATACAAATTGTCTGTTCTATTAAGTTAATTCAGTTATTAACTTTATTTTATGATTTATTTATTTTCCAGACTAAATGATCAAAAGCCATGGCTTCAAGTGTAGTATTTTTTTTGCAAGAGCATATACATAGTTCAACTTGGACCATGCGCCTTCCATTGCAATTTTATCGACTGCCAAGATCTTGCTAAGAAAGGTTTGTACATACACAACCCATCATAGAGTAATGTAGCATCTGGTAACTACATTTTGGGACAAAAGCAAATAGCTCATTGGCAACCTTACAAATCAGAATATTGTTTTTTGAAAGAAAACTTAGTTCAGTCAGTTCAAATTAATTGTTTCTTATTCGACTTATATGCATTTGGGTAGGTTGTTTCTAACAAAATGTAAATTACTTGCTGCGTTTTTTTTAGCGGGTCACAAACATATGCAGCTGCGAGCGGAAGCATAGACAACGATATTTAAATGGAGTTGATGCTTCAACTTTCGAAAGTAGAATGGCTGCAAATTTAGTATCTATAGTCTCGGACTCTCAGTAATGCAAACGTACAGGTTAAACCAGAACCAATTCGGTTTAACACAAGGTGTATACACTTAGTTATGTTTGTAATTGTATCTAAAACTTTTGTCGTGTAGAAATGTACTCCGCGGCAACTTGCGGTTAGAAATACTAGCATCATAATTTGTAGATTAATATTGTAAAAAGGATTTATATAATTTATTTTTTGCATTTTAATCAGAAAAAATTCTGTTTTTTTTTTTATTTTTTTAATCAACATTTTGGTCGGAAAATGGTTGGAAAGAAAATTGAAAAGTTCATCGGAAACTGGTCAGAAAAGTTCATCGGAAACTGGTCGGAAAAGTTCATTGGAAACTGGTCGGAAAAGTTCATCGGAAACTGGTCGGTAAAGTTCATCGGAAACTGGTCGGTAAAGTTCATCGGAAACTGGTCGGAAAAGTTCATCGGAAACTGGTCGGAATTTTGTCAGAGAATCTTTCACGCTTTTTTGTCGGAACTTTGTCGGAAATTTTGTCGGAAACTTGTCGGAAACATTTACCGACTAGATTTTTCAGACAAAAGACACTTTGTCGGAAACTGGTCGGAAACGCTGTTTTCCGACCAGTTTCCGACCAAAACCTTGGTCGGAAATAGGCCAGTTTTCTAGTAGTGATAGTTCCATCATTAATGCACTTGCGTGCAACAGGTGCAAGCCCTTTGTCATTTGCTACTATGTAACTTGGATCATATGCTACCCTCCAAGAAAAGATTTCAAAAGAACCACCCAAAAGAGAAAATATCTTATTCTCTTTTCAAATCACTTATTGTTCCATATTCCGGATCCATGTACACTTCCATGCCTACCTCTTGATTTGGTGGGTGTAAGTTGGAGATACCAAAGTAAGCAATCTTCGCCTTCCGGTTCTGGTCTAACAGAATGTTGGCACTCCTTATGTCACCATGTAGGTTGCCCATCTTAGTGTGAATATGGTTCAGTCCTTGTGCAATCTCAAGGCACATGTGTAGACGGTGGGTCCATGTAAGGTTATTCATGTTACCAAGGTTTTTCAAATAGTAATCGAGGCTTCTCTTAGAAGCATGCTCATAGACAATGATCCTTTCATCACCTTCATCACAAAAGCCAAGTAGCGAGACTATGTTGGGATGCTTATAACTGGTACGCATTTCAAGTTCTGAGAAGAATGCATTTCTACTAATGATGCGTTTTATAGCTACGGTAATGTGTTTCTTGGATGGTTCACCATTATTCTTTCCTTTTGAATCTAACGAACTATTGTTTCCAAAATGCTCAAGTTCAGCTTTGTACACCACCCCATTCGTATCTAAACCAATGTGGTATGTTTCAGCAAAGTTGTCGGTAACCAACCGTAAATCACTGAGTCGAAACCTCACGAGGACCATGGTATCTCCCTGCAACATTGTATATTTGAAATGGATGAGAATATGGTGCATGTTGGTAAGGATGATGACGAAATTCAAGGGAATCGTCCTTTATCCTTCATGGCTCTCTTTATAATTGCAGCCCCCCCCCCCCCACACACACACACACATACACACACATATAGGGAAAGGTTAATTTAAGAACATATATATTTCGTGCGAACCGTGATAACACTATCTAAACAATTGAAATTCAAAATTTCTTTTTACACTTATGTTTATTATGAAAATACAATCTCAAAAACACAATTTACGCGTAAAAATTTAAACGTATACGAAAATAAATTGCTTTACTATGTGTAAACTGTTTCATTTACACATGTGTAAAAGTTAATTTTAGAGTCTTTTTGCGCAAAAAAAAAAAAAAAAAAAAAAAAAAAAAAAAAAAAAAGATGAATAATTTGGAAAGAAAACTCATTTTTTAATGTTGTATTTTAATTATAATGAGGTTTATATTTAAAAAAAAATGATTTTGATTGATTTTTTTTTTGTTCTCACGCTATTTAATGTTCTCAAGATAACCCTCACCTACATACACACACATATGTGTGTGTGTGTGTGTATAGGATTTGAATCATTTGAGAATCTTTGGCCAAATTGAGAAATGAGAACCATTCTACACCACACATATCTCTAAGGCAATTTCTTTTTGCATTTATACATATATGTATATACGTGTCTAAAAACTAGTGTTATACCATGTACTTACATGTTTTGTAATGTACATACATGTGCAAACGTGTAGAAATGATTTCACATACATGTATAGAAAGGAAGATTGTGGGTAGAGTATGTTATTTTAATGTACATACGTGTTAGAATTTAAAAAATAAGTATCATATATATATGTTTGACAATATACACATATGTAAAAATAAAAAAAATAAAAAAATTTGCAAGAAAAGCGGCGATTTAGCAAAAAAAAAATTGTCTTAGTTCTGGAAATGTGTAGTGTAGAATGGGTAAGATGGTAATTTTACCAAGTGTTCTCCCAGGATGTATGCATATATATATATATATATATATATATATATATATATATATATATATATATATATATATATACTATATTAATATGCATATAGGATGGGTAAGATGGTAATTTTACCAAATCTCTTAAAATTTTAAAAGGTACAACTCCTTATGCATTTAGTACAATCTCATTAAGCTTTGAGCCTCCTTCCCTCTCAATCACCATGACAATCTGATTCAAATTTCAAAATCATATACCTTTTCATCTTCAATTTCCCCCGTATCCAAAATTTCAAATTCAAAACGTAAAATCTATCTCTCCACAAAACCACATCTTCTCCCCCTTCTACCCCATGGATTCTGCCGCTAGCTTTGCTTATTTTTCCACACAAGCTGAATCAAACGAATTTAAACCACACAAGATATATATCTTTGATTCATCTTTATTTTCTGTCTTGAGCTTAAGCAACAGGTTCCTTCAAGGTATATATGTTTAAATCTCTCTTCTCTATGTGTTCTTCCCTTTTTAATCTATTAATATTCTTTCAAATCTATAGTCGTTTTGCAATAATCAGTGGAAATCTATAGTCGTTTCCTAATGAAAAGGTTGCACATTGTCTGAGCTCCATTTTCAAATTTTGAAATCCCAGACACCCTGCCCGCCGGCCCTTTTATCCTCACCCATTTGTTTTCTTTGTTCTGCAGAGGCAGGAGAGAGAGAGAGAGAGCGCGAGAGAGAGAAAGAGAGAGAGAGAGAGAGAGAGAGAGAGAGAGAGAGAGAGAGAGAGAGGAATTGTCAAAAGAAAACGGCGACACAGATACGACGACAAAGATAATTAGAGTTTCCTTTCAGCTTTTTTTTTTTTTATTAAAACACATCGATGGGTAAAAAACATGAGGTCCTTTTGTCACAAAGTGCTTTTCCACGAGCTTGAATGAATGGTAATCCCAGGGTTTCTGTTGTGCCCTGTATATGCTCCTTTAAGCCTGCTTTTATCCTATTGCACTAATCTTGCTGCAACAGCAAACTCTGAAACCCTAGGAACCAGCGACCATAGAGAAGAGCAACAATGAACAAAGGTTTTGTCTATGAAGGAGTCCTGTATACAATTGATGTTGTCTGCCGAAGTCCATCTTGGCACCAAGAACTCTGATTTCTAGACGACAGTACAATTTCTTCATTTCATCTATTTCTATGCTTTAGCTTTTTTAGCTATCACAAATTTATTCTGTATTATATCTGCATTTGTTAGTTGCGCAATTAAACTGGAGTTTTGAAGGATTACCGGAATACAAGAAAGATAAATAATTTGTGTCATTACAGAGATGATTGCCCAAACCCTTTACAAAACCCAAAATGTATAGACGTAGGTATTTTGTTTATTTGTCTTTTATATGATTAATTTTGAATATTTTGGTTTATTTAAGTGATTTTTTATGTTGTGAGCTTAACATTGTTGCTAATTTAGTTGAATGATTGGTAGGTATGCTATTAATTGAATCTGAAAGCTGTGCATTTTTGGTGAACAGTGTTGACCTTTTATTATCTCTCCCAAAAATTTTGTCTTAGATTCATGATCTTAGCGTTAAGATGGTTAAACCAAAATACGGATTTAAAAAGATAGCTTTTTGATGTAAGTTAAAGCTAATTGTATTAGAGAAACTACAGATATATAAGTTCTTTTCTGCAGCTTTGAGTTTATCTTGTTTTTATCTTTTTTTGTTCCATTACTATACATTAAACTAAAAAGCATCAACTGCTTAATAGTTGTTAATATAAACTTATTGGTGATTTTGTAGTGACTTGACTATTTGTTCTGAAAGAGATGTCTGCTGGGTTTGGGGAAGTGCCAATGTTGATGATTTTGAGTGCAAGATATGCTTTGATTTAGCCCAAGAACCTATTGTCACATTATGTGGTCATCTTTTTTGCTGGCTCGCTCTCTACAAGTGGCTTTACATTGTCGAAAATGCCTAGCTTCGAAGGTAATGCTTTATGCAAAACTTGCAGAACAAAACAACACATAATGTGGCACTACATCATATATGGATATATGTATGATCTCTATCCCTATTGTGTGCATTGTGCTTTCTTTTCTTACATTCCTGATCCGCACAGGAAAAAGTCATGTTTATAACAAATCATATGGTTTACTTAATAGTTATTTTTGGGATTATAGTTCCATGTTAATAGTAAAACTTTAAAGTCATGGTATGTTTTAAGTGCTGGTGAATCAGGTTGGGTTGACTCCCATTTACATCATGCATTACTTTGCACGCAGGAAGAATTTGCAAAATCAGCTACAAGCTAAGCTGCACTAGCTCAGATGCAGACAACTGTTAAATAGATAATATTTGGTTATCAGGTGATGAATATAATTAGTTTGATTATAATAATATATGGAACATTGGAACCACCTGTCAACCATACTCAATTAGTGGTTTTGTCTCATAGATAAGCACAATTCAATTTCAAAGAATGCGACCAATTGGTGTGAGACTCCTAATACTATTTTGGACAAGGTACATCTGTGATCTGATTTAAATTACAACACTAATTATTGTTACAGTTCTTATGTCATCGTCACATTAATTAATGTTATACGTTAAATCTCCAGCAAATCCATCTATGCCAGCTCTAGTTTCACCCTTAACAACTTCAACACCCGTAGCTGCGGTGGTAAGTAGCGGTGGTTTAGGGTCCTTACACGAGTACATCCATGGATTGATCTGAGCCTATGCGGGAAATCAACATCACCACCGTCCTCACTCACAATATGAGCCATCGTTGTGAAATTTAAATGACCAGGCATCCTATGACTCAGGTTAGTTGTTTTTAAGGTTATTTTCTGCAATTTGTTTTTTTATGGTTAGGTTCTGTATTTTGTTTTAACTTCACTTTTTATTTCCGTTGTAAAAGTAAGCAAATCTCTATCTATAAGAATCTTTTATTGTTTAACACTTGAAGTAACACCTAGGTGGAGTCAAAGTCAACTAGCAAACTATTTTTAAACTTTGTTGCTGGTTTTGGTATCAATGGCAGAGTCAAAGTCGATTCAGTTTCTAGAAAAAAAAAGGAAATGTTAAGGAAACTTTAAGCCAATACTTGAATCACACTGTTGCTAAAATAAATCACTTTTTTAGATATACCTTATGTAGTTATTGTTACATAAAATCTTTCAGTTATGTGAATATTATATTAATACAATGGAGCTCTTATGCTGTATTTGAAGGACTTGTATGTCATGTGACAAGTGAAGTTGAGTATGTAATAATTGTTACATAAAAATCTCCTGTTATGTAATAATTCTTTAAACTAGCATGCTCACAAACTACTATTTGATGGTAGTTGGGTATTTCATTCTCATGTGACAAGTGAAGTTGGAAGTAGAGGTTTTATGTTATGTGATGTATGCCATGGTCAACCATTTAGACCTGTTTATAAATAGTAATATTACAAATGCGCCATGAACAAAGTTTGACCCGTTTCAATTTTTCCACTTATATTATTCTTTTATTTTTCTTGTTTAACCATAAACCTATTATTCTTTTAATTTAAAAAGATCCTTACTTTGCAACTATCTTCCCTTGTGTATTGCATTAATTTACTTACTGATGACGAATTATAAGTGACAGTGGAAACAACCAATAAAAACCAAAGGACTTTGGGTTTATATACTGATTTACAGCTTTAAATTTGAGTTCTTTATAGAAAGTTAAATCATTGTATTTGCTTGAATTTGAATGTAAATTTTGCTACATGCTTAAACTTAAGCAAGACAATGAATCTGCATGTGACAACTGGTGCTATCAACCATAAGTGGTGTCAAAAAGTTCATTTAGAATCCCGTGTTTTCACACTGGAAGACTACATCCACAATTGATGATTTATAATATATTATTATTATTATATTAATTTAGCTTTGTAATTGAAACTATCGCTTGTCAGGTATTCTGGTTATATGGACTTATTGTTGACCAAAATTTGGATCATTTGGCTTTGAATTGAAAGCTCAATTATGACTAACAAGAGGATAAAGTGTATGGTCTTCAACGCAATTTTGGCTTTGTTATGCATCATGAGACATATATAGTTGTCATATTTGTTATCATTTTAGCTGCAATAAACTTCGGGAATGCACAATTGGATAGTTCGATATCGACATATAAGAATTTGGGTCGGGTTTGTTACCCGAATATTTAGAACAAGTGTTTTTGTTTGTTTGTGAGGTTAACAATTTTTTGGGTACTTATCCCTAAAATAGCAAACTCTTTTTTTTTAGTTATGAAAATTTATAAAATTTTATTGGGTTCCGTTACCTTTAACCAAAAATTTATTATTTTAATTTAGTTTCAAATGAATAAAAAAATCATTTGCATAGCAAAGAAAGAAAGATAATTCTGAATTAGAAGATATGTGATATTGCTATCCACCTTTGCCTTTTTTAAAAGCTAATTTTCTCTCTATTTTTTACACTCCTTTTTACATACCCTTTTATTACACCCATTAAATACCTCCTATTAGATTTGAACTTGGGTAATTTCTTCAAATACCATTTGTTGTTACCACTGGGGTATGACCCAAGTGGCGCTATCCCTCATCGCCTACAAGACCAGCTGAGGATGTTTTTGTAAAAGGAAAGATAAAGCCCTTTTTATTTTCATGGCCCATTATCCAATATGCATAGGCAAGAAGTTAAAATTTTGTAACTTGAAAGTTTAGTGATTTGGCTGGAACAATTTCATAATCGAACCGCTCCAAATTAAAAGTTTATTGCTAATTTTACCGACCATGAGTTAGTGTTAACACTTTTTGATTAACCGAACTCATGGTTAACTTATAGTTTGCTATACATGACCTAAATTCATGAACAACCTCAAGGTGTTTATGAAATGCATGATTAATCGGCACCATCGTTGTAATTAGTAGGTGAACAAGCAATAAGATATGTAGCCCTTGAATGTAATCCAACATATATCTACAATACTTGAGAAAGTAGCATGTGCAGTTAATGCAAGTAGTTGACATGTAGATTTGTGTTTTAAGTTATCATTTAACTAAGATCCGTAAGCCTATGTCATAATAAACCACACCGATTCTACAAACAAGAAAATTGACAGAAGTACTATAAAGTATATCACGAGAGGATTGATAAACTAATAAAAAATGAGTACCACATTGCCAATTGTCGCCGCCGCATCGCGCGGGTCTCCTACTAGTATATATATATATATATAGGGGGTGGATATTTTGAAAACCCACTCGAGTTAAGAAAACTCTGAAAACCCGTCAAAAAACCATCTAAAAAAGTTTTTTTTTTTGAAAAAAAATACACAAGGTAACATACATGTTTTTAAGCGTTTTGGCCCAAAAAAATAAAAAAAAGTGCTGAACGAATATTTTTTAAAAAAATAAACAACGCAAACTTTGTAACAGCGCTGTTAACATATGTTTTCTGCTTTTTAAAATATGTTACAGCGCTGTTAACATATGTCTCTGCTTTTTAACATATGTTAACAGCGCTGTTACAAAGTTTGCGTCGTTTATTTTTTTTTAAAATATTCGTTCGGCGCTTTTTTTTATTTTTTTGGCCCAAAACGCTTAAAAACATGTATGTTACCTTGTGTATTTTTTTCAAAAAAAAAAAAAAAAAACTTTTTTAGATGGTTTTTTGACGGGTTTTCAGAGTTTTCTTAACTCGAGTGGGTTTTCAATTTATACTTTCCCTATATATATATGTATGTATGTATATATGTATATAATATGTGGTACAGGGTGGGTTAATGTAAAAAGGATCTTATTGTATAATGGATAGAAACGTTATCACTAACAGGAAAAAATGTATTTTCTTTACAAGATTAACCTACTTGTAAGTGCAATGCATTTTGAAGTTCCTTGATGACGACTTCCATTGTTGGACGCTTGGCTTGAGTTTCTGCCAAACATTGATATGCAATCTTCGAAAATGCGTTGAAAGACTCTTTATTAGGTCCTCTGTTTAAAGTAAAAATGTGATCATCATCTTCTTCTATTAGTTTAGGATCTATCAATTCCTTTACCATACCATCATTGAAGTATCTCCTTGCAACGGATGCAAGCCCCATGTCATTTTCGCTGATATAAACTGGGTCATAGGCCAAACTCCCAGATAGGACCTCACATAAAACTACTCCAAATGAATAAACATCTGATTCCCTTTTAAATTCGGATGTAGTCAAATATTCTGGATCCATATACACCATTGTACCTGCAATATTTTTTGTTTTGTTAGTGCTAGCTTTTTCCTTCATAGGATGGAAATTTGCAAGACCAAAGTAAGCAATCTTCGCTTTCCGATTCTCGTCTAACAGAATGTTGGCACTCTTTATGTCACCATGTAGGTTGCCCATCTTACTGTGAAGGTGATTGAGTCCTCGTGCAATCTCAAGGCATAAGTGTAGACGGTGGGTCCATGTAAGATTATTCATGCTACCAACATTTTTGAAATAGTCATCGAGGCTTATCTTAGAATAATGCTCGTAGATAAGGATCATTTCATCACCTTCTTTACAAAAGCCAAGAAGCGAGACTATGTTGGGATGCCTATAACTCGTATGCATTTCAAGTTCTGAAAAGAATTCTTGTTCTCCTTGCACACCTTTTCTATTAGTGATGCGTTTAATAGCTACTGTAATGTGTTTCTCGTATGGTTCACCATCATTCTTCCCTTCTGTTGCTAACGAACTATCACCAAAATGCCTAAGTTTAGCTTTGTACACCATCGCATTTGAGTCTAAAGCAATGCAGTTTGTTTCAGCGAAGCTATCATTAACCGACTTTATGTCACTAAGATGAAACCTCGAGAGTACCATGGTATCCCCCTGCAGCAACATTGTGTGTTAAAATAATTAAGAATTTTGTACATGCTGTTAAGGATGATAACGAAATAAATACAATATTGTCCTTTTATCCTTTTTTTCATGCCTTTTTAGAAATGCAAGACATGCACACACGCATACACATATGTATTGTGTGGTACAAGGTTGTTGGTTAGTGTAAAAAGGATCTTAACATACATGTATACAAAAGATTTTTCTTTTTCAAACTAATACATCTTAATTTGCAATTTTGCATTAGTATTGTAAATTCTAAGTGAAGATGGCATTTCTTTAATTAAAAAAACTAATGAGCACAGTAAACTTAAAACAGGTTAAGGAAATGAAGAAAAAATTGTATTTTTTAAAAGGCTGACTTACTTGCAAGTTCAATGCATTTTGAAGTTCCTTGATGACAACTTCCATTCTTGGGCGTTTGGCTTGAGTTTCTGCCAAACACTGATATGCAATTTTTGAAAATGTGTCGAAAGAATCTTGATTGGGACCTCTATTTAAAGTAATAATGCGATCACCATCATCTTCAAATATATAAGGGTCTATCAATTCCTTTAATGTTCCCTCATTGAAGCGTCTCCTTGCAATGGGTGCAAGGCCCATGTCATATTCGGCTATGTAGATTGGGTCATAGGCCAACCTCCCGGATAAGACCTCAAATAGAACGACTCCAAATGAATAAATATCTGATTCCCTTTTATATTTAAATGTAGTCAAATATTCTGGATCCATATACACCTTTGTGCCTGCAATATTTTTGGTATAAATAGTGCTAGCTTGTTGCTTCATAGAATGTAACTTTGAGAGACCAAAGTCAGCAACCTTCGCGCTTAGATTTTCATCTAACAAAATGTTCTCACTCTTTATATCTCGATGTATTATCCTTGGTTTTCCCTCCATGTTGGTATGAAGGTAATTAATTCCATGTGCAACATCAAGGCAAATTTGTAGTCTTTGTGCCCAAGTAAGATTAGCAGTCTTACCATTGCTTCCCAAATAACCACTGAGGCTTCCTTTAAAAGCATACTCGTAGACAAGAATCATTTCACGAGCTTCTCTTGAAAATCCGAGAAGGGAAACTATATTTGGATGCTTACAGATAGTAAGCAATTCAATTTCTGTTAAGAATCCTTGTTTACCTTGCTCATCTGCTCTACTAAATATGCGTTTTATAGCTACAGTTTTGCTTATCTTGGGCAGTTGATCTTTACACTTCCCTTCTAGTGATGACAAACTCTGGATATCTAAAACTTCAAGTATTGCTTTGTACACTATACCATACCCACCAGACCCAACACAGCATGCTTCATCGAACTCATTCGTGGCTAGCCTTATATCCTTAAGTGGGATACTAAAAAGGTCCATCTACAAAAGTAGGCATTAAGTGAGCAGAGTATTAGAGCTTAGCTTGTACATGCTATCAGCGGATAAATTAAATAGAAAATTGTGTCCATGCTATAAAAAAAAATATAGACTCACTGATTGAGTTAATAAGATATATGATAGTCGAGTATGTATCTTTAGACTTTCAAATCAAAAGGTGAAACTAAAGCTTATTTCATACGCGCACACACATGAAAAATGACAACAAAAGATTAAAGCATACAAATAATGTCAACGTATGTACTTAAAACACTATCGAACTAATTTAAATAAGCTGAGAAGACAATAGTGCACCTTGAAATATGTGGAGAAAATTGACTATGGTGTTATTGTGGTCGTCAACTACCATTTACTAGGAGTATCAAGTCTCCAGTTTTAAAAAATGTTGTGTTGGCACGTGAGACGATCCGAAAAATCCTTAGCTAAGGACGAAACTCATATTTAAAATCAACCAAAAGAATGAAGAGATTTAGAATGGTTTATTTGATGAAGAATAGTCCTATTTAAAAGAGATGTAACTTTTGGTTATACATGAAGCAATGTCTCGCATCTCGGCTTTTGGGACCTAAACATTGGAGCGCCTTGCGCTTTCTAAACCAAGATCAAGTTTGACATAAAAATAACAAGATCATCATTCTTCAAGTACACCTGTTCTGGTTTAGTCTTGTTGGGTATTGGGCTTTTCTTATTTATTATTTTCCATGCATTATTTTTTGTTAAAAAAAGCAACTTAGTTCATCTATAAAATTTAATACCTCAGCTCCTGAAACAAACTAATAGAAACCAAATTTAGTTAACTATGCCGCTTGCTTTATGGTGAAAATTCAACTTTATTTACCATTATCACCTCAAACTAACTAAAATAAAGTAATTACCTTCAAGCCAGTGGATAGTGTACCTTCGTCAACAGCTATTGAGTGTTCCTTCAATTCAAATTGCCACAATAGAAAATAAATTTGAAACCCAAAAGTAATAATGAGAAAAAGGATGAAAAAACAAAAGGAAGCGCTTACAAGATTTGCATGTTTCCATTGAAGCTCCAACACCTCCTCGAGTTCTTTGACAATCTGATCCATACTTGGACGCTGCACAAGTTGTTGATCCAAGCATTTATAAGCTATGTTTGTGAAGAGTGCCAATGATTGTGTGTCCATTTGTTTCCTTAAATTAGGATTGATGATCTTATCTAGTTCTTCCTCAATACCTCCACTTGTAATCATTGGTTTCCTCCCACAAAGGACTTCAAACAATAACACACCGAAAGAGTAAACATCATATTTGGGTGTCACATTGTTGGTACCAAAGTAGATAGAGAAGAGAAGGCGATGCCTCCAACTTTGAGGATATTTTGTGGAAAGCTCAAAACCATATATCTTGGGTTCCCAGTCATTATCTAAAAATATTTTAGAGCTACTGATGTCACAATGTATGAAATCATAATGGATGTAATTTAATGCATTAGCAACGCCTAAACATATTTGTAGCCTGCGGGACCATCTGAGAGTTGGATCATTTAGATGTTTGTAAAGAGTTCCATGAGACGATTGCTTGTAAATGATTATCTTTTCATCATTCTCATCACAAAGCCAAAATAAAGAAACGATATTTTTATGTTGGAGACTCTTAAGCATTGAAATCTCCGTCTGCAACTCGTCTCCTTGCCCATACTTTTCATATAACCTTCGTACCGAAAACTTCACCAAATGCCCATAGCGTAAGAGCTGTCCTTTGTACACCTTTCCTAATCCACCTTCCGTAATGAGATTTTTATCAGAAAAGTTGTTGGTGGCAGATAATACCTCTTCTAGTCTGTACTCCTAAGTAAATCGAAGAGCAAGAAAAATATATATTTAAAAAAACAGTAACTAAAATTTAAATACCTATGGAAAACAATTGCTAATAAACAGTGAAGAATGACAATATTGTGTCAAATATACCACTCTAACGATAATAAATATTAATATAGCACATATGTATATATGGAAATGATTATAGATTGATGTAATTAGGTAATCTCCCTAAAATAGAGGAGATTCTGTTGTAATCTCTCATTATATTATGATGTATGATTTCATTGAGAATTCAAGGAAAAGAGTTATTCTCACATGGTATCACTAGCCTACCAATCCTAACCCTACAAACTCCCTGCCGCCGCCGATTCTTTTACCGTCCGGCAGTCTTCTTCTTCTCCCACCAGTCTCCCCCGCAACCCCTCACTCTTCTTCTTTCTCATGGCCTCCTCCCTTCACCCGGCCCTCACGGTCACAAATATCAAAACCCATGTTCCAATCATCTTGGAAAAAGACTCCCCTCACTACTCCACGTGGTCGACATTGTTTCAGGTTTATTGCCGTGCATACGAAGTCCACGAGCACCTGTTACCCCGTCCCACAACCCCTGCGTCATCATCTGCAGACGCTGAAAACGCGGCTGCCGCTTCCTCTGCCGAGGCACTATGGTCGCGTCTTGACGCCATAGTCCTCCAGTGGATCTATGCCACTATCTCTCCACCCCTTCTTCTTATTATCCTCCAACCCGGTCAATCCGCCTATGAAGCATGGTCGTTGGTTCAAAACGAATTCAACGATAACAAAACCACCCGTGCCATCTTCCTTGGACAAGAATTTGCTACTCTCAATCTTGCCAATTTCTCCTCCATTTCTGATTACTGCCAACATGCTAAGCACCTTGCTGATCAGTTAGCGAGTGTCGGTGCCCCTGTTGAAGACCATATACTCATGATCAAGGTTCTAACCGGTTTAACGGAACAATACGATGGTATCTCCACTGTGCTACGGAACAAGGATCCTCTCCCACCCTTCAGCGAGGTCCGTTCTCATTTAACCATGGAAGAAACTACCAAGAAATCCCAGCTTGCTCGTGCTTCTCAGGCTGCTTCGACGGCGCTGGCTGCAACCGTTGCTAACAACAATTCCGCGTCGCCTTCAACAGAATCAGTCGGCTTCTTCTTCGGCTCGTTCTCGTGGTAACGTGGTCAGGGCCGCCAAGGCAGAGGTACTTCTTATTCTTCCCAGCCGACACATCCATACATTGTATTTCCTGCTAACTGGACCGCTAGTCAATGGGCTGGGATGCTTCAACGCCCAAATCAGCCATGGAAATCTCAACAGGCCCAACCCCCATGTCCCTACCCCTCTCGGCCTACTAATAATAGTGCAGGAATATTGGGCTCTAGACCCAACCAGGCCCATGTTGCAGGTTATTCGCCAACGGACATTGAGCAAGCACTGTATACCATGCCGTTGAATCCGCCAGATCACGGGGTCATGGACTCGGGAGCATCATCTCATTCGGCAAACCAGCAAGGTATATATTCCCCGTCTAATTTTAATTTGTGCACTAATAAAAATATAATTGTTGGTAATGGTATGTCGATCCCTGTTTTGGCTCAAGGCAACCAGACCCTACCACCCCCGTTTCCACCTTTAAAACTCAATAATGTCCTTTATGCACCTAATATTATTAAAAACCTGATTTCAGTACGACGTCTTACGACTGATAATTTTGTTTCTATTAAGTTTGACCCCTTTGGTTTTCTTGTGAAGGATCTCAAAACTCGGGCTCCTATACTTAGATGCAACAGCACTGGCGATCTTTACCCACTCACGCAACCACTTCCGCTCCCTCTCAATGAACCAACGGCCCTCACCACCATCACTCAAGATCGCTGGCATCAAAGATTAGGACATCCTGGCAACAACCTATTGCAATCTTTAAAATTATCTTCTTTTATTGATTATGGCAAATGTAATAAAACTTTATGTCAATCTTGCATTTTTGGTAAAAGTGTACGATTACCTTTTTATGATTCCGTTAATGGACTTTTCCCATGCCAATAAATCCCAAGTTTTCACCCCCTTCACCCAAATTCACAACCTTATTTGCACACAATTTGAGCATACCATAAAGCAATTACAGTGTGACAATGGTAAAGAATATGCAAATAATAATTTTTACAACTTTTGTCACTCAAATGGTATGCAATTTCGTTTTTCGTGCCCCTATACATCTTCCCAAAACGGAAAAGCTGAGGGCAAAATCCGTACCATAAATAACATGATTCGTACCCTACTAGCCCAAGCATCGTTGCCTTCATCATTTTGGCATCATGCTCTTGAAACCGCCACCTATCTCCTAAATATCCTCCCCAATAAGACATACAAGTTTCGGTCACCCACATCTTTATTATACGGAGTCACTCCCGAATACGATCATCTTCGTGTTTTTGGATGTCTCTGTTACCCTCTCACCCCTTCCACCACCATACACAAACTCAACTACCGGTCCAACCCATGTGTCTTCCTTGGTTATCCTTCCAACCATCGAGGATACAAATGTCTTGACCTCACTACTCATCAACTCATTATCTCCCGTCATGTTCACTTTGAGGAGACTATCTTTCCCTACACCATCCAATCTCCCACCTCACCTCCCTCTTACGATTTCTTAAATCCCACCATAAATCCCCTCGTGTGGGACCACCTCTCCTCCCAACAACCCACTACCACTACATCTGGGCAGCCCACTCCCACGTTCCCAGGCCCACCTCCCCCTCATAACACACCCAACACCCCCACCGGCCCACAACCACCTAGTCCATCTCCACCCTCTAGTCCTTCCCCCACTCCACTTGCTACTGAACACCCTGGCCCAATCCCGTCTCCTGGCACAACATCCCCTGGCCCAATCCCTTCCCCCAACAATACCGGCCCTGGTACACTACCGACCAGTCTCACCACCCCTACTGGCCCAAACCAGAACTCGTCTGCCTCCCCCACTACCTCTCTAATCCCACCTCCGCCACCTCCCTACCCACACGTACCATTCACACCCGCTCCATGAGCGGAATCACTAAACCGAAAAAGCCCTTTAGCCTCCACACTGTCAATGTCGTACCAATTCCCAAAAACCCACAGCGATGCATGTGGCTATTTAAGCATAATTACAGGTCGGATGGCAGTCTTGAGCATTATAAAGCGCGTTTAGTATGTGATGGTCGTAAACAGGAACAGGGGATAGATTGTGGAGAAACTTTTAGTCCGGTTGTAAAACCGGCTACTATTCGCATGGTTCTCTCTCTCGCACTGGCAAAATCATGGAAAATTCACCAATTGGATGTCACTAACGCGTTTCTACACGGACAGTGTACATGCATCGACCCATTGGTTTTCGCCATCATGACTACCCGGATCATGTTTGTCTTCTCAAGAACTCTCTATATGGACTCAAACAGGCCCCTCGTGCCTGGTACCAGCGGTTCACAGACTTCGTCACATCTCAGGGATTTCGCCAGAGCAAGTCGGACAACTCTCTTTTTGTCTACAAGCATGGCCACGACATCGCATATCTTCTCATTTATGTCGATGACATCATCCTTACGACCTCCACTGACAGCCTACGACAACATCTCCTTCATTCTCTTGCAGGTGAATTCGCTATGAGGGATCTGGGTTCTCTCTCCTATTTTTTTGGTATACAGGTCACTCGCTCTGGAGACACGATGTTTTTGTCTCAGCAGTCTTATGCTCGTGATATCATTCACCGGGCCACCATGGATTCGTGTAAACCCGCGGCTACCCCAGTTGATACCCAGTCTAAACTTTCGTCAAACACTGGACCATTATACGAAGACCTCACCACATATCGCAATTTGGCAGGTGCTCTTCATTACTTGACTTTCACCAGACCAGACATCTCCTATGCAGTACAACAGATTTGCATGCACATGCATGCTCCACGGGTCACCCACTGGAATGCTCTAAAGTGAATTATTCGATACATTCAGGGCACTTCCGTGTTTGGTCTTCATCTTAGCCCTGCTCAGTCTCTGTCTCTTGTTGCTTATACAGATGCTGACTGGGCCGGATGCCCTGATTCTCGACGATCCACTTCTGGCTACTGTGTTTATCTTGGTGAAAGTCTAATCTCCAGGTCTTCGAAGCGTCAATCCACTATCTCCCAGTCCAGTGCTGAGGCCGAATATCGGGTGTTGCTAATGTCATTGCTGAATTATGTTGGCTTCGTAATCTTTTGCTTGAACTGCATCATTCTATTTCACGGGCTTCTTTAGTTTACTGTGACAACATCAGTGCGATCTATCTCTCTGGCAATCCGGTGCAGCATCAGCGCACCAAACACATTGAGCTCGACATCCATTTCGTACATGATCAGGTTCAGAAAGGCTGCATTCGAGTGCCTCATGTGCCATCTCGCCATCAGATCGCCGATATCTTCACTAAAGGACTTCCACGTGTTCTCTTTGATGATTTCTATACCAGTCTCAGCATTCATCCACCCTTCGCTTCGACTGCGGGGGTGTAATAGCACATATGTATATATGGAAATGATTATAGATTGATGTAATTAGGTAATCTCCCTAAAATAGAGGAGATTATGTTGTAATCTCTCATTATATTATGATGTATGATTTCATTGAGAATTCAAGGAAAAGAGTTATTCTCACAAATATAAATAATAATATCTAATGAATCAGTTATCCACCGTAGAGTAGAACACATATTTAGTACCTGGTTACGAATTGGGGCTAAAATGGTGTTTATGAAAATACATTTAATATTTACTTTAAAGTATGTTTCTGAACAACAACAAAGATGACACATCATTTTTATACAAAGAGATCATATATCCTAATACAAATCGTTAATCGTACATAGGATCATTAAGGGCATATGCTCTCCCAATCTCATAAATTAATGCCAATTGTAATTTGGATGCATAATTTCCCTTACACAAGATGAGTTTTTAAAATTTGAAGAACTTTGACCAGTTTGTACATCAAAATATAATATAGCGATTTTGCCTCTGATTTTCCAGCTCAAATAGGTTGTAACTATTTGTCTATTTCTTGGTAGCAAGAGTTAAAGGCAGGCAGTAGTACCTGTTTGCCTTCTAAAAACTGTAGTGCCTCCTTGTGTGCTAAAAGTGAACCTCGCTCTTCCTACAAAAGCAAGTTTTTATTTGAAAACATACTTGTGATTCCGTTATATGTATTCCATAAATTACACACACATTCCTGTAATACTGAATCTGAAAACCTGAGATCTAAACACGCAAACCTGCTATGTTGTTTTCCCAACGTGTTATTTATTTGTGTTGCTCTATCTTAAGAATGGTCAATCATCCCTTACATCTAATAATCATTAGCACTTGGAAACGGTTCAAAGATTGTAAATAGTATAATATAATAAAATTTATAGACTCACTTCTGAATCTTGAAAAGCTGCTTCCACATCATCAAAATTTGTCTCTTCTTTTTCCACAAATTCAGGTTGTTTGAAATCTTTCTTAAACCACTCATCATTTATAAGCTCAGGTATTGTTATCCTCTGCCACAAAAAGACGGTTTTCATAATTACTTCAAACTGAAACTAACAGATAGTGAAATGCTGCAAGAGACTTGGATACAAATCCCCACCCCAGGAATAATGAAGGCATGACTTCAATAAGAAATTTGTGCCAACAAATTACCGTCATGGGGTTAGGATCCAATATGCGGGTTATCAATTTCATGGCACTAGAGGAGATCCATGGAGGACAAGTGAACTCTGCAGCTGAAATCTGCACACAAAAACACCCAAAGTAACCCAAAAGGAGAATATTTGGCAAGAAGCTGTCAAATGTTCAAATCAGTTTAATATGATGCATACTTTTTTGTATAGGTTCATGAGATCAGAATCATCAAATGGCATGTAACCTGCAAGTAGTACAAAGAGTATCACTCCACACGACCATAAATCTGCAGCTGCCCCATCATACCCTCTATCACTCAAGACCTAAAAAGGATTACATGAACAATCACCAGATGAAAATGAGTAAGCAAGGTGGCGATTTTCACCCATTTACAAATAAGTCGCAATTCGGCTTATGTTTTATATCAACTAGGTCAAATGGGCAAATGAAGTTATATGTATGTATATATATATATATATGGACAAAAAGTGTTTTAGGCTTTTAGCCCCTACAAAAACTACCCATTTTAACATGTTACGTAAGCCCATTGACTTGCCTATTTTGCCACTTTTCGTATGCATAATGTAGAAAGAGAATAGAATTAACAACTGTATGCACCTCAGGAGCGGTATAAGCTGGAGTTCCACACTTCGTGTGAAGCAAGCCATCGGCCTGCAAAAGAAAAGATCTTTAAAATTTATATAAGATATAACAAAGGCTCTTCATATCTACACACCCTGACACATTCATATGGGGCGTATGGTATCATACACCCCATATAGCTTTCACTTTATTGACTTTTTTGCCAGCAATCATTGGGTGTCAGATCAATTAACTTATATGCCCCATATGACACCATACGCCCTATATGCTATGTCTGGATTTTTTTTTAGAAGAAACTATGGTTTTCCTTGGTTGGCACATTTATTTTTTAAAAATTTTAAGCGTTCGGTATACGGCATGGATATGTTACGAGTTATACTTTGTAAAAAACGTTACAAATTATTTTTTAACGACATACGCATGTTTTTATTTTATTTTAAATATCTTACAAACAACTTATACGTTTAACTTAGTAAATAATAAGACATTTTAGATGTTTGTTGTTTATTATTAACATATTTAACAAAATTTTAAGCAACAAACCAAATCACACCAAGATAAACATACTAAAAATAACAATACACAACCAAAATATAAAACATCCATTACTAACATGATTCGAGTTCGTACAGAGACGTGAGAATCGTTGTAGCTGTCGTCGAAAATGTTCCAAGACATCGTACTACGTTAAATTTGGTGATCAAAGGGTGAGTTTTCGGATAATATTTTTTGAGTTTGAATAAAACTTTGAAGAACAGACGGGTGCTCATGCAATGAAATACCACAACCATATGGGGCGTATGGCTACATACTCCACGTATGGGTACAATGTCACCTCCTAAGAAACATGGGTTTTTGTCGACAAAACAAGCCAAAAAGGGCCTATACGCCGTGTATGGTATCATAGGAGGCGTATAAAGGTACGAGGTCACATATCTGACATAAAAAGTTATGCCTATATACCTCGTATGAGGTCATATGACCTACATATGGGACGTATGGTGTCACAGGAGGCGTATACAAATACGAGGTGACATCTCTGACATAGAAACTTGTGCCTAGTACTTCTATATGCCCGTATGAGGTCATATGAGCCGTATATAAAAGCATTTGGGGTGTATGGTATCATACGCCTCACATAGATCTTTTCTGACCACATAGATTCCAAGGTTGACTACATTTAATGCTTAAAGTTAAAGTATATGGGGCATATGGTTCCATACGCCCCATATAAGGGGTGTGTAAATAAAAATAGGGGGTGTGTAGTTACCATGACCCATAACAAATACAACAATTAAATGTTAAAATCTTATATGTACCTCAACTTGTTGAGCAAGGGCACTCGATACAAAATGTGTAAGTTTGAGGTTTCCAGATGCATCTAGAAGCAAATTTTTTGGCTGCAGGTAAAGCAAGGTTAGACAGTAGCAAGACTACAAATACATACCGATTTGAACATCCTATAACAACTATGAGCCAAAGTAGAATCTTAAACTACCTTTAGATCTCTATGATAGATACCCCTACTATGGCAATAATAAACAGCTTTAATGAGCTGTTGAAAATAATATCTGGCTTTATCTTCATGGATGCGTCCATGTTCCACCTTCATAATCGAACTGTAACATTAATTTTTAAACTTTCTACTCTGTATTAGCATAAATATTTCAAATAAATAAAAAAAGACTCTCTCTCTCTCTCTATATATATATATATATATATATATATATAAAGAAAAAAATTACAATTTTCTCCAAAAGATTTCCCCCGCGGACATACTCGAGTACGACGTATGTGTCTGCACTGATCTTGTTTCCCAAAACCTGATGACAGACCACCGTTAAAGGAGACGCATAACCTAATATTAAAAAGATGCGGCTGCTAAAACCTCGTATAAGCGGACGACATTTGGATGCTTTAGCAACTTCATAGTTGCGATTTCCATTTTTATCTGCATCACCAAGATAAGACATAAAGATGAAAATAAATCAACCGAATTTGACTTATGGGAATGGCCCATAAGTCATCCATCAATTTTCCAAAGGCTTTAGTTGAAATAACCTGTTGAAGCATTTCAAGGTTAGCAAGTTTTCTTTTGTTGTAGATCTTGATAGCCACAGTTTCCCTGGTCTCGGAGTTCATAGCAATCTTCACTTTTGCAAGAGTTCCTATACCAAGTGTCTTTCCCAACATATATTTACTCAATTCAAACTTCATTTTAGGAGCATCCATTATTGGTTATCTGAAAACAAAACAAAGCATTATTCTCGTATCGGAAATTGATTTGATAATGAAGAAACACTGGTTAAACACCTATATGGACGAGCAATATAAAGATATATTGTATTGATATATGATCAGACGATTACACAAGACTCGTTTATAAGTGAATACAAATGTTTCAACTATAATCTTTCCTTCTAAGTTATTACAAGAATTCTCTAAGTGTTTGTGAATGAGAAACAGAATGTCCCTCTCCCAGAGGGGTATTTATAGGTGTCCTGTGATCGGCTCGTGGGAGAAGGACAACTGTCTCGTGCGAGTCCCACATGGTTGACAACCGTTGGAGCCTTGCTGTTGTCGTTCTGTGATTTGCCACATGTCCTTTTCAATCGTCCTTTCTGTCTTTTTCTGCACCTCGCACCTGCTAGGAGATCATGAAGCAGGGAATGCCAGCCTCTGATTGGTTGCACGTCCCTTTCCTTGTCGGGTAATAGCTTGCACGTACTAGGAAACGTGCGCAGGCTTCTATAAGCTTTGCTTGGCGAACCTGATGACGTATCCATAGATGTGGGGTCGTGCGCACGCGCGGGTACATATCTCTTCACATAATTAATTAAACATGCAATAAACAGCTAAAACGCCTATTTATTATTCATTCTAGATGAGATTAGTGGCAGGGTTCTATGCGATGATTAATTTTGCAAAGTGATTAAATATTTTTTCACATGGTAGATCATGTCATATAGGACCACATCATTCTTCATTTGCTTACTGTAGAAGTGTAGATTAAATAAGGTCAATCTCCAACTCCGTGTTAAATTCACACATCTAAAAAGGAGCTTCAGTGTCCCAAGGTTACTCTGTTTCGCAGATAACTTCAAAATACAAAACAGTAACCTCAACAGTTAATTTGAACCAAAATCAGTGAAGTTGAGTAACTGAAAACACCTAAATAAATCTAAAGCTACAAAAAAAAAAAAAAAGGCATTTAGAAACAAAGAGAATCAGGGAGACGATGATACCTACTTACGATCTTTTCTGAATCCGCGGAGACACTTGTTCGCCGGAGATTTCTGCGCACACAGAGAGAGAAAGAGTAATACTAACGAGGAGTCAGTCAACGAACAATAAATACTAACACGATGTGTAGCCAGCCACTTTTATGATTGTGACACATGTCAGCCCATCAACAAGGGTCTTAAATTGAAAGTGGATTGTAACGGTGTCTTTAAATTGTCCATCCAATGGTTAAGTAATTAATTTTTTTTAAATTTAATTAAGTAAAACTAAAAAAATACACAAATGATATTTAAAAAAATTACACCATTGGGGTTGGTGGTCCATTGGCAAGGCAAAGCCTTTTAATACACTAAAAGTGTGAGGTCTTTAGTTCAAGTCTCACAAGTAGCAAAAAATTCGTCTTTCTAAAAAAATATTTAAAAAATTACAAATATTATTATTTGGCCCTTAAAAGAATTGACTCGGTATTAATAGTTGTGTTTTTAAAACCGGACCGAACAACGAATCAGATAGTTTACCGGTTCACTGATCGGACCGGATTAGCGAACCGGATATATTTACACTAGTCAATTTCTAATAATACTAAAACATGCCATATTAGTCTAATTAAGAATAATAACTTTTACATCTAATATAAACACACAAACATATTTACGTTGCATTGAGAACTTGGGCCATATGGCCCGTTATCAAGTAGGTTTCTCTTTAACTTGCCATGTATGTAGAACACAAATAATTTATATTATATTATATTATATTATTAAAGAAGAGTGATGTTCCTTTTAGTAATTTTATCAAGCATACAATTATTCAAGTAACATGTACAAGTGAATTATGCTTATATAATAAGGGTATAATTGAAACTTTATGTAAATTTAAGACACTTAGAAAGGTAGAATGGTAAATTTAACATAATCCAATACCTCACATTCTAAAATCTTATCCAAATTATGCCCTTATGTCCAACTTTTAAAGCACAAAATACAACCTTGATGCATATTTATTATGGAAAAATACACTTACCCTTTGCACATAAATGTACACTAGTGAGACCACCCGCGCATTACAGCGAAGTTTAAAGTACGTAAAATAGAAAAAAAAACATCAAAAAGTAGAAACGGGCCATTTACATTACATGAGGCAACAAAAGAGAACATGTTTTTTTATGATCTACAAAATTACTCACTCAATCATGAAGAACAAATTGCATACCTTGTTATTTGTATGGCCCAATCGAAAAAGAATGTTTTTAATGGTCTACATAATTATGCAAGGTCCAACAAAAATCAAGCATATGTGTTAAGAAGATCTAATCATGCAAAACAATGTCCAAGGACATATGCACAGATTCAACAAAAGTCAATTAGGTTTCTTCTACAACTTCCTATGATGAAAAAGGATATGTAGTTTTTAGTGAAATTCATAGTTGTTTTGATTATAGTGAGTAACCACATTTGTTTATAAGAGGCATCAAGCCATGAAAAGAAAACTAAACAAATGAATCAAGTCATATCAACTTAACTTAACCCTGATTAAAAGATTTTTCTATTCGATAGGTTCTTATTTTATATAAAATCCAGGGCAGTGTATGATTTACAGGAATAAAAAAAGACTTTCAATCCTACCCGAATTGTTTGGTCAATGGGTTTAGCCTAGAAATTTAGGCATACTCAAAACCCACCAAAGGTAAACAAGGGTGTTGGACTTGGATATATATTACTAGACCTGGCAATTTCAACCCACATACTTGAGTTTGGGTTGTTTTAGGTTTAAAATTTGACCTTGTGGGTTAAAATGGGTTTAGTATATTTTTCAAGGGGGTTAGGATGGGTAATTTTAATTTTAGGAAATAAGTAAGTGGGTCAAGATGGGTATGTCAAAAAAACAAATGGGTTAGGATGGGTATTTTTAGATTACCATATACAAATTTAAATTAAAACTCACCCAAGTTGATGCCTCATAGAAATCAATGTCAACAAAAACAAAAAAATATATCTTTTGCATTTGTTGATCACCCCAGTCGGTTCGAAACCGCTCGGGTCGTTAACGGACGGCAATGTCGAAACAACACGGGTCGTTAACGAGATCGATCTCATCGAAACGGTTCGAGTCGTTAGCGGGTTTGATCGAGTGCAAACGGTCTGGGTTGTTGACAATGAACACAATGAACACCCCTAACAGTTCTATTTATCACAATGAACACATTTTTCCTAGCAGTGGTAAAAGGAGTATTAACTGCTAAACTTCGAAAATGATGGTAAATAGCCAACATTTCATTTCCAGAGTATGAACCCAGAATAGCAAGCAGAAAATAAAAAAATTTGTCAATATAAAAAATAATATATAGAGAGACACACATATAAATATGAAAAAATATACCCATAACGCCATAACTACAAAAAGGAAAGGAAAAAAATAGACCTGATGATGTGGATTACCATTGGAAAGCCATAGGGTAGCAGCTTGCTTATATTAAGTTAATGCTGCAGCAAAATCTATTTTTTTTTTTCTTTGAGTCACCTTCATCATACAACCCCTGGTAATGAGCATGGTCCCCTAAGTATATAAAATAACAGTGATGGGATATTAAACCTTCTTTCGCATCAATAGATTTATAATTATTTTCATTTTCATCATTTTGGGAACCCTCTGACATATAGCCTAGGAATAATCCATATTTTGCCAAGCTTTTGTTCAAAGAAAGACTGGAATATGTCAAATGGCTCATTGCCACTGCCTCCACCATCCATTCCTTCATTCAAGGCGTCCTCACCATACTAATCATATATCTCACGCTTTTGTAGTTCACTTACTACTAGGGGTGTAAATGATACGTAGCGGCTCGCGAGCTACCCGGGATCAGCTCGGTAAAAATCCCGAACGAGCTGTGCCTTAACGAGCCCGAGCCTGAAATATGGCTCGTTTAGTTATCGAGCCCGAGCTCGAGCCCTAGATACAAAGCTCGATTGGGCTCGCGAGCCTAAACGAGCCCAAACATAATTATATGTTATTTATATATCTCTTATAATTTATAGCCCACATCTCCAAAGCCCAAGTCCTTATTTTATAGGCCCATTTAATAACACTCGTGAGCCGAGCTTTTGCGATCTCGAGCCGAGCTTTGAGCTCGTTTGAGATTGTTCTCGAATCACCTCGAGCCGAGCCGAGCTCGAGCTTTTGATTTTGCTAGCGAGCCGAGCTCGAGCTCAAGATTGTAGGCTCGAACCGAGCCGAGCTCGAGCTCGAGCTTCATAAAACCATAACGAGCCGAGCTCGAGCCCAGTCAGGCTCGGGCTCGGCTCGGCTCGTTTACACCCCTACTTAGTACCGCCTCGAGAAACACCATTGATCAAGATATAGTTTTACTAATTTCTTGTATGTGATTATCTAACGCTTACCAAGCTCCAGAAGTAAAATTCTCCACATAAGTGTCAATAGCCTTTATACCCTGTACCAAAACAACTTGACTTTGATAATTACAATATATAAAAAATAAATTTTATTAATAAACTACTATTTAAACCTTGCCTGCCCAAAGAATGTATCCTTAGTTGCGGCGTGTTGCACAAACTACTATCCAATAGAAAAATACCTCACTCAGTTACACACCTAACAGAATTTTGGTATGTGAAATTTTGATTTCGTTCTATAAAGAGGAAACTACTATAGTTGGTTTTATTTATAAATGTTAAATTACTATAATTGGTTTTATTTATAGTTGGTATGTGAAATTTTACACACCTAACAGAATTTTGGTGTGTTGCACAAACTACTATAGTTGGTTTTATTTATAAATGTTAAAGAATTTAAGAAACCTGAGAAGCTATTAGGATACCTCAAGTGAGAATCTAACATCAAAAGAGAATGTCTTGAGATTAGAATGAGTTACACGTAACATAACCAAATCATCTTCTGGGGGTTAACGCGAGAAGCCATTATTGCTTCTTATCTACAAGAAAACCATAACTATGTGTTGATGAAATGATTTATGTTCTTGTAAGCGTTCCATAAAGACCATATTTTCTATATACATGCCAGTTCACATCTGATCATTTTCTTAGTATATGTCTTGAAGTGAGCAAATTACCTCATCTTCTTTTTTATTCAGAGGATTATACAACCCAACATCAAAAATGGAGTTTTTATAATCCAGATTCTCCTTGAATTATCCGGATTCTCCTCCACAATCATTGACGAATTAATGCCTTCTTTAAAGCCATTAATATTTTCCAAAACATGCTCCGTCACCTCATCGTTCCCGGCATGGTCACCGGTAACCGGAGTAACTATCATCCCGTCCTCCTCAACTGGAATATCCCCATTACCATCGTTACCTGGGGTCGCTGCATTGTCCTCCGACGAAGGCTGGACAACCTTATAGAATTCCGGAACCCACACCCCGGCTTCCTCCGCCACCCAAACACTATAAGTCCTATCCCTCCAGACGATCTTAACTTCTTCGCAGATCAATTTGCTTTCTCCAGTGAGGATTCCAATGTAATCAAAAGAAAGATCTGCATCAGTATCGGACCTATACGGTCTGTGAACAACCTTCCCGTAAGCACTACCAATAGTTTCAATAACTTCACCTGTGAGAAGGTGAAGTGGAATTCCCATAATCTTTAACCATGCCAATCGATCATATCCGAAGGTCTGACCTTCCCAAATATACTGAACTTTACCCACACCAGGACACAAGTGGTTAAGAGTCTCGTAGATACTTTTTAGTGCTTCCACTTCCTTGAACCTTGCCACTAAAGCCTTTTCATGCAGCCCTTGAAAAGCATTAACATCCTTATCAATAGTCACCTTCTTCCCCACTTTCACCGATCCTTGTCTGCCAAGAAGAGTGTCCGTAAATGACCTCTCCCCATTGACAAACGAGGAGTGTTGAGTCTGCTTACTACCCTCCTTCATATTATCCGGCATGGATGAAGAAGGATTCTTCATGACGTTAGAAGTATCCGGCCGTATTTCTCCTTCTTCAAGCGTAAATCTTGCTATATTAGCCCTTAACCAGCAACCACCAATCCGTGTGTTATTAATCTTCCTGATCAAATCCCTACTATCTTTCACGTCGAGGAACGAAACAAAACCGAAACGATTTCCAAGTTTGTCTCTCTTCCGGGCAATATACAGATCGAATATATCCCAAAAGATCGAATGAACTCAGAAAGATCATTACCGCTACAATTATCTGGCAAATTAGTGATAAATACCTTAGTAATTCTGTTCAAAATCTTCGCCGGAATATTTGATTTCCGGCCATTCATTCCGGCCATACCTTAGAGAGAGTTTTTTTTTTTTAATTGTCAAAGTAAGAGAACTTTGTTAGCTGAAACATGTCAATCTCAAACTTTGAAAAATTAGACAAGTCATACCTATGCTCAATCAACACAATGCTCAACTCGGTTTGTTTACATCTATATTTACATGACGCCCTTAAGCCAAAAGTATATCAAGTCCAACAATATATTACTAGATGATGAAATTAATGCCAAACTATATGTTTTTTTGGACTTGCTAACTTATTAGGTGGTTGAAAAAGTCATATCACAACTAGAGTGATGGGCACGTTTAGGTAACTAACTTATTGAAATAAATACATTGGAATGGTTTTTCATATATTTTGGTCTGTAGATATATAAAAACCATAATATATAATAGTATAATACGAAGACTTCAACATTTAATGTTGTATTCATATGTAGTTCCAGAACACGCGAATAGTGGCCTTCTCAACAGGAAGAGTGTTGTCTATCGTTTTGGAGTTCTACTCTCGAAAGCCATTACAAGAAGACATCTGGTAGATTATAGTCGCCCAACAGCCAACATATTATTGTCTTATTATTCCAAACAAAATCATTTGGAATTAACTGTGTAGATTTATGTTTTTATTGGCATTTTAGGTGAATCTGGTTGATTGTCTCATAATGATGGTGGGAAATAGACGGTCAAATGAGGTTGTTGACCATACCCTTGGTACTAGACCATCTAGAACCACTCTTAAACGTGCACTTTTGACAGCTTTGAGATGTACCGACCCTTGTTCTGAAAAAAGACTTACAAATGGGTGAAGTTGTGCTTATGCTCGAGTCTAAGGAGTATCCAATAACATGAGAGGTTTTTTTTCTAATTTCTACACTAGAGGTGGCAAAATGGGCGGGGCAGGAGGTGCAAATGGGTGGGCAAGAGGTGCAAGATAGCTACTTTTTAAGATGGACAAGAATAGGATGGGTTTACCCGAATCACCTTTTTGTCTATTATTTTCTAAAAAGAGTATTTTGAAAAATTAACTGGTTATATGGTGACAAAAAAGACATTTTTACAACGTTAAGTGATGGGGCTGAAAGTGAACGCATGATGGTGCAAAATGTGTTCTTCTAAAATAGGTTACACATGATGGGTTGACCCTAATCACTTTTTTTCGTATTATTAGTTAAAAATAATAATTAGAACTAGATAACGGGTTAAATATGGTTATAAAAATTACATATTCACAATGATAAGCGATTCTTGTATTTCTTGATTCTTGTTTCGTGGTACTAAAAGGGGTTTGACCACAAGATGGAAGACGACGTAAGAGTGAAGCTAATGCTGCGGAACCCGAGTCTCAGAACGAGAACTCTGATGCAGAAAATGGCAGAAAATAAAATTAAGTGATTAACCAACTTCTATGTAGTACATAAATGAAATGCAGAATATTGTTCTTGGATTCAGTGAAAATCCAAGATAAGGGCTAGCTAATAGCAAACACACATCTTATAATATTTTTCTTATTATTATGTTGTTTACATGTAGATGATGTTGGAGAGATTGATTTGTGGATGATAAAGTCATCTTGAAAGAATTGTTGGTTCGTTCATCACAATGTGGTGAACCAACTCACTTTGCCATGTAGCTTTCTTTAAAGTTTGACCCTAAGATTTGAGAGAAACGGTGCCACTGGTGAGTGGTGTGTCCAAGATGCGCACTAACGCAAAACTTCAAGATGCGCATTACCACATAACTATGAAGATGCGCATTACCGCATAACTATGAAGACCTGTATTATCACCGTTTGAGTCCTACTTTTCAGGTACTTTCCAAATCACCGCCAAGCCACTCGTTTAAGCACTGAGTCCTCTAGTTTATCTTCTTAAATTAATATAGAGGCATAATTTCCAACCAGGAACACTGTGCACCTCACTTAGCTCTCGATTTCTGTACCGAATGATCTTTCTTAGAGTCAGCCTAGGCGACAACATATCCTCCATTGGTTAACAGCGTTGTACTAACGAGAACTAGATAAAATATCCTTGTTTAATTTATCTTAAGAGTGATAACTTAAATATTTATTGATCAGGTAAATATAAGTTTGGTTTAGTGATTATGTAACATAACAAAGGTGAAACATAATCCTAAAGGTGTGCAATCCGAAGATCACTCTTGTGCCCGTTGGGAATCCTCCCTTTGCCAAGAAATTCACTCATGCATCTAGTAAGAACCAGAAATGTGTCACTCAGATCTGGTCCACTTCAGAATCCATTGCTTAGAACCCGGTTTGGATATCAGAAGCCCAAAGGATCTGTTTCACTACCGGTTTCCTTACCTTAGATCTAGCTCGGGACTACCAGAAGCCGCGCGAACCCCCTGATAGTTTATTTTCTTATTTAAGTTAAGGTTGATTTTAAAGGTTTATCAAGTTAATCACTAATTAAACCTGTCACAAAGATAAACAAACAAGAATTAGTTAATAAGATAAACACACCAAATAACTAAAAATAAACTACCACTAATAATAAAAGTCTACAAATCGAAATGGGTTCGGAGAATAATAAATGGATACAACCATAAACAGTGATCATCGCAAGAACATGGATGCTTCCGACTCATAGACAAGCCTTTCACCTCCGTAATCCTATGTATCTAATACGATCCTCATGACCCTCGATGTTTTATTCCATGTAACTACTTCTACGATCACATTCTCGGCCAAGATAATCAAGGTAGGACGAGGCCTAACCTTGGTAGGATGTTAGGATGGCCCTAAGGCCTCCCACAAGACCCCAAGATCTCTGGAAGAAGCTTGGAAGTCGGCCCAAGTTGGCACAAGAAGGAATACCAAATGATTGAGTTGAGCTTGCTATTTATAGGCTAATCAGGCAATGCACGGGCGTGACAGGAGGTGGGCACGGGCGGGCCAATTGTCAGGTGCATTTTGTTGCTGCAAATCTATCTTGTCTGTACTTTCTGTCGTGCACGGGCGTGCCAGGAGGTGGGAACAGGCGTGCCAAGTGTCAAACTTTGTTTTCTTGCTCCTCACGTTTGCTGCTTTGTCTTCTAGTGTGCAGGGCCTTCGTGCAAGTGTGCATGGGCGTGTTGGGTCAGTCCCGAGTCAATTTTATCACCGTTTAAGCCTCGAGAAAGCCGTTATACATACTTGAAATATGCTTTGGGTCTCGTATTCTCAGGAATCTCCGGTTTTTAGCTGTTTTTGCCCGAAAATCGTTCATTTTCAGGTTGGAGCTCCAATTTCCTGAAAAACATAAATAGGAATGATTTAGTAGCTATAATTATAAATTTAAGCTCAATTTTGCCCTATTTTGAGACTATTTATGCATGTTTATACGTGAATTTTATGACATATCATGAATAGATTGGAGAAACTACATGGTGTGAACACTATCGCGTTGGAGTTCAAGTCGGGTGGCTTTGGATTTGGTCGGAGGAGGTCATTAATCCGTGATGAGTCGAGATGTTAGTGAACAGTTTCCAACGGGATGCCACGTGAGATGTTACAAGTGTGGTGTATTTGATTCGGGTTGAACCGAGAGACTTTGGACGTGATTGAGGTGAAGATCGGGTGTTCAGTAAAAGTAATAATGGTTTGGAATCGAGATGGTTTAAAAGAAGGTCAATCGGCGTTGCTATGAGTGACAGATGTGAACTAACCGATTAAGGGGGTAATTGTTGGGTTAATCGGGTTTGGTTCACGGGTCACGAATTATGTCCCCAAATTAGAGTAAGGAATGGGTCATACTTTGTGCCGGTTCTTTGGGTGTGCAAGAGAATATGATGGACCGGTAAAATGGAGTAATCCTAAGAAAAAGGTGGACGTTGGAGTTGTAGTAGGAGTACATGGGTTTTATTTAGCATGAGTTGTTAATTCTAGTCGATATAAATAGGACTTGTAAATTGTAATTGTTTATTTATTTTGTACTCTCATTTTGGTTTTGAGTTTTTTTAACCACTAAAGTGTATTTTCGGGGGTGAACCAACAATTATTGAAGTCTTGGTTAGATTAGTAAATATGGTAGATAACTTTTGAATTAATTACTTTTTCGAGTATCAATTCTTAAACTAATGTAAGACTTTTCTTAAATTAGTTTTAATTCTTGAATCTTGAATATGTGAAAGAAAACTCGCTTGTTCTTCGAACTGAAACTTTAAAAAATGCAGAGGAAAGTGTTTTTCTCCTTAAGAAATCAAAATATTATTTATCTATACATTACAAGAATCTGGAACCCCTAGTAAACAATACCATGTGTAACACTACACTATATTATATCCATTGATCAACGCTATTAGAATATTAAATTAAATGTAAAATATTATAAGAGTCAATGGTCTTTATTAGGTTGATTAGGAGAGTCAATGGTCTTTTCTAGGTTGATTAGGAGAGTCAATGGTCTTCATATGTTACCCATATTTCTCTCCCTGTATCTCGCCTATTCATCCTTATAAGAAGAGGGACATTGTACAAGGTTATTCGATCAATACAGTCAATACCATTGACTTACATGGTATCAGAGCCAGCCTAGGCTCTATACTGTTTCTGCTGCACCACCAGAAAATATAAACCCTAGCCGTCACAGCCTTATAAAAACCTTATACAGGGCGGCGAGCTGTCACCGCCGCCTTCGCCCTGTCTTGCCGCTTTTCCCTTTTTTTTCTCGTTTGCTAGTTTCACTTTTCTATTCTGTTTTAAATTAGTCTCAGTTTTTGCCATTATTATGAAATATATTTTCAGAACACCATAGCATCCCACAGCCGCTGCCATAGTGACCGCCTACCTCCTATCTTATTGATTCCTCTTATCCGTCATGCCACTCCTTGCTGCCCCGCCGCTGCTGCTGCCTATTGGACTGCGGTCCCCCGCCGCCCCGCTTGCTGGACTAAGATCTACCACCGCGCCGCTACTTGCCGTCGCCGACTTGCCGCACTGGAGACGTCATATCGGATAATCGGATCATTAAAGTCGTGGATTTTCATTGAAGATTATGGATTTCAATATTATGAGATTATGGCAAAAGTTTTTACCAATATTGAAGACCATTTATTATTATTGTTTGAGAAAATTGCAGTTTTTGTCCATGTGGTTTGCCTAAATTAACAGGTTCAGCCTAGGCTTAACAGCCTGAGTCCCTGTGGTTTGGTTTTCTAACAGTTTACGTCCCTCGACTAACCTCTGCCTATCTTCCGTTACATCACCCTCACGTGCACCTCACGTGAGGGGTATTATGGTCATTTCAACTCGTAAATGAAGGGCAAATTGGTCATTTCAACTGTAATTATAACGTTATAATTTGAAGAAGCAGATGTCTTCTTCTTCCCCAATTCCATTTGAAAACCCTAATATGAAATCCAATGTTTTCCTCCAATTCGAGATCAACAATGTCCAATTGGATCTCAAATTATCGTCTATGACATGAAAGATGGACTGATGTTCCTCCAATTTGCAGATTTGGGACTGAAACATAGGAAACACAGGAAACACAGGCTCGAACATCATGGTCATGAATTGAAACTGTTGTCATTCAACATTGTAATAAATATGAGTTTGTGTTCTTTATGTTGTACTTTGTTCATATTTTGTTAATGTAGGTGTATGCATTCAACATTGTAATAAATTTGATTTTGTGTTCTTTGTGTTGTACTTTGTTCTTATTTGGTTAATATAGGTGTTTTGGTTGTTCATCACTTCCATTTTTTGGTTGTTCATCACTTGCATAAATTTTATTCATAGCAACTTATTACATCAGCATCATGTTTTGGTTGTTCATCACTTCCATTTGTTACATGTTTCACTTCCAGTGACGATCATCATCAGAGAATGAATCAGACCGATGCTCATCTTCATATGGGTCATGGTACCAATCATCATCAGAGTCTGCATAATCCCAGGCTTTTTTCAAAACCTCAGGATCATAATCGTCGTATGGATTAGCTTCTTCCTGTTCGTTTTTTGTCTTTCCTTCATGATCATGTTCATCATCAGTAGCATCTTGTTGATTATGAATCGGTGGATTTGCAAACTGATTCAAATGTACATGTTCATCGTTACCAGCATGTTTTGGTTGTTCATCAATTATTGGATCATCTTCATCATCAGGATCATGTTGTGGCTGTGGATCTTGTGGTTGTTGATCTTGATCATGAACTACATCTTGTTCCTTTGGATCTTGATCATTAGCAGCATGTTCATGTTGAGTGTGTTTGGTGTTTAGTCTTTTGTTTTTTCTTTGTTTTTTTTATCCATCTTACTAATTGGATTGTATGGTCATTTGGTGCTTTTTTGTTCTCTATTTATTGTGAATACGGCCGTTATACAGGGCAAAATGACCGTTAGAAATGACATTCAATTCAGGATCACACTGACCCATTTGCATACTTGGCCCATTTGACTTAAATAAGTCAAACCATTGATGAAACAAACCTATGATCATACTGACCCATTTTCATACTTGACCCATTTGACTGAACAAAATGACCAAACTGCACAAACCATGACCAAACTACACAAACCATGACCAAACTACACAAACCATTAACATAAGGTGCACAAACCCTGACCTTGACCCATTAACAACCTGCACAAACCAAAATACCCTGACCCATTATCAACCAAAATACCCTGACCCATTCAACCTGCAAAAAATGACCAACATACCCTGACCCATTAACAACCTGCACAAACCAACACCATTCAAGCAGCACAAACTGACCCATTAATAGTAACTGATCCAACATCATCAACGACTGATTCAACATTAACATTAAACATAAAGTTGCCTTTGTTCAACAGGTCCAAAACATGATTGTTTAGCCAAAAATATGACAATTAAACATAAAGTTACCTTTTTTGTTCAACATAAACATGACAATTAAACATTGTTCACCATCAAACAAGCATAATAACCTTTACCCATTTGACAACCATCAACAAACTGCAGTGACTAACAAACTGCATTTGACATGTTCATTAACATTCTGACCCTGCACAACCATTAACATGACTGATTCACTAACCATATGACTCATTCACAATAACATTAACATACATTCATCCACAATAACAATAACATTAACATATGACTCATACACAATAACATTAACATACATTCATCCACATTAAAAATACATTAACATATGACTCATACACAATAACATTCATTCATCCATTATATTCATTTCATTACCAAAACATTCATTACATAATATTCATTCATCTTCATCTTCATCAAAACATGACTTTCATTACTTTCATTACAAAAAAACATCCACCAAACCTAGAAACCATGACTGCACAACCACCAAAAAAACATCCAAGACCTGCACATACCCTAGACCTGCACATACCCAACACCTACACATATCCTAGACCTACTTCATAACATAATACATCACAAAAAAACATCCAAGAAAACACTAGACCTACTTTCAGCATCTTGTTTTCATTCTCTGTTTTCTGCAACACTTGATTAGCTTCTGATTTCCTGGCACACATTCTTCTGACATTGTCTTCATGGTTTCGTATGCCCGTAGACAAGGATCATTTCATCACCTTCGTCACAAAAGCCTAGAAGAGAAGCCATGTTTGGATGCTTATAACTAGCACGTAGTTCAAGTACTGGAAAGAAATCTTGTTTTCCTTGCACACCTTTTCTACTAGTGATGTGTTTTATAGCCACGGTAAGGCGTTGCTTGGATGATTCACCATTATTGTTTCCTTCTGTTGCAAACGAACTATCGTTGCCAAAATGCTCAAGTTCAGCTTTGTACACCATCCCATTTGAGTCTAAATCAGTGCAGTATGTTTCAGCAAAATTCTCAGTAGCCAACACTATATCACTAAGTCGAAACCTCGAGAGTACCATGGTAACTCCCTGCAGCAACATGTTAGATAATAATCTTGATTTATAAACTTATGTTATTAAGTCATTGTACATATGTTAAAAGGTTGTGTCCTAGAACTAGAAATGGTTGTGACGGTTTAAAACAAACCGGTATGTCACAAACATATTCTGGTTATGTTGTAAAGGCCAAGAGTCACGTCGGTTACCATAGCACCGATTCAAAGACTATATATAGGGCCGATGTATGTTCAATTAAATATATGAAAGTGTATGTTATTATAACTAACTTTCAAAGTCTCTCTCCATCCAAAACTCTTCCCTCTAAACCGTTTTTTTTATCCCACAAACAACCATCGCATGCAAACATACAAATTCAGATTCTAACACAACATTGTGTGTTAAAATGAGAAGAGTTTTGTGCATGCTGGTATGGATGATAACGAAATGAAAGCGGAACTGTCTTTGATCCTTTGTATTGCACATATATGTAGTACACGGTTGGGTTTTGTATAAAAAAGATTTTTCTATTTCGAACTATAGAATATGCTATAGAACAACTTTTTCAAAATGGTACATCTCTATTAACAATTTTGCACAATATTGTAAATATTGAGTCTGGATTGAATTTCTAGTAAAAATAAAATATAAAAATAATAATAATAAAAATAAAGATTAAGAGGGATCAACGAATGAAGAGCAACTATAGTATTTTCTTTATAAAGGTTGACTTACTTGCACGTTCAATGCATTTTGAAGTTCTTTGATTACGACTTCCATTGTTGGACGTTTGGCTTGAGTTTCTGCCAAACATTGATATGCGATTTTTGAAAACGTGTCAAAAGAATCTTGATTGGGTCCTCTATTTATAGTAAAAGTGCGGTTATCATCTTCTTCTATCATTTTAGGATCTATTAATTCCTTTAACGTTCCCTCATTGAAGCGTCTTCTTGCAATGGGTGCAAGGCCCATGTCATATTCGCCAAGGTAAATTGGGTCATAGGCCATCCTCCCAGATAGGACCTCAAATAAAACTACTCCAAATGAATAAATATCGGAGTCCCTTTTATATTTGAATGTAGTTAGATATTCAGGATCCATATACACCTTTGTGCCTGCAATATGTTTCGTATAAATAGTGCTAACTTGTTGCTTCATAAGATGTAATTGCGAGAGATCAAAGTCACCAACCTTTGCGTTCAAATTTTCATCTAACAAAATGTTCTCACTTTTTATATCTCTGTGTACTATCCAATTTCCTTTCTCCATTTTTGTATGAATGTAATTAATTCCATTTGCAACATCAAGGCAAATTTGTAATCTTTGACTCCAAGTAAGATTAATTGTTTTACCATTGCTTTCCAAATAACTACCAAGGCTTCCGTTAGAGGCATACTCATAGACAAGAACCATTTCACGAGCTTCCCTAGAAAATCCACGAAGAGACACTATATTTGGATGCGCACAACTAGTAAGCAAATGAATTTCTTTAAAAAACCCTTGTTTATCTTGCTCATCTTCTCTACTAAATAGGCGTTTTATAGCTACCGTTTTACTTATCTTGGGCAGTTAATCTCTACACTTCCCTTCAATTGATGAAAAACTTTGGATATCTAGAACTTTAAGTTTTGCTTTGTAGACTGTACCATACCCGCCTTGACCAACAATGTACTTTTCATTGAAATTTTCAGTGGCTAACGTTATTTCGCTAAGTGGGATCTTCAAAACCTCCATCTACAAAATTAGGCGTTAAGTGAGAAGATGAGTATTGGAGCTTGTACATGCTAGCAAGAATGATAAATTAGATAGGAAATTGTATCATTGATACTATGTTCACCCCTATCTAGTATCACAAGAAAACATAGACAACACCCAAAAATAAAACTACTTTGATTAAGTTAAATAGAAATATAACAGATTGGTGTATTATCTTTAGATTTTAAATCAAAATTCTAAGATTAGGATCATGTGAGAACCACTTGGGTAACTAACAACTGTGAGTACCAATGTGGATCACTCATTTTTTTCTTCTTCTTGCTAAACATCCTTTTTAATTCTTTTAGTTGAATATACGTGTTTAAATATCGTACATATATGTTTGATAATGTACATATACGTACAATTGTAGAAATAGTTGTACTATATGTACATACATGTTTAAAATTAAAAGATAAGTATTGTACGAGTATGTTTGATAATGTACACATTTACAACTAAAAATTGATAATTTAAACATATGTACGACAAAAAAAACTGGGAAAAACCATTTAGCAAAAACATGCGTTGAGAAAATGAGTGGTTCACATTCCTTCTCGTGGTTCTCAACTAGGCACTTCTAGATTCCTACCATCAAAAAGTAAATTAATTGAATGTCAGGCTAGTTTTCAAAACCAACATTAAGTGAAGCTATTATAAATGGTTTATTTGATGAAGAAGAGTGCTTTGTAAAATAGATAAAAAGGATGTAACTTTTAGTTTTGCATAAATTAGGGGCTGTCTGATAAGCATCTTAATAGGGCTCTGAATCATTCAGCGCTGAATGATTCAACATTCAGCGCGTTTGTTTCACCTTCTGAATGGAATGATTAAGGCTGAACCATTAAGCACTGAACTAGGCTGAACCTTAATGAGACTCTCCTAACAATGTGGGACAAGAAAACTAACCATTAAGAGGTCCAACTTAATGATTCAGCCCTTAACCATTCAGACCTCTTAATAATTCAACACTGAATCAACCAAACAACCCCTTAGTTGATTATTCATAAAGCAATGCCTCGTCTCTTGATTTTCAGGACCTAAACATCTGAGCACCTTGCACTATTTACAGCAAACCTCAGGTCTAACGTAAAATTAACAATATCATCATTTTTTTAAAATTACACCTTTTTTTGGTTTAGTCATGTTCAGCATGGGGCTTTTCTTATTTATCCTTTTCCATGCATTTTTTAGTTAAATAAAATAATTTAGTTCGATAAAAACCAAAATTAGTTAAGTATGACTCTTGTGTTATGGTGTAAATTTAAGCTTGTTTAACATAATCGCCTCCAACTAAATGCAATAAAGTAATTACCTTCAAGTTGTTGTCATCTGCAGCTGAGTGTCCCTTCAATACAAATTGCCATGATAGAATAAATTCGTGAACATAAAACTAATAATGAGAAAAGGATGAAAGACAAAAGGATGGACTTACAAGATTTGCATGTTTCCGTTGAAGTTCTAACACCTCCTCAAGTCCTTTGACAATTTGATCCATACTTGGACGTTGCACAAGATGTCGATCCAAGCATTTATAAGCTATATTTGTGAAAAGTGCGAACGATTCTCTGTCCATTTGTTTCCTTAAATCAGTATCTACGATCTTATCTAGTTCTTCTTGTACACCTTCATTTGTAATAGTTGGTTTCCTCCCACAAAGGACTTCAAACAATAACACACCAAAAGTGTAAACATCATATTTGGGTGTCATACTGTTGGTACCAAAGTAGCGAGAGAAGAGAAGGCGATGCCTCCAACCTTGAGGATATTCCGTGGAAACTTCAAATCCATATATCTTGGGTTCCCAATCAAAGTCTAAGAATATTTTAGAGCTACTGATGTCGCAATGTATGAAATCATAATGGATGTAATTTAGTGCATTAGCAACACCTAAGCATATTTGAAGTCTTCGGGACCATGTGAGAGTTGGGTCATTTAGATGTTGCTAAAGTGTTCCATGAGATGATTGCATGTAAGTGACTACTTTTTCATTATTCTCGTCACAAAGTCAAAATAAGGAAACGATATTTTTATGTTGGAGAATTTTAAGCATTGAAATCTCAGTCTGCAACTCATCTCCTTGCCCATACTCAGAAGATAACCTTCGTACTGCAAAATTCACCAAATGCCCATAGCGCAAGAGTTGTCCTTTATATACCTTTCCTAATCCACCTTCCGTAATGAGATTTTCATCAGAAAAGTTGTTGGTGGCAGATAATATCTCTTCTAGTTTGTACACCTAAGTAATCGAAGAGCACGAAAAATAAATATTTTAAAAAACAGTATAAAATAAATACCTATAAAAAACAAATGCTAATTAACTAATGAAGAATGACAATATTGTATCAAATATACTATACCACTTGTGATAAATAATAAATATCTAATGAATTAGTCATCCACTGTAACAATTCACATTTAAAATTTATTAGAGTAGACCACGTATTTAGTACCTGGTTACGAATTGGGGCTAAAATGATGTTTATGAAAACACATATAGTATTTACTTTAAAGTATGTTTCTCAATAACATCAAAAATGTACACATCGTTTTTATACAAAGAGATGATATATCCTAATACAAAATTTTAATCGTGCGTAGGATCATTAAGGGCATACGATCTCACAATCTCATAAATTAATGCCAATTGTAATTTGGATGCATAATTTCTCTTATACAAGATGTGTTTATAAAATTTGAAGAACTTTGACCAGTTTGTACATCAAAATATAATATAGCTCTTTTGCCTCCGATTTTCAAGCTCAAATAGGTTGTAACTATTTTTCTATTTCAAGGTAGCAAGAGTTAAAGGCGCCTGCAGTAGTACCTGTTTGCCTTTTAAAAACTGTAGTGCCTCCTTGTGTGCTAAAAGTGACCTCGCTCTTCCCGCAAAAGCAAGTTTTTATTTGAAAACATACTTGTGATTCCGTTATATGTATTCCATAAATTACACACACACACACTCCTGTAATACTGAATCTGAAAACCTGAGATCTAAACAAGCAATCCTGCTATGTTGTTTTTCCATCATGTTATTTGTGTTGCTCTTTCATATGTTATGAAAGGTCAATCATCCCTTACATCTAATAATCAGTAGCACTTGGAAACGGTTTAAAGATTCTAATTAGTATAAGAAAGTTGATAGACTCGCTTCTAAATATTGAAAAGCTGTTTCTACATCCTCAAAATTTGTCTCTTCTTTTTCCACGAAGTCAGGTTGTTTGAAACCCTTTTTTTAAACCACTGATCATTTATAAGCTCAGGTATTGTTATCCGCTGCCACAAAAGACGGTTTTCATAATTACTTCAAACTGAAACTGACATATAGTGAAATGCTGCAAGGGACTTGGATACAAACCCCCACCCCCACCCCAGGAATAATGAAGGCATGACTTCAATAAGAAATTAGTGCCAACAAATTACTGTCGTAGAGAAAGCAAGGATTTTATTCCCCGCGATAGCATAACAAGTTGGGTCATGGGGTTAAGATCCAATATGCGAGTTATCAATTTCATGGCACTAGAGGAGATCCATGGAGGACAAGTGAACTCTGCAGCTGAAATCTGTACACAAAAACACCCAAAGTAACTCAAAAGGAAAATATTAGACAACAAGGGATCAAATGTACAACTCAGTTTAATATAATGCATACTTTTTTGTATAGGTTCATAATGTAACATTACGCATTTAAAACTTTTACGTTACGATTATTTTGAATAAAAACGTCAAGTTTCATTATTATTATTCACCTTTAAATATTATTGTGACGCATTTGGAACCCTAACACTATATTATTTATATATAATATACATATATATATATAGATTAATTGCCAAAAAATAATATGCTTGGGCCGGGAATCGAACCCGCGCCCAAGCCGGGTCAACAACACAACAAGCTTAACCAACTGATCTACCCAACACTTTTGATATAACTCCTGCACGTTTAAACCTTATAGTGACGCGATACATCAAACAGTTGACTTGAGAAAGTCAACTGTAATGAACGAATCCCACAATCAAATCATTTAAGCGCGTTTTTGATCCTGATTTGGCATGTTTGACTAATTATCTGACTGAGACGCGTCAATTACATGGGTAATTATCATCAATTACTTCCAAAATCAAGCCAATCAATCGCGTATTCATCAATGACGAGTCAACATTCCAATCGTGCAATCCAAACCCTCTCCCTATAAATTGGACCTCCCAAATCTTTCCCAACTCGCCGAAAACTCTCTCTCAATCACCAATTTCTGTTTTAATAACATCATTCGAAGCTTTTGTGCGGGTTTTGACCTTCTGTTTTAACTAGACGATTCATACACGACTTTGTTTATTTAATTATCAAATTTCTCTTATTTATTAAGACTTTTGTTTATTAATCCAACAAATGTTTATCCCCAAATCGAAACCCTAGAAATTACTTGTAGACTAGATAGACTTAGACTTATTTGTTACCTTATACATAGGGTAATACTTGGCAATCTTTGGGGCTACACTTATACTTTTCTCGAGACTTAATACTTAGTTAAGGTGAGTTTACGTAACCATGTTATTGCAATTCTTTATACTTGCAACATTTAAGCAATTCTACATACATGTCTAGTTGTAAACTTTAATGCCTCATGATTTAGACAACAACAACAACAGTTTCAACGAGTTTCAACATTACATAATCATTAGCTATGGCCAAGCCGGCGATATTCAATAATAGATCTATTGGATTGACAATCCCACCTAGATTCGTTGACCATCTTTTATGGGGAGCGCGGGTGATTGTTATCGTTCCAACATATTATTAAGGTGAACCGTGGATGACGGGATGGACCTAAACTAGTCGGAGGTTTGATTATGTCGATTCAACATATTATGTTTATTCATGTAGACTTAAACTTACGATAGACATATGAATTGCTAAACTTTTATACTTAAACTATTTGCTTGACATGGCTTATGTATTCTCACCAACTTCTAGTTGACCCCCCCCCCCCATTTTTACAACTCAACAGGAAATAATGATGCATGAAGACTTGAGTATTTACATGAGAAGACAAACTGAAGTCTATGCTTGTTTGGTTTTTGTGATGTATTAGATTTCCACTTAAAACTCATTATGTATTTTCATTTTTGGACATTTGCACTTTAAATTAATTTCAATTAAAATTTGATTACCATGTGCTACTGTATACTCATTCTTACGTGACACCTCGATGTTTCCACCATCGGTTGGGGTGTTACAGATTGGTATCAGAGCCAGGTTATAGGGAATTAGGTTATTAGAAAATAATCTAGACTCTAACCTTAGGGACTTAAACAGTACTTGCTTCTCTTACTTGTAACCCTAATCGCTTCCCTAATCTTATCCCTATCCTATACCTTATATAACCCTAAGCCTACAAGTGATTACTCTTATTCGTCTGCTGCAATCCTGATCCACCATTAGATTAATAGGACAGAATCCTCAGGTTTATCCTGAACCACCTTGAGATATCGTCGAAGTTCTAGATTTTAATAACGAACACGTGCAATCTGGAAGGGTGAACGCCTGTATTCTGAGTCTTCTGTCTAGGCTGGCATTGCGCATATATCCCAATCAGACGAGGGACCCGGATGCCTACCTGGGAATTTTTGGGATGAGTGTTCACTTATAGGCTAAAGCATGTCTTCATTGTGTTATTAGAATCTAGAATCTTTGATAAGTCAACGTTTTCGTTTATTCGTTTTAATTAATGAATAAATGATTACATTCATTATATAATCTCATTCATTTCATTGTGTCTCTTACAGATCATGCCTCCACGTCGCAGCACTCGCAATAGCAATGGTGAGAACCACAAGGAAGGTGGTGACAACCATAACCATAACCACGACGCTAACCACAACAACAATAATGGTGTTGATGCCCAACTGGCTGTGATCATTTCTCAACAAATGGCACAGCAGATCGCGACTATGGTTCCCAACTTACTAGCTCAAGTCATCCATATGAACGGAAACGGCAACGGAAACGGGAACGGTAACGGCAACGAAAACGGAAATGGAAACCACAACGGGAACGGGAATGGTCTCCTAGCTTGTACTCTTAAGCACTTTAATTCCTGTAATCCCCCTAAGTTCAGTGGAGAAGAGGGAGCTATGGGACTTCTACAATGGTTAGAGGGTATGGATAATACCTTCATTAACAGTGAGTGTCCCGATAACTTTAAGGTTCGTTACGCCATGAGTGTTCTTCACAAACGAGCACTCACTTGGTGGAATGAGGAAAAGCGCACTCGAGGAACCGAAGCTGCTTTAGCTATGACCTGGGATCAAGTCAAAGAGGTTATGAAAGATGAGTTCTGTCCCCGCAACGAGGTTAAGAAACTAGAAGATGAGTTCCACACCCTTGCTCAAGATAGTGGGGAAAACCTTGCTTACAATACCCGCCTTCACGAGCTTAGTTTGTTACTGCCCCATAAAGTTACTCCCTTGCCTATAGCCATTGAGAAGTATATCGGTGGCTTGCCCATGCAAATCCAGGACACAATATGGGGAAGGAATCCTGCCACCTTAGAGGAAGCCAAACGTCTGGCGGCTACTCTCACCGATAATCATGTGAAGAACGGAACTCTCTTCCGCAAGAACACTAAGAAGACTGCTGCAAAAGACACTCCTCATCCCGCTATTGAGGTTAAGCCTGAGACCTCAAGCAACAGGAAGTGCAAGGCTAGGAACTACATGGTTGCTACCACTCCACCTGCAGCACAAAACCCAGCCAAGAAGCCGTATGGCGGGAACCACCCTCTTTGCAACACTTGTCAATACCACCATCTTCCTGGCAGACCATGCCGCCAATGTAATAACTGTAAGCGGTATGGACACTACACCAATGCTTGCCAAGCCCCTGCTGCCCAAAACAACCCAACCAGAAATGCCCCAGCTCCCAACCAACAAAACAACAGACCTGCTCGTGGTCAGTGCTACGAGTGTGGCAGCCCAGACCACTATATCAATGCTTGCCCCAATCGTAACCAAAACCAGAACCAGAACCAAAACCACAACCAAAACCAGAACCGCAACCAGAACCAAGGTGCTCGAGGTCGCGCCTACAATCTCAATGCTAACCACGCCCGTGACAACAACGAGGTGGTGAATGGTACGTTTCTTGTTAATAACCACTATGCATCCGTATTATTTGATTCGGGAGCTGATAAGTCATTTGTATCTCTAAAGTTTGAACCTTTACTTAACTTACCCCAAACTGACCTAGAGGAACCTTTAGTGGTAGAGGTAGCTAATGGGAAGTCTATCTCGATCGATTCTATTATTCGTAACTGTGTGCTGAACCTCGACGAACATACATTCTCTATCGATCTCATCCCTATGCATCTTGGAAGTTTTGATGTCATAGTAGGCATGGACTGGTTGTCAACCCATCGTGTTGAAATTCTATGTTTTGAGAAAGTCATTCGCATTCCTCTCGAATATGGGGAGATTTTGAAGATCTATGGTGAGAAGCCTTGTGGCGAGCTTAAGCTCATGTCTTGTACTACTGCCCAAAAATACTTACGAAAGGGGTATACGGCTTTCTTAGCTAACGTGATAGAAAAGAAGGACAAGGGCAAAAGTATCCAAGACATCCCAATCATTCGGGACTATCCTGAAGTCTTTCCAGAGGATTTACCTGGTTTGCCTCCTGCTCGACAAGTGGAATTTAGAATTGATCTTGTTCCTGGTGCAAATCCTGTCGCCAAAGCTCCTTATCGTCTTGCACCCTCGGAGATGCAAGAACTTGCCAGTCAACTACAGGAACTTTCTGATAAAGGTTTCATTCGCCCCAGTTCTTCTCCATGGGGAGCCCGTGTCTTGTTCATTAAGAAGAAAGATGGATCTCTCAGGATGTGTATCGACTATCGCGAACTCAACAAACTCACCATCAAGAATCGTTATCCCTTGCCTAGGATTGACGATCTTTTCGATCAACTTCAAGGAGCAACCCACTTCTCGAAGATTGATCTTCGTTCTGGTTATCATCAGCTTAGAGTCAACAATGAGGATATTCCCAAGACAGCCTTTCGTACACGTTATGGTCATTATGAGTTCATGGTCATGCCATTTGGGTTGACCAACGCTCCCGCAGTATTCATGGATCTAATGAATCGGGTTTGTAGACCCTACCTCGACAAATTCGTGATCGTCTTCATCGATGACATATTGATTTACTCTAAATCAAACTCTGATCACGAACAACATCTTCACTCCATTTTGGGTCTCCTAAAGAAAGAACAACTGTATGCCAAGTTCTCGAAATGTGAATTTTGGCTTAAGGAAGTTCAATTTTTGGGACATGTCATTGATATGAACAGAATTCATGTTGATCCTGCAAAGATCGTAGCTGTGAAGAATTGGAGTGTCCCTAAAACTCAAACAGAAGTCCGTTCCTTCCTTGGTTTGGCTGGTTATTATCGTCGATTCATCGCCAACTTCTCTAAGATCGCTGTTCCTCTCACGGCCTTAACTCACAAGGGTAAACCCTATGAGTGGGGACCGAAGCAAGAGGAAGCATTTGAAACTCTTAAGCTGAAACTTTGTGAAGCTACTATCCTGTCTCTACCTGATGGTAATGATGACTTCGTGGTCTATTGTGATGCATCAAACCAAGGTCTTGGTTGTGTTCTTGTTGGATCAGTTTGCTCTTTTATGCTAAGTAAGAACTTGCTATCTTGACACTTAAGTGTTTAGCAAGTCCTTGTAAATCAGTTTATAAGCACAGCGGAATGTTATAAGTTAAAGCACCACTTTTTATACAAAGGCAGAGTTATAACTCCCCCTTGATGTTTGAAACTAATAAATGACAAAGTATTTATTGTGAATCTAAGTTGTAAATGAGAATTAGATACTTAGAGAGATTCACAATAAATACAGAAATGGAATATAACAATGAGAGTGTTTGAAGGATTTTTCTGTTGAAAATCAATGTCTAAAATAGAAGGTTGAAGCCTTCTATTTATAGACGATTACATGCATGTATCTTGCCAAAAAGCAAGTACAGAAATAGCAGAAACAAGTTGCACAAGTTGCAACTTTGAATCAATCAAATAAAGCTAAAAGTAATATTAAACAATAAACTACTGATACAAAAAGGCGGTGGGAAATATCTATTGCTAAGTGCTGATGAAGGACAACTACTGAAGAGTAGTTTTGTCTTCAGTACTTCTGAAGTGAACTTGTCTGGTTTGGACTTCAGAACTTCTGCAACTTCAGCACTTCTCATATCTTCTAATCAGCAGTTTCTTGTCTTCTCTTCAGTACTTCTATACTTAGCCAAAATGACAGAAGTGAATTAGACTAAGGTTTACAAAAGTGGTTTCACCAATCCTCTTTGTCCTAACAATCTCCCCCTGGATTGATGAAGCCAAAACCTTACTAATTCCTTATGTGTTTCTTCTGTCTTGAACAATCTTCCATATCTCTTTGTACATGGTGTTCTTGAGCTGGTTGTACTGACCATCAGATAGAGATCCTCTCTGTGGTTCTAAATGTTGAATTGTGAGCAGGTCTTGTGTTGACAGTTTCTTCAGATCACTGATCTTCTTGTAAGTCCTGCTTGAGAGATCTCTTCTTGTCAACAGTACTGAGTTGTTATCAGTAAGTGACCATCTGATGATAGGGATCTTTGACTTATTAAAGTCAGAAGAATAGGGAACCAGACTTGTCCCTTGGGTTGATGGTCCTGAGTGCTGGATGTCTTCAGTTTCAGATAGCCTCAGGTGGGATTCTCTTCCTTGTTGTTGTTGTTGCATATCAGGCATCTGAACAGTTGGGAGATGGTGTTCAGTCACTACTTTGGTATGCAGCTTTTCTTTGATTGTCTTTTGTATTTGATAAGCAAAAGTGGAAGGATCCCTGAACTGTGTTAACAGAGGTTTCTCCTCAATGTCAAAATCTGAATGGACTACTGAACTTCCTTCAAGTAGTACCATTTTAAAATCAGTTTTGACATTGTCCTCTGCCTTCTTCTTCTGAGTAGCAGATCTTCTAGATGCACCAGAAGTTCTAACTACTGATCTTGAAGAATCAGCAGTTTGAAACTTCTCAGGATTTGCAGCCTTGGCAGCCAAGTATTTTCTATAAGTATCCATCAGTCTTTCTTCTTTCCATCTGGATACTGAGGCTTTTGAACCATATCCTTCTGCTACTAACTCTTCTATTATCTGGGCTCTCTTGGCCTTTCCATCTTTGCTTGTGGCCACTTTGTCTGCAAGCAGTTGTGCTCTTCTTGTCAGCTCTTGCATAGAGAGTCCTTTGAGTGTAAAGGCTTTAGTCTTGCTGTTCTTGGTAATATAAGACACCAGTTGTTGTCTTTTATCTTGTTCAGCAATCTCATCAAGGCTAGCCTGCCTTTGTAGTTCAGCTGCATAAGCCTGAAGTTTTTCTTCATGGCTTAAATCCAAATCATCCCTTTCTTCCAGAGATTTCCAAATCTGATCTTCTCTGGCCTTCTTGTTGGCTGCAATTAAGCTCTTCTCTAATAGTTCAGCTGATTGAGAGATAGGAGAAGGGTTTAATACAGTCATTGTTGTAACAGATGTAGGCCTGATGGGATCAGATGTTGGTTGAATGGGAGCAGTGGTTCTGGAAGGTTCAGTTGTTTGAGGTTGGGAAGTGTTAACTTCTGATGTGCTGACAACTGTTGATGGTTTGTCAGCTACTGAAGGATTGTCTTCAGTACTTTCTGATTCTTCATCAGAAGTTTGGTCATCAGAAGTTTCTTCATTATGCCTTTGGGAATCTTCAGATGTTTGGGTCTCATCTTCTTTCTCTGCAGCTTCAATTTCTTCTATTGAGACACCAAACTGTTTGGCCAATTTTTCTTTCCTGGCCTGATCTTTCTGATCTCTTTCAAGGAGTGCCACTCTTGCCCTTATCCTGGCTTGGAATGACTCCTTAGGTTCCCTGATCTTCTCCCCCTTTTTGGATTCATCAATTTTAACCCTTGAAGCAGAGGGTTGGGAGAATTGTCCTTGAAGATGAGCAATCTGCTGGCTGTTGAAGTCTATTTTGTTGGACAGATCGTTCATCTTGGTCTTGATCACTCCAAATTGGTTCCTGATGGACAGCTCCAAGTCAGCTGTATATGTTTGGAAGTGATTTCTGATGAGTGTATTCATCATGTGGTACAGGGGACCCTCTGGGCTGCATAGCTGGTTCAGGTCTATGCTTGTTTGCCCAGGGAATTGGGTAGGCTTTTGCTGTGAAGGGGGTGTTTTTGGGAGATCCTCATGTTGTACAGAGGATGCCACTCTAGGGGTTTTAGGGATTGAGTGGGCTTTAACCTGTGCAGAGGTGACTGGCTTCTTGAGCCTGGATACCTTTGCAACAGGACCTTCAGAAAGTGCCGTCAATTCAGTAGTTTGAGTGTGTGAAACATCATCCAAACTAATGGAATCATCTGAATCCCTGATGTTGCCCTCAATGAGGACTGTCTCAGTTAAATCATGAGCTTAGCCCAACTCAGTTCTCTCATGAACCTCTTTGTCTTGGTACTGAGGATTTCCTACTTCAGGCATTAAGCCTTCATCAGTAGTTGCCACATCTGAGGTCTTAGCTATGTTACTTCTGTCCTCAGATCCACCACTGGGTGGTAACTGAGTAGTAGCAGCCTCAGATGCCCCAAGAGTCTCTAAAATTGGGCTTAAAGACTCTGGTCCACCCTCATCTCTTGGGATAGGGCTAGTGATGTCCACATCCATGTCTGATGTAGTAGATATGTCCCCTGTTTGTTGTTGTTGATGGGGACTGACATGATCAGATGGGACATTCTCTTTTAGCCCAGAGAGAAGTTTGGCAATTTCTATTGCCTCTTGTTCAGAAATTTGTGGGGTTGGTTCAGTAGTTTGGGCAATAGGTTGTTGTTCAGCAGTTTCAAAAGAAGAGTGTGTTTGATATGTTTTTCTAAGCCTTTTTCTTTTGAATTGAACAGATATGGGTGCTCTTGGTGGGGTTGGAGATGGATGAGACTGAGAGGGTGTTTCAGTCTCATCTATTTGAAGAGCAGAATGCTCATGAGCATGTTCAGGCATCTCAACCTCCTGAACAGCTTTTCTTTTGGGTTGGTGGGGTGCAGTTTTTGTTGGCTTGGGCTTTTTGGCTTTTGGTGGTGTGAGTTTGGAAGATGTGGGCTTCAGGGGGACTTGTTGTTGTTCTCCCTGATCATCTTCTGGCCAGGCAGCCGGTTTGTTAAGCCTTGAGTATGCTTGTGATGTTAAAGGGTTTAAAGTTGAAATTTTTCCCACAAGCACCTCATTACCCAGTTCCCCTATTATGCATTGCATAATGAACCTTGGGTATAGCAAAAACTTTTTCTTGGTATTATTGTGATGTAACACCAACTCATTGAAAAATAGTTTTGATGCCCTGAATTTAGTTTCATTCACAATGGAATGAAATATTGGTTGAAATGTGGAGGGCATCTGGTCATAAGACCCTGTTTTTGGACTCAAACACATAATAATATAATGAAACAAAAGTTTGTATTTTGGTTCAAAATATTTTTTGAATATTGTAGCATGGGAGAGAGTACCTTGATAACCACACTCAGTCATGGTTAGATGAATATCAGTGTTAGCAACATGGTCAGGGGCAGTTACATCATCCAGACCCAGTCTTGTTGATAGTGTGGCTGGTGTGATGGTCAGTTGTTTCCCTTTTATCTTTGAGTTGAGGGAAATGACCACATCACCCATTGTAACCGTCTCAGCATTTGCCCAGAACTCATTCAGAGTTTCAGTGTGAATTGGTGGGTTTATTGTGAGAGCAGTAAAGTATTGGGATTTGACGACAAGATCAATGATCTCATCGTATTGGGACCAGCCTTCTTGTTTTTCAAGAAAGGCTCTTTGATTGTGTCCCTGTTTTAGAACTAGAGCCATTGAGGTTTGGGTGTTTGATCGAACAGTGGATTTAGCAGGTATAGGTTGAGAGAGTTTTGAGAGAGAAGGAGGGATATTTTTGAGTTTAAAAGGATAAGTGTGTAGAAAAGGTATTTATTAGAAGTTTTAACCGCTTGAATCTTCTTTATTAGAAGTTTTAAAACCGCCTTTGGTTAAAAATCTCTTTATCAGAGGTTTTAAACTGATTAGGTCAAACCTCTGATGATGGGAAAAGTCAGATTTGGCCTTTTGACTTAAACTGCTGATGAAGGATTACTTCATCAGTAGTTCCCATTTTCTCTTCAGCAGTTTTAACATCTGATGAGAAATGTTTTTATAAATACTTTATTCATAACTTCTGAAGTTTATTTTATCAGAAGTTACACACTTTTTCAGAAAATTATCCCTATACTGATGATTTTTGTTCATCAGTAGTTTCTCTCAAACTGTTTTTGTTTTTCAGAAGTTTTGTTTGAAACTTTTGTCTTTTGTAAGTGAAAACCAGAAAAAAAGATGGAAAAGGTTTACTTGCATTCCACCAAGGTAAACAGGATGGAATCAAGGATGGAAAAAGGAAAAAGAAAATTTTGATGCATAACAGTAGTGATTGATGTAGAGTTGGGTAGAATCAAGTGTTAACTTGGATTCTAACTGATATGCATAAAAATAAAAAAAAAATAAAAATAAAAATAAAAATAAAAATAAAGTAAACACTTACAAATTTAGCATCCCAAGCATGGATACTAACTTCTGAAATGTTGATGTGTCAAGGGGTTTAGTGAAGATGTCAGCTATTTGATTAGCAGTTGCTACATGCTTCACCTCAATCTTGCCTTTTTCATAGCAATCTCTTATGAAATGGTACCTGATCTCAATATGTTTGGTTTTTGAGAACTGTACCGGATTTTGAATGATGCTAATGGCAGATTTGCTGTCTACAAACAAAGGTGTCTTGGTCTCTTTGATTCCATAATCAAGAAGTTGATATTGGAGCCATTGTATCTGTGATGTACAACTTGCAGCTGCAATGTATTCAGCTTCAGCAGTTGAAGTTGCAACAGATGTTTGCTTCTTTGATTGCCATGACACTAGACAGTTCCCCAGGAATTGACAACCACCAGATGTTGACTTTCTTGTCATCTTACACCCTGCATAGTCACTATCTGAAAAAGCTGATAACTTGGTATTGCTTGAAGCAGGATACCAAATTCCCAGTGTTGGAGTTCCTTTCAGATATCTAAAAATTCTTTTGACTGCTGTAAGGTGTGATTCCCTTGGTGCTGATTGATATCTAGCACAGACACATGTTGAGAACATAATATCTGGTCTAGAAGCAGTTAAGTATAAAAGGGAACCTATCATGCATCTGTACATGGTTTGATCAACCTGTTTTCCTTGATTATCAGGTTCAACTTGTGTGATTGGTGTCATGGGAGTGGAACATGATTTACAGTCATTTAAAGAAAATTTGTTCAATAATTCTTTAACATATTTTGATTGATGTATAAAAGTTCCATTTGTTTGTTGTTTGATCTGCAGTCCTAGAAAGTACTGCAGTTCTCCCATGGTACTCATCTCAAATTTTGATTGCATGAGTTTCTTAAAATCATCACACAATTTTGTGTTTGTTGAACCAAAAATGATATCATCAACATAAATTTGAACAAGTAAGACATGATTTCCAACATGTTTAATGAAAAGTGTTTTATCAATGGCACCTCTTGTAAAGTTATTTTTGAGTAAAAAGGTGGAGAGTGTATCATACCAGGCTCTTGGAGCCTGTTTGAGCCCATAAAGAGCTTTGTCCAGTCTGTACACCCACTCAGGATGAGAAGGATCCTCAAACCCAGGTGGCTGACAGACATACACCTCCTCTTTGATTTTTCCATACAAAAATGCACTTTTTACATCCATTTGATAAACTTTAATTTTGTTGGAAATGGCATAGGCCAGAAATAACCTGATGGCCTCAAGCCTTGCAACTGGAGCAAAGGTTTCATCATAGTCAATTCCCTCTTCTTGAGAGTACCCTTGAACTACCAGTCTTGCCTTGTTCTTGATTATCATACCAGCTTCATCTTGTTTGTTCCTGAAAACCCATCTTGTACCAATTGGTTGCTTGTTTTGAGGTAAGGGACAAATTTCCCAGACCTGTTGCTTGTTGAACTGAAGTAGTTCATCTTGCATAGCTTGCACCCAATTATTGTCTTTGAGGGCTTCCTGGTACTTCTTTGGTTCCAACTGTGAAATAAAGGCTGAGAATAGGCAAAAGTTGGAGAGCTGGTTTCTGGTCAGAACACCTGTAGCTATATCACCCATGATTTGATCAAGTGGATGATCTCTGTGTTCAATCAGTTGTTGTAAACCACTGACAGGTGTAGGTGGCTCTTGTTCTTCAAACAAACTACTGAGGTCTATAATATCTGGTTCAGCAGTTTGAGCTTCTTCAGTAGTTGTAGGTGCTGAAGCAGATGTTTGAGTTTGGCCTTCAGTATTTGTTTGATCAGAAGTTTGAAAAACTTCTGATGATGTTGTAGTTGACTTAATGACTGTTTGAGGAGTCCATGGTGCAGGATCCTCATCTTCAAACCTTTGATCACCATAATAAGTAGGTTTGGAAGAAGTAACAGTCTTTTCAGGTCCAAAGTGAAAGTTGTCAAGGTCAAAGAGTTCAGCAGGATGTGCTGGAATAAGAGTGTGTTTAGACTCATTGAACTTGACATTCAATGTTTCTTCTACTATCTTGGTGTGAGAATTAAAAACCTTGTAGGCTTTTCTAGTTGAAGAGTAACCAAGAAAGTAACCTGAGTCAACTTTGGCAGCAAACTTTGAAATAGATTCCTTGATGTTCAAGATGAAACATTGACACCCAAAAGCCCTGAAAAAGGAGATAAGGGGCTTCATGCCATGAAGAACTTCATAGGCAGTCTTGGAATGTCTCTTGACCACAAGAACTCTATTCTGAACATAACATGATGTGTTAACTGCTTCTGCCCAAAAGTACAATGGCAGTCCAGAATCAGCTAACATTGTTCTTGCTCCTTCTATCAATGTTCTGTTCTTCCTTTCTACTACACCATTTTGTTTAGGAGTTCTGGGAACACTGTATTGTCTAATAATCCCTTTAGACAAACAGAATTCATCCAGAGTTTTGTTCCTGAACTCTGTCCCATTGTCACTTCTAATGGTTTTGACAGATAGAGAATATTGTTTCTCTACTTGTAGAATGAAGAACTTGATGATTTCAGCAGCCTCATCCTTGGAAAATAAGAAGAATACCCATGTGAATCTTGAGTAGTCATCAATGATGACTAAGCAGTACTTCTTTTTACCAAGGCTCATAATCTTGACAGGTCCAAATAAGTCCATATGGAGTAGTTGAAGACAAGCAGTTGTTTTTGATTCTTCAATAGACTTATAGGAGGACTTATGCTGTTTTCCCTTTAAACAGGATACACAGTGTTCTTGACACTGGTATACTTTCAAAGGTAGACCTCTGACCAAGCCCATTTTTGTGACTTTATTTATGGTTTTAAAGTTCACATGGCCAAGTCTCCTGTGCCAGAGATCTGTTTCTGAAGTTGATGCTCTTGAGAAGAAACACGCAGTGTTGTTCAATACTTTGTCTTTCTCAATGTCCACTGCATAGACATTGCCACATCTTTTGGCAATCAGCAAAGTATGATCTTCTATAATCTTTTCTATCAACTTCTGGCCTTCTGGTGAGATGATCTTGCATGCTGTCTTTGTGAAAAAGGAAGAATATCCTTTATCACACATTTGTGACACACTCAGCAAGTTGTATTCAAGGTTTTCCACCAGATTGACCTTGTCAAACTGTATTTTGCCAGAGGAGACATTGCCATGTCCTAGCACATATCCCTTGGCATTGTTCCCAAAGGATACAGATCCTTCTCTTTGGCTGATAAAATTGTTTATCAGGTATCTGCATCCAGTCATGTGCATAGAGCCTCCACTATCAACATACCATATGTTGTTTAAGCCCCTGGAAACTCTCTGCACATAAAAGCAAATTAGTTAGATTTGGAAACCCAAGCCTGTTTGGCTTTGGGTTTGCTCTTGAGAACAGTTACAGTTTGTTCTTGACCAGGTTGAGAAATCCATGTCTTTTTGGCCATGGATTTTTCATTAAGAACCATGGTGGTATCCTGTTTAGGACCACCATCAACCTTGGTCATCAGTAGTTCTACCATGTTCTTTAGATTTTGAATCTCAGCAGTTTGTGAAACTGTTGATGATTCTGGTCTAACTACTGACAAGGAATTTTGAGAAAAAGATTTTGGTTGAGATTTTATCTTTTTCTGAGAAAAGGTGTTTTCAGGTTGTTGTTTCTTGGGTTTAAAGACTTTTTCATAATCATTTCTGATTTGATTTCCCACAACCTGTTGTTTAAATTTTTGATTGAACTGAATTCCTTTTCTGTATCTACAAAATTCAGTTTTGTGGTTGAACAGGCCACAAATTTCACATTCTTTTGCCTTTTGTTTTTGATCTAAAGGCAAATTTCTGACAGTTGTGAAAAGATTTTGCTCATCAGTAGTTTTCAGGGTCTCAACTCCTGAAGTAGATGAAACTACTGATGGCTTGTTGTCAGTTTTTGTAAATACTTCTGAAGTACTTTCTTTAAAAATGCCAGGATTTCTGTTTAGAAAGTTTTCATGGAAAGATGTGCATTCTTTCCCTTCAGAAGTTTCATTTGAAACAATTCTTCTCCCATCTTCAGTAGTTTTGGGAGAAAAATCTGTTGGTGTTTCAACATGATGGTATCCTATTCCAAACTTAACATTTGAAGCACTTTGTTTGTTTAGCAATAGTTGATACCCCCTACAAGATTCCACCCATTTTTCACAAGTGATCCTGGTGTCAGCAAGCTGTTGTCTGACATCTCCCAGGTCATTTAGCATCATTTTGATTTGTGCTTGGGTTTCAATAGCAGAGTCAGTTAATTTAGAAACCTCTTTTGTTTTAGCACACAGTTTTCTTTCTAAATCACATTTTATCTGTGTGTATTTTCTTTCTAAATCATTGGCTTTGCCTTGTAGGTGCACGTTTGTCTCTCTTATGAGAGCAAAAGTTTCTTTGCAAGAGTTTGAGCAAAGTTTTGTCAAAGATTCTTTTGATACCTGAGACAATGCAGATTTTGAGGTACAGCCTTCAAATGCCATTAAGGCAAAGTTCTTTCTGCCATTGTCTGGTTCTCCCCAGTTGATGTCAAACACTTTGTTGTCTGCATCAGGATTGCACTCGGTGGTGTCATAAGGGAGACTGCTCCAGTCAACATACCCCGAGGTAAAGAGACTTTGTTGAGGGGGTTGTTGAGGCTGTGGAGGAAGTTGAGCAGCTGGAAAGGGAGGGATTGATTGTTGGCTCTGCATCTGTTGAGCAGGCACTTGAACATATTGTACTTGAGGCATATATTGCTGTTGAGGAGCTTGTGCCTGTACAAAATGAGCACTCCCTTGAGTTCCATTGTTCCTATTATAATTGGGGTTATAGTTATTTCCAGATTGTGATTGGTTAAAGCTAGAGCTTCTACACTCTCTAGCAAAGTGTCCCAACTTCTGACACTTGTGACATCTCAGTTTAGATTTGTCAAAACCAATTTTTGTATTACTGGTCAATCCTGGAAATTTCCTTCCTGACCTTTTATAAAACTTGTTAGTTTTAATGCTTAGCATGGCCAGTTGGTGTAATATGTCCATTTCTTCTAAGTCATCACTGCTAAAATTTTTCAAATCATCCATGATAAAACATAGATTATCAGCAGTTTGACTTTGGTCATCATTGTCATAACCTGGGAAAGATCTTTCTGAAGAGATCCCAGTGGTTATGTCAATATTGTCATAAGATCCATAGGAACAAGTTGGTGAATCTTGTCCCAAAAGTGCTGTACTACCTGGTAGGTAGTCATCAGCAGTTTTACCAGAAGTTTGTAATTTCTTCTTTTGATCGATTTCTCTTTCAAAAGTAAGTAATCTCCCATGGAGTTTTGTAAGAGTGAGGGAGCTAAAATCTGGTGAGGATCTTAAAACAATGGAGTAAGTTTCCCATTTGTCAGGTAGAGACCTTAAAAATCTATGTAACATAGATACGGTTGTATAGGTCTGACCATTTAACTTTAGCTCAGAGATTAATGAGGAGAATCTTTCAAATTGTTGTGTCAAAGTTTCCCCATTAATATAAGCAAATGTTTCATATTGTTGAGCCAAAATTTCTCTGGTGTTGTCAATCACCTCTTCAGTTCCTCCAAACTGTTCTTTAAGACAGTCCCAAAGTTCTTTGGCACTTTCACAATGTAAAAGGCCAGAGTATATTTCATTTGGGAGAGCCATTGCCAACATAGAGAATGCCTTAGCATCTAGCTCAAGTTTTAGGAAATCCTCATCTGTATAGTCTTTGGGATCCTTTGGAATCCCTTCTTTAGTTTCAAGATTTATGTTTACTGGTTTGTGAGGACCATATATCACAGATCTCCAACAACCTGTGTTGGTTTGTGACAAGGTATGTGCCATTCTCTTTTGCCATATATTGTACTCATTTCTCACAAGCATGGCAGGTTTGGTGGCAGAACCAGTATTATGTGGATCCATTTTTAAAGAGTATAGATTTGTCAGATGACTCTTTTAAGTGATGGATATTGATAAAAAGTGAACTTTTGATCTTTTTATTGAATATCAATAAGAGCTTTGTGTCTGATTCTCAATTTGTTAGATTGATATGTGATCAGATAAACCTTAGCTCTGATACCAATTGTTGGATCAGTTTGCTCTTTTATGCTAAGTAAGAACTTGCTATCTTGACACTTAAGTGTTTAGCAAGTCCTTGTAAATCAGTTTATAAGCACAGTGGAATGTTATAAGTTAAAGCACCACTTTTTATACAAAGGCAGAGTTATAACTCCCCCTTGTTGTTTGAAACTAATAAATGACAAAGTATTTATTGTGAATCTAAGTTGTAAATGAGAATTAGATACTTAGAGAGATTCACAATAAATACAGAAATGGAATATAACAATGAGAGTGTTTGAAGGATTTTTCTGTTGAAAATCAATGTCTAAAATAGAAGGTTGAAGCCTTCTATTTATAGACGATTACATGCATGTATCTTGCCAAAAAGCAAGTACAGAAATAGCAGAAACAAGTTGCACAAGTTGCAACTTTGAATCAATCAAATAAAGCTAAAAGTAATATTAAACAATAAACTACTGATACAAAAAGGCGGTGGGAAATATCTATTGCTAAGTGCTGATGAAGGACAACTACTGAAGAGTAGTTTTGTCTTCAGTACTTCTGAAGTGAACTTGTCTGGTTTGGACTTCAGAACTTCTGCAACTTCAGCACTTCTCATATCTTCTAATCAGCAGTTTCTTGTCTTCTCTTCAGTACTTCTATACTTAGCCAAAATGACAGAAGTGAAATAGACTAAGGTTTACAAAAGTGGTTTCACCAATCCTCTTTGTCCTAACAGTTCTCATGCAGCGAGGCAAGGTTATTGCTTATGCGTCTAGACAACTCAAGACTCACGAAAAGAATTATACCACCCATGATCTTGAATTGGGCGCTGTCGTCTTTGCTCTTAAGATTTGGAGACACTATCTTTATGGAACCAAATGTGTGGTTTTCACGGACCACAAAAGTCTCCAACATGTCTTCGACCAGAAAAATCTTAACATGAGGCAACGGCGTTGGGTTGAGTTACTTAACGACTATGATTGCGAAATTCGCTACCATCCTGGCAAAGCGAATGTTGTGGCTGACGCACTTAGTCGTAAAGAGCGTATCAAACTTCATTGTGCGAGAGTTCGTACTGATCTTCAGGATCGTATCCTCCAGGCTCAACATACTTCAGTCACCCAAGGTAACATGTACAACGAAATGTCTTGTGGTGCTGAGACTCAACTTGAAACCAAACCTGATGGTCTACTCTATTTTCTTAATCGACCTTGGATCCCTGACCGCGATGATCTTCGTACCTTTATTATCAACGAGGCTCATAAGTCTCGTTATTCTATTCATCCTAGAGCTGACAAGATGTACCAAGATCTTCGTTATTCGTATTGGTGGCCTGGTATGAAGAAAGATATTGCTCTTTTCGTTGCAAAATGCCTCACTTTTTCAAAGGTCAAGGCTGAACATCAATGACCATCTGGTATGCTCGAACAACCAGAAATTCCTGTATGGAAATGGGAGAGTATAGCAATGGACTTCATCACTAAACTCCCTAGTACACCCAAAGGTTTTGACAGCATTTGGGTAATAGTCGATCGTTTGACCAAGTCAGCCAATTTCTTACCTATTCGTGAGAAGTATTCTGTGGAAAGGTTGGCAAAGATTTACGTAAGTGAAATCGTATGTCGTCATGGTATACCTTTGGACATTATCTCTGAGCGTGATGGTCGTTTCACCTCTCACTTTTGGGATTCTTTACAAGACGCTTTGGGTACCAAGTTGAACCTGAGTACTGCTTATCACCCTCAAACAGATGGTCAGACTGAACGGACCATCCAGACACTTGAGGATATGCTCAGGGCATGTGTCATCGATTTTGGTGGCGCATGGGATTCTCATCTTCCTTTGGTCGAGTTTTCATACAACAACAGTTATCATGCCAGCATTAACATGGCTCCTTTCGAGGCACTCTATGGTCGTAAATGTCGTTCACCTGTCTGTTGGACTGAGGTTGGTGAAGCCCAGATTATTGGACCCGAACTGATCCAGGAAACCATAGATAAAATCAAACTCATTCAGGATAATCTTCTCAAGGCTAGAAGTCGTCAGAAGAGCTATGCTGATAAACGTCGTAAGCCCTTGGAATTTCAAGTCGGGGACCTTGTACTTCTTAAGGTATCCCCTTGGAAGGGAGTGATTCGCTTCGGTAGAAAGGGAAAACTAGCTCCTCGATACGTAGGCCCATTCAAAGTTCTTGACAGGATTGGAAAAGTGGCTTACAAACTTGATCTTCCACCTGAGCTAAGCAATGTTCACCCAGCTTTTCATGTTTTGAATCTCAAGAAATGCTTAGCAGATGAGAACCTCCATGTTCCTCTTGATGATGTTCAAATCGATGAAACTATGCACATTGTCGAGAAACTCGTCGAGATTGTAGACACTGGAGTCAAGAAACTCAAGCGCAGTCGCATTCCGATCGTTAAGGTTCGTTGGGAATCTAAACGAGGTCCAGAGTTCACTTGGGAACGTAAAGACCAGATGAAGTCTAAATACCCACATCTTTTTCCACCAGACTCTCCAACTCCAACTTCGGGATGAAGTTCCTAAAAGTAAGGGAGACTGTAACATTACGCATTTAAAACTTGTACGTTACGATTATTTTGAATAAAAACGTCAAGTTTCATTATTATTATTATTCGCCTTTAAATATTATTGTGACGCATTTGGAACCCTAACACTATATTATTTATATATAATATACATATATATATATATTAATTGCCAAAAAATAATATGCTTGGGCAGGGAATCGAACCCGCGCCCAAGCCGGGTCAACAACACAACAAGCTTAACCAACTGATCTACCCAACACTTTTGATATAACTCCTGCACGTTTAAACCTTATAGTGACGCGATACATCAAACAGTTGACTTGAGAAAGTCAACTGTAACGAACGAATCCCACAATCAAATCATTTAAGCGCGTTTTTGATCCTGATTTGGCATGTTTGACTAATTATCTGACCGAGACGCGTCAATTACACGGGTAATTATCATCAATTACTTCCAAAATCATGCCAATCAATCGCGTATTCATCAATGACGAGTCAACATTCCAATCGTGCAATCCAAACCCTCTCCCTATAAATTGGACCTCCCAAATCTTTCCCAACTCGCCGAAAACTCTCTCTCAATCACCAATTTCTATTTTAATAACATCATTCGAAGCTTTTGTGCGGGTTTTGACCTTCTGTTTTGACTGGACGATTCATACACGATTTGGTGTTGTAAGCATTCTTTTCTCAGTGGGTTTTGTTCTTCGGCAATCACACAACAATAACCCTATGATTAATTGGGTTATTGTTGTGTGAATCGTGTGATTGTAAATTCTAGGGTTCGATAGTTTTAATTTGGGGAAGAACACTCCTGAACATGTACATATATTTAAAGCGAACAGAAACCAAACACAACCACTGATCTAGATCAAGTGGTTGTGTCTGGTGCCTTTAGGCCGGTCCACACGGGTTCGATCCCCGGCTTCATCAGAATACTTTTTTTTTCAATATTCAAACATTATATATTTACTTATATTTCAAAATTAGTATTAAAATACTAAAACAACTTTATAAATTCTACAAAAATTATTTTATGTTATTCTAGTAGTAGAGTTTAACATACAATTTTTAGTTTTCCAAAAATTATTTATTTAATATATATAATAAATAATTCAAGTTTATTCAATTTTATTTATAAAATTCTATAAAAATATCAAAACGATTATATAAATTTCCACAAAAATTATTCTGAGTTTTTATAACATTAAGCTTTTCTGAAATAATTTTTATTTCTGAAAAATCATTTATTTAATATTTTTAATCGATTTTTGTTAGTTTTAATCATAAATAAATCATAATAAATTCATTTTTCAATATTTTTGCACCAAAATTTTATACAAATTATTTCTGATTATTTTGAACAGAAATATAATTTTTAAATTAATAATTCTGTAGATTTAATATTTTTAAATATTAAAGTTATATTTTGACAATTTGTAATAAATAGATTTAATATTCTATTTTTAAGAAAATAATTTTATAAAAATTATTTTCATACTTAAAACTTTATATTGTGACCATCTTTAATTTAAAATTTACAAAAAGACTTTTGTTTATTTAATTATCAAATTTCTCTTATTTATTAAACATTTTATTTATTAATCCAACAAATGTTTATCCCCAAATCGAAACCCTAGAAATTACTTGTAGACTAGATAGACTTAGACTTATTTGTTACCTTATACATAGGGTAATACTTGGCAATCTTTGGGGCTACACTTATACTTTTCTCGAGACTTAATATTTTGTTAAGGTGAGTTTACGTAACCATGTTATTGCAATTCTTTATACTTGCAACATTTAAGCAATTCTACATACATGTCTAGTTGTAAACTTTAATGCCTCATGATTTAGACAACAACAACAGTTTCAACGAGTTTCAACATTACAAAATCATTAGCTATGGCCAAGCCGGCGATATTCAACAATAGATCTTTTGGATTGACAATCCCACCTAGATTCGTTGACCATCTTTTATGGGGAGCGCGGGTGATTGTTATCGTTCCAACATATTATTAAGGTGAACCGTGGATGACGGGATGGACCTAAACTAGTCGGAGGTTTGATTATGTCGATTCAACATATTGTGTTTATTCATGTAGACTTAAACTTACGATAGACATATGAATTGCTAAACTTTTATACTTAAACTATTTGCTTGACATGGCTTATGTATTCTCACCAACTTCTAGTTGACCCCCCCCCCCCATTTTTACAACTCAACAGGAAATAATGATGCATGAAGACTAGAGTATTTACATGAGAAGACAAACTGAAGTCTATGCTTGTTTGGTTTTTGTGATGTATTAGATTTCCACTTAAAACTCATTATGTATTTTCATTTTTGGACATTTGCACTTTAAATTAATTTCAATTAAAATTTGATTACCATGTGCTACTGTATACTCATTCTTACGTGACACCTCGATGTTTCGCCATCGGTTGGGGTGTTACACATAAGATCAGAATCATCAAATGGCGTGTAACCTGCAAGTAGTTCAAAGAGTATGACTCCACACGACCATAAATCTGCAGTGGCCCCGTCATACCCTCTATCACTCAAGACCTAAAAAGGATTACATGAACAAGCACCATGTGAAATCATTTTAGGATCGTAATCAAGAAACGTGATCTCACGAATATCAACCGTAGGGTGCGGAATCCCCAACGATCGTGCAAAATGATTCAGAAATAAACGTAATCGAACGTGATGAAAAGCAGATAACGAATCACCGAGCAATTTCCATAACTTTAATCTTTGTATTAGAACAAATCAAGAGGTTTACAAATGAAATCCTAGACCTAATACAGAGAAAAACACACACACACACACACACACACACTCTAGGGAAAAGGCTCAAATGATTACTCTCACTAAAAATTACAAACTTTTCCCTTTATATAGGATTCCACCTTCGCCCCTTTAAGGAGGTCGAAGGTGTTCATTCGACCCTTTTAAGGGTTCGAATGAATCCTTCTTCTACATTCAATCTTCATTCGACCATACGACTGGTCGAATGTAACTTTAAGCTAAAGCCTTGGTCGTTTTTCTGATTATCTGAACCTTCGACATTCAGTACTGGATCACTAGATGGGGACATACATGAATAATGCACTTACAATCTCCCCCTTGGACCTAGCTAGTGATGTACCAAATCAGAAAGTTATCAATTCTTCAAGTCTTGATCTTATCGACTTGAACGACTTGAAAACTTTCCATCTTTTTGCACGTTTGTGTCAAAGTTCTTATCTATCTCTGTAGTAAGCTTCAAAATCTTAGACAGACTCAAGAAATCTTAGCTTTTTCTTTTGTTGGTCCAGAGATGAAGACAGACATCACATCTTGAATTCTTCAATCTTCAATCTTTTCTTTAACAAACTCTGACTGGTTTCTGTTGTTCTGGTTCTAGATGTTCAGGTTTGGGTCTTTTTCAGTTACAGACTTTATCGATGAATCTTGAGCAGTGCACCTGTTGTGTTTGATTCTGCAGAAAAATTTACTAAAAACTGCACAAACTGCAACCAGCGTTAGACACGACAAAAATCTCGGAAGTACTCTTCACATTCCTTTTGACCCACAATAGTTCTCCCCTGAACAATTAAACATTTTTAATACGCACCAGAAACTTGAAAATCTGTAGTCTTTTTCAACTTTTAAGTATCTGAGTATTCACATTAAGTATCCCATCATCGGTTATCGAAAATAAAACAGAAACAAAACATTTTGATTTTTCAAAGTTTATGCTACAACACACCAAAAATCTTTTTGAATTTTTCAAATGGAATTTCATAAAAGTAAACTAAACATATTTTTGTGAATTTTCCGGTAAGAGGATCATATCAGTATTGAAACAGTCAGTCAAAACTCTTTTTGATCAATTTTCTGTTTTTGACATTGAGCATCCTACAACCATTACCAGTATGTTTGTCCACTTAAACTCAAAATCATTATTCATTGTTCATCACTTCAGATACATTATGGTAATATTAGATACTGAAAAATCTATGGTCCCCGCACACGTGACACATTCCCGTATCAAGAATTGCACAAAGTTTCATCGTAATGTGTGATTATATTGTAGTTATCCGTTAGTTACAAGGTATGAGGCACAGCGGTGACAGGTCAGCAAATTAATGCTTCAAAGCGACTTATGCACTCAACCAGGGTGAGGACTAATATCATACATGATTTTCATCATAGTACTGATACGATGCATTAGATAATCTTTGACTATCATCACACATGTTAAGTTCCTCATTCGGTAACTTAAGGATTTGTCATTAAAGATCTTTTATTGAGATACGCTGACTGATCTAGGTCCGTAAATCAATACGACAAAAGATCAGTTAGGCTATCCCCAGATAACTAACAATATAACGACCCGAAACCTCCGATTTCGGCAATCTATCAAACGAAATTTTGGTACTAAGACCATATGTCAACGAGACGTTGATCCACATGATTATCAGTTAATGCTTATAGGTTTATATCACCATGCTGAACTTTAAACTTTGATTTCAAGCCTACCAATATCTAATTATAGTGGCTACTCAATGTTGTTACATCATTTTGTTTTCAGAGTAGTCTGACAGTCCACTGATGTACTATCATCTCCTCTTCTTCTCCAGGAAAACTCATTTTTGATTTTCTATTTTTTTTTAATTTTGATTTTTCTGAAATTTTCTCCCCCTAAAAATCTAAAAATAAGCATATTTTTGGATTTTTAAACTTTTTGAAGAAAAACAAAATAAAATGATATCCGATGAGATTTACTTATTGATTTTCAAAAAACATTTTCCCACTCAGACTACTTGACTCACTCTGTTCTGTCAATTAGTAAATCCATTGACAAAGATAAAAGAGTTTAGAATAAACCGTTTTGTCGTATCTTGTAGAAATCCAAAACCTGAGAGAAATTGCATGAGATTGCAACATTTTCTAGCTTCACAGGTAGGAAACAGACGACAAATACTCTCCTCTCTGTTGACATCATTCTTTCTTTCTCAAAATCCTTTCCTTAACCTTCACCTCTCCAATAAATAGCTTGTATACAGATGCTCCACTATCAACTATCAAAGATAGCTAATAGGTCTATCTGGAACAATCTGCACACTTGTTAAACAATTAGCACGAGAGAGCACCCATCCCATCACAATGATGGGTCGTCCAAGGTCATCAATTCTCGGAACATCAATCCATTCTCCTTTTAAAAAATCTATTGGTTTTTCAATGGATTGATTTGAAGTAGAAAATGCTATTGATTTAGAAAGTGATTTGGGTTTCCAAATGCGTTCAGAGTTTATTTTAGATTTTGTTGAAATCGTTTTGATTGTTGACTTTTCAGATTTCTCATTTGAAACCTGCTTCTGAACTTTGTTTGGAACCTTCTCAGACTTAACTGATAAAGGTCTAGGTTTAGAGTTATTCTTAGGCTTAGCCTTAGAACTCCCCTTACCTTAGCAACCCGTTCACTATCTACATTTTTGTTCAAGGCAATCTTGTTACGATTGTCATACACAACCTGTTTCCCCTTTTGTTTCTTGATTGATTTTGGGGATACAGAATTTTTGACATTGCCTGAATTTTTAGCAAATTTCACTTCGGTCTTTTTCTGTTTAACATACGGACAAGAAGCAACTAAATGCCCACACTCTCCGCAGTTATAACAAGACCTATATTCCACAAAATCACATGCATACCCTTCATCCCAATGCCAGTAGGGACAATAAGCAGCAATATGACCAACTTCACCACATTCAAAACAGCTTTTCCATTCAACATAACCATGAGAATACTGTGGTGAGTTGTTTCTCCAATAACCATCAAATGGAGAGTGACTTTGAGAATCATAAAAGTCATGTGTTCTAGATGAAAAACTTTTTGAATTCTTATGATAAGAGTTTTTCATCTGATCATTACCTTTTGATTTGTTTGGTTTTGGTCCTTTTGTCTTTTGATTTTTCTTTTTGTTCCCAGACTGATCCATTTTATTTTCATATTGGTTAGGACTGAGTTCAAAATGTAAATGATCAAATTGATTTCTAAATTGAGTTATCAAATCATTATTATTGACAAAAATACATTTAAGTAAAGATTGTTCGATATTATCAATTGGAAAATCTTTGTTGAAAATCAATTTGTCCTGTCCTACCAACATATAGGATCCTTCAATTCCTTCAGGAAACTTGAATATGGGTGTTTCTTTAGATTCAGTTTCTACAGTGACAACCACATTTTCATTTTTCACTTCAAGTTTTGATTTCACTTCAGAATTAGGATCAACAACACAAGGTGTTGTGATTTCAAACTCTGATGTGAAATTATTCTTTGAAATGGTGTTATGAAGTTCTGAAATCTCTTTCTTAAAAGATTCAATTTTATTCATAAAATTTCTTTCATTATTTGTCAAAATTTTATTTTCAATTTGAAATCTTTCAAGTTTATTTGTTAAGTTCTGTTTGTCCTCAAGAAGTTTCAGCACTTCATTTTTCAATTTGAAACAATCAGAACAATTAGCACATTCAGATTTTGAATTTACCTCACCATCTGAATTATTACCATTCTCAGAACCATTCTCAGAATTTACATCAACATTTGATGCATCACTTCCTCTTGATTGACTATGTTCTGAACTCGTATCAGAACTCAAATCACTCTTTGACAATTCACTTGAATCATCATTCCCCACTTGTTTGACAAGACACACAACGTTACTTTTAACACTTTCTCTGTTAACACACTCATTCACATTGATCATTTTATCAGTTGGTTGCACAACTGGCTGTGTAACAGATTTTTGAATCTTAGATACAACAACTTGTTCCCATGTTAGCTTTTGTTGCATTGCAACTTTTATCTGATCATCAGTTCTTGACATAGCCAAGTAATTCATCATTTTTCAACAAAAATTATTTCAAAAATTTTCAAAAAAAAAAAACACCTCGAAATTTTTTACACCTTAAAATTCTACGTTCGCCCTTGTCAATGAAAATGTGAGTACAAATGTGAAAATTCCTTCACTTTCGTCCTCAAAATCTGACCCGAATGTAGAAAGTAAGTGATAATCTCTACGTTCGACCAAAAGGTTTCACTTTCGTCCCTCCTTTTTCCACTTTCGTACCACCGATCACCCGAATGTGGAATATATGACCCGAAGGTGAAAAATCAACACAACAAATCTAGGTTCGACCAAAATATGCACTTTCGACCACAAAATCTCCTTGGTTCGACCTAAATCCTACTTTCGCCCTCACGTACACACAGATTCTCTGCACATTCGCCCCTTGCAGACCTGTTCATCATCTTGGACCTCAAGAACACGAAACTGAACGGTTTTTAACAAAATTTTCACCAAATGTAATGATTTTGGATAGGTTTTGTGCGGAATTGATTTTAGACAAGTTTTTGTGAAAGAATTTTTGAAATCAACACCGAATTCAACTCCAATTTAATCAAAAACCATGTTTTTATAAAAAGCTTCAAAATTTCTAGGGTTTTGATCTTTAAAACCTGAATTCTAATCAGTTTTCATCAATTCAGATCAATTTGCAATCGTGAAATCGAGCCTATGCTCTGATACCACTTGTGAAATCATTTTAGGATCGTAATCAAGAAACGTGATCTCACGAATATCAACCGTAGGGTGCGGAATCCCCAACGATCGTGCAAAATGATTCAGAAATAAACGTAATCGAACGTGATGAAAAGCAGATAACGAATCACCGAGCAATTTCCATAACTTTAATCTTTGTATTAGATCAAATCAAGATGTTTACAAATGAAATCCTAGACCTAATACAAAGAAAAACACACATACACACTCTAGGGAAAAGGCTTAAATGATTACTCTCACTAAAAATTACAAACTTTTCCCTTTATATAAGATTCCACCTTCGCCCCTTTAAGGAGGTCGAAGGTGTTCATTCGACCCTTTTAAGGGTTCGAATGAATCCTTCTTCTACATTCAATCTTCATTCGACCATAGATAACTACATTCGACCATACGACTGGTCGAATGTAACTTTAAACTAAAGCCTTGGTCGTTTTTCTGATTATCTGAACCTTCGACATTCAGTACTGGATCACTAGCTGGGGACATACATGAATAATGCACTTACACACCAGATGAAGATGTGTAAGCAAGGTGGCGATTTTCACCCATTTACAAACGGGGTCGCAATTCGGCTTATGTTTTATATCAACTAGGTCAAACGGGCAAATGAAGTTATATGTATATATATGGACAAAAAGTGTTTTAGGCTTTTAGCCCCTACAAAAAGTACCCATTTTAACCTGTTACATAAGCCCATTGACTTGCTTATTTTGCCACTTTTCGTATGCATAACGTAGAAAGAGAATAGAATTAACAACTGTATGCACCTCAGGAGCGGAATAATTTGGAGTTCCACACTTCGTGTGAAGCAAGCCATCGGCCTACAAAAGAAAAGATCTTCAAAATTTATATAAGATCTAACAAATACAACAATTAAATGTTAAAATCTTATATGTACCTCAACTTTTTGAGCAAGGGCACTCGATACAAAATGTGTAAGTTTGAGGTTTCCAGATGCATCTAGAAGCAAATTGTTTGGCTGCAGGTAAAGCAAGGTTAGACAGTAGCGAGACTACAAATACAGATCGATGAAGCAGAATCTTAAAATACCTGTAGATCTCTATGATAGATACCCCTACTATGGCGATAAGCAACAGCATTAATGAGCTGTTGAAAATAATATCTGGCTTCATCTTCATGTATGTGTCCATGTTCCACCTTCATAATTGAACTGTATCATTAATTTTTAAACTTTCTACTCTGTATTAGCACAAATATTTCAAATAAATAAAAAAAGACTATATATATATATATATAAATTACAATTTTATCCAAAAGATTTCCCCCGCCGACATGCTCGAGTACAACATATGTGTCTGCACTGATCTTGTTTCCCAAAACCTGATGACAGACCACCGTTAAAGGAGACACATAACCTAATATTAAAAAGATGCGGTTGCTAAAACCTCGTATAAGCGGACGATATTTGGATGCTTTAGCAACTTCATAGTTGCGATTTCCATTTTTATATGCATCACGGAGATAAGACATAAAGATGAAAGTAAATCAACCGAATTTGACTTAAAGAAATGAGCCATAAGTCATCCATCAACTTTACGAAGGCTTTAGTTGAAATAACCTGTTGAAGCATTTCAGGTTAGCAAGTTTTCTTTTGTTATAGATCTTGACAGCCACTTTTTCTCCGGTCTCGGAGTCCTAGCAATCTTCACTTTTGCAAGAGTTCCTATACCAATCGTCTTTCCCAACATATATTTGCTCAATTCAAACTTCATTTCAGGAGCATCCATTATTTGTTATCTGAAAACAAAACAAAAGCATTATTCTCGTATAAGAAATCGATATGATAATTAATTAAACATGCAATAAACAACTAAATCGCCTATTTATTATTCATTCTAGATGACATCAATGGCAGGGTTCTATGCGATGATTAATTTTGCAAAGTGATTAAATGTATTTCACATGGTAGATCATGTCATATAGGACCACATCATTCTTCATTTGCTTACTGTAGAAGTGTAGATTAAATAAGGTCAACCTCCAACTCCATGTTAAATTCACACATCTAAAAAGGAGCTTCAGTGTCCCAAAGTTACTCTGTTTTGCAGATAACTTCAAGATTACAAAACAGTAACTTCAACGGTTAATTTGAACCAAAATCAACGAAGTTGAGTAACTGAAAACACCTAAATAAATCTAAAGCTACAAAAAAAAAGGCATTTAGAAACAAAGAGAATCAGGGAGACGATGATACCTACTTACGATCTTCTCTGAATCCGTGGAGACACTTGTTCGCCGGAGATTTCTGCACACACACAGAGAGAGAATGAGTAATACTAAGGAGGAGTCAGTCAATGACACAATAATCGAATATTGCGCTCGTATCGGATCGAGGGCGGAATCAACAATCCGGTTAGTTGTTATAGGTGGGTGTTTATGGATAAAGTAATAATAATAACATGAGGAACACACACAAAAACACACACACAAAGGATTGCACTTGTATTGGAATTGGTAAAAGGTTTTGCAAAAGTTACAAAATGACTAAGGCATGAGATATTTATAGTAGAACTCATACACCTCCCTTTCTTGCACACTTATTACTCATACATGTGGGGGTACATGTATGAATCTCATACATGTGGAGCACATGTATGAGATACTGAGGAGATGTATGTAACATATAAATTCCTAAAATACCCCTAGGCCTATAAAAACACAATAATGCAACCCTATAACATCTTAAATGCTATACAATCATGCCTACGACTATTATGGACTGATCACTAGCTAGGGACATACACGAAGTGCACTAACAGTCTCCCCCTTGGACCTAGCTAGTGATCTGCAGACTTAATCAGTCACTGAGCCGAGAATGTCTTGAAAGACGTTTACACACTCCTCCTAAGGTCTAGCTAATGATCTTCGATCCTCAAGTCTTCAAGTCTTCGACAACCACCGCAGTGCACTAACAATCTCCCCCTGAAGACTTGAATACTTGCCGATTTGGGTTTTGGTCGTGGATTCATGAGATCTCGTCTTGGGCTTCGATCAGCTTCAATGACTTCGGAGGAATCAAGAAATCTCTGCTTTTTTGATTGACGATTTTGTGACGAAGACATAGATCAATATCATCTGCACTTTCATTTCTTGATTCTAATCTTCTTCAGCTTCGATGTTGGAGCTCTACCACGGTCTGGTGTCTCTAAAGATGGAATATTGGGTTCTTGCTGTTCAGGATGATCTTATTGTTCAGGTTTGGGTTTTTTTCAGCTTCAAGCTTTGTCATTTGAATCATGATGAGCACACTGGTTGTGTTTGATCCTGCAGAAAAAATTAATAAAAACTGCACATAAACTACAACTTGTATTAGATCGACAAATAATCTGGACTCAATCAAATTCTTGAGGTTTATCATTCGATAAGCTTTCAATATTTGTCCATTTTGACCACCATTTAGAGAAACACAGTGGTCTCGCCCTGAACATTAGAATCGTTTCAAATTTTACCCTGAACTTTAAACTTGTCAATTTAAACCCTTTTAATTTTATGAAAGTTTCATTTTGGACCCTTGTATTTTGAAAGACTTTATTTTATTGTGTTTCGGCTTCGGATCTGAGATTCCAATTAAGAATTTAGTATTCCAACATCGGTTAATCAAAAATAAATTGAAAATAAAATATTTTTGAGTTTTTCATAAATGCTGAAAATTAAAACAAGATGCAGTAAGTAAATATATACAAGCATTCATCTTTTTGTGATTTATAGGTAAGAGGATCATATCAGTTTTTTAGAAATCTATTCACACCGTTATTCTTACAATTTAAATTTTTATAGACTGTGAGACTTGGCAATTGCTGATATTGTTGTCCACATAAGCTCACATGCAAACCGTTGTGCACTGCTTTAAAATGATACTGATAGGTGTATTAATAACTAACTTGCCTATAGTTCCCACACACGACATACTCTGGTATCAAGGAATTTGCACAAAGCTTCATCGTAACGCGTGATTATGCCGTAGTTATCCGTATGTTACAAGGTACGAGGCACAGAGGTGGCAGGTCAGCAAATCAATGCTACAAAGCAACATGTGCACTCAACCAAGGTGAGGTTTATATAAATCATGAATTTCATCATAGATTTGATACGATGCATTAGATAATCTTTGATCATCATCATACATTTTAAGTTCCTCATTCGGTAACTTGGGATTTGGCATTTTTCAGCTCTTATAAGATACCCTGACTGAATCTAGGTTCGTATATCAATACGACAGAAGATCAGTCAGGCTACCTAGATAACTATTAACATAACGACCCGAAACCTTTGATTTTGGCAACCATATCAAATGAAATTACGGTACCAAGACCATAATGCCCATGAGGTGTTCATCCACATAGTAAGTAGTTCGTTATGTTTTATCACTAAGGCACACATTACTAGGTTTACGAAGCCTATCAACACATCACTCAAAGTCATCACATGTCATTTTCATCATGACAATTCTTTAGCATGTGATAGATCCCCACTGATGTACTATCATTTCCTCTTTTTCTCCATGAAAAATCATTTTGGTATTTCTGATTTTTTTATGTTTTTGTTTTTTTTTTTGGAACTATCTCCCTCTAAAATTCAAAAAGTTTAAAGAAATTGAAATCTTTTTGGATTTTCTGATAGAAAATCAGTTAAACAAAAACAGATCTCCGATATGGTTTACTTAGATTTTCCCAAAATTCCTTTTACCTTTCAAAGACAGTCAAACTTAAATTTGTCAAATGATTTGATAAAATTGTTGGCAATTTGGTAGTCAGTGTGGACTATAGTAATCACTGGATTCTTAGTGATTTCTATGGAACTATTAATAGAAAATGGAGGTGATAAGAAAACGCAAACCATAGTCACGCATGTGTGTTGATGGATCCTATTGAAGAACCTGGAAACAATAACTCGATGCAGCTACCTGATTTGGCTTCGCAGGTTGCAGGAAACACATGTGACAACCTCCCATGAACTGACATCCACCTGTTGCAGATCCAGCTTCAACATTGTAACCACCATTGAAAAAATCACCAAAGTCAACGAGATCCAGCTTATCACCATTAGGGTACCATAGACCTTTGGTCGGTAACCCTTTAGATAATGAAGGAACCGTTCTACAACAATCACCCAATCCACTCTTATTCATTACTGACACCCTTTGTTAAGTCGAAACACTGGGTGATGAATTTAATTTCATCAGACATTTTCTCTTCTTTCTTCTTCTTTGATAAAAAATCCCATCCTTTGATTGGCTAAGGTACATATCCTCCAAAGATGTTCTGATCAAGTTACCAGAGCGATATGTCACCCATTTTGTGCTATGATTCCCACTGTCAGCAATCAATGACTACTGATAGTTCCTCCTGGAATACCCTGCACACTTGTTCAAAGATTAGTTCTGGAGGGGACCCAGGCCTTGATTGGTGTTGGTCGGCCTAGGTCATCAATCATTGGTAGATCCATCCACTACCATGAGGAGTTGGAGTAGGATCACCTGATGATGAACCCTCTGAAGAATTTATTGATTTAGGTCTCCAAACCTTTTTAATTTTATCTTTGAAAGATTTTGGTTTTGTAGGTTTGGGTTTGGCCTTAGGTTGAGCCTTTGATTGCCCTTTGGACTACCCTTAGGGTTTTCTTGGGCTTCGAGACCTTAGGTTTTACAACCTTCTCAGTTTTGGCTTTGGAGTTTCAACAACAATTCTTTGTTTTCTTTTGAAAGGGTTTGGTCTCTCATTTTGATAATATTCATTATAAAAGTTTTGTTTTGGAGAGCCAAAGTGATTGTTGTTGTTGTTTCTAGGGGTCCATAACTAATAGCCTTCATCTCTCTCAGATATGGACAATGAGATTTAACGTGTCCTACCTCATTGCATTCAAAGCATGACCTCCACTCTTCATAGTATTTAGGTTCATACTGTGAATATCCCGAGTTATACTGAGAAGACCTCGAACTAGAGTTTCCAAATCTAGTGGTACTTGATGTTGCTTCATGGTCATGAGATCTAGGTACACCATATCTTTGATCTTTTTGTTTAAAATACTCAAAATTTGATTGGTTTTCATAATGATGCACCTGATCCGTACCTATAGATTTGACAAACTTAACTTCTTTAGTCTTGGGAACTGACTTGTTCTTCCCAGGCTTTTTCTTTGGAACCCAGTTGATTTTGTTTGACTGGTTTTGTTGGTTCTTTTGATTTTGATGAGTTTTCGGAGTAATAGCTTGTGGTTTCACCTGTTGAGGTTTACCATTTTGCTTTTTGACTTTAGGTTCAGGATCACATTCAATGTGATTCTCAAATGGAATAACTAGTTTTAATGCAAAACCTGGTCTCTTAGATTCCTCATTAGAATCTCATAATTAGTTTCGACCAACACACAATTCTCATCGTTAACAATCTCAGTTTCCTTGATCTCAGATGGGTCAGCAACAAGTGGTGTTGTGACAACAAATTTTGTGAGATCTGTCTCCTCTGGTGACTTGGAATAAATGTCACGCACAGGAGGTGGAACTGCATTATAACCTATACCACTCGTGCTCTTTTCAGTTATTTGATTTTCAATTATGTGATCAAGCACATACCTGGAATTCGAATAACTGTCAAGATTTTTCTTGATGGCCTCGTAATCACACTGTGCCACTGCTAATGCCTTTTTGGTTTGGGTTAATTCAGCAATGTAGTTGTTGATTGCGTCTTGTTTGTTAAGAATGGTTCTTTTCATCTCACTAACATCCTTTTTGAACAACATTATCGTTTCTTTAAACTCCTTTTCATTTGATTTTAAGGCATTTTTTTGCATCAGTGCACGATCGAAGATCACGTACCAAACTGGTATTGTGTTCTTTGATCGATTCGATTCGGGCTTCAAACTCACAACACTTAGCACATATAAGTTTAGAGGAGCTAGAACTTACCTGAGTATGCTGCCCAGTCCGATTTTCAGTTGACTGAATTGGAGTGTCAGCATCTCTCTCCTCTTCTTTTTCTTCCTTTGAATCATCATATCTAGATGTTGAACACCCTACATCTGTGCTGCTTGTTGAATTGCAACTTCATTCATCAGCAAATGATTCTCTCTCTTCACCCGACCCGTCTTCGTAAGTCATTGAGCTTGAACCGGAGCTCTAACTTTCCTCACTTGAGCTTTCATCTGCTCTACTCCTTTGTTCCTCTGAACTTCGAGTAGTACTTGAGGATTCTTCATCATCCCGAACTCTTGTCATCCCATCACACCTTTTATCTGCATGTTCAACCGATGCTTTGACTAACACGATATTTTCCGAATCCGTGTTACAGCTTTGTGCTTCCTTCTCGCTCACATGATTCCTTTGGACGCATGCGATGACTGTTGGGGCTTGAAGAACTGGTTGTGGAGCATGATATCCAAATGGGTCATTTACAACAGACGACGTGAATGTAGTCTGAGGTCGTGAAGAAGTAACAATAGAGGAGGTTGTTGGAGTTGCAGCATGATACACTTCAGGATTCTTTGGCAGTTGAATTCTTTTAGCATTTCTTGACTCCTCTATTTCTCTATTTTCCAGCATCACCAGATATCCACTGATGGAAAGCATCTTATACTGGCCCATTACCTCCATGACATCCACGTAGTTCATCCATTTTTGTGGAAGTGCATCTGCAAACCGTTCAATTAGCTCACGGTGAGTATATTGAAGGTCAAACTTAGTCAATTCACTCATGAGATAATTTTATCTAGACTGCATGTTTCTGAGTGTTTCAGTCCCAATGAAGCTAAAAGCGTTAAATTCCTTCCTTAACTGATCCTGTCTAACCATAACCCAGGAGTTAGTCGAGATGGGCATTTGCTGCTGAGGTGGGGCCGATAGAGGTTGTAGGAGATGATTCCAACCCATGACTTCTTAGATGAAAACGGATAAATGAACTGTGCTCGGAATGAGAAACTGATACGGTCAACGTGAAAAGTCAAACTTGAACAGTCAAACACGAACTTATGACCTGATCAGCTTGGTACACGTATGACAGATAAACACAACACACTTATGAAATGGTCAGAGGAACACGTATGAGCTGATCTGGATGAACAGTTAACTGAATGAAAGGTTAGCTGATCTGAATTAAACAGACACATGTATATAAAAATGATGGACACGTATGATAGAAGGTTGCTGGACACACGTATGAATTTAGGGCTACACGTATCAGCAAACTCTGGACTGCACACGTATAAAAACTCTGGACTGCACACGTATGACAGCAGATAAAAGGGAATATGGACACATACCAACCAGATTACCAGGTGCAGAACATGTATGAAACAAATAGGCAGTGACAAAACACGAATTGAGACAGACCTGATAGGTTCGCAGGACCGAATTGAGGGAAAGGATTGAGAGAGAATGTGTAAAACTAGAAATCAATACATACACTAAATGATACAATGTTTAGGGGTATTTATACATGTGAAGGGGTGTGTCCCCTTTGATACTAACCAACATGTCGGTTGGGTTTAACTAACACAACCCTTGACTAAACTTAGGATATAATAATATGTAACATATACTTATGATATAATAGATATACTATATGTTTGGGAAATAAGAATTATATGTCTAACATTCTCCCCCTTAATTCTTGATTTCCCCAAGGTCTTCAACTCCTATGAGACGTCGCATCTCGAGAAATTTTATTCTTGGTAATGCCTTGGTGAGTATATCTGCTTTCTGCATCTCTCCACTGATGTGATCAACTTGTATCTGCTCGTTCTCTATGCATTTTCTGATAAAGTGATACCTTATGTTGATATGCTTTGATCTTCCATGAAACACTGGGTTCTTCATAAGTTGTATTGCTGATTTATTGTCTACTAGTAATGTTATCTTCTTTGGTTGTTCACCCGTGAGTTCGCTGAGTACTCCTTGTAGCCATATTGCTTGACATGCTGCTGATGTAGCTGCCATAAATTCTGATTCGCATGATGATAGTGCTACTGTACTTTGTTTTCTGACTTGTCCATGTGATAGGTGAATCTTTGTAGTAGAATATTGTTCCTGTTGTTCCTTTTCCATCATCTTGGTCTCCATAACTGCTGTCGCTGTATCCAGTGATTTCTGCTTCTTTACTTCTGCTGTATTGAATTCCATAATCCAATGTGCCTTTGATGTATCTTATTAAGTGCTTAACTGCCTTCATGTGCGTTGTTTTTGGCTTTTCCATAAATCTGCTGACGTATCCAACTGCGTAAGTGATATCTGGTCTGGTATGTGTAAGATACCTTAAGCTTCCAATTAGCTTTCTATATTCTGTTTCGTTGACTGGTTCACTTTCGTCTTCTTTAGTGTGCTTTAGACCTGATTCCATTGCATATTTTGTTGGATTGCAGTCTTCTAGTCTGGCTTCTTTAACGACTTTCTTCGCGTAGGCTGATTGCTTCAATTGTATCTTTCCTTGTGTTTGACTAACTTCTATCCCTAGATAGTAAGTGAGTGGTCCTAAGTCACGCATTTCAAACTTGCCTTGCATTTCTTTCTTGAAGCTTGATATGTCCTTGATTGAACTTTTTGTCACTATTATGTCATCGACATAAACTCCTATAATTATTGTTGACTCCTTTGAAGTTCTCTTGTATACTGCTTGCTCTTGTGGACATCTTATAAATCCAATTTCCTTTAGGATGTTATTCAGCCTTATGTTCCATGCTCTTGGTGCTTGCTTCAAACCATATAGAGCTTTCTTTAGCTTGTAGACTAGATTTTCTTTTCCTTTCTTTATGAATCCATCTGGTTGTGAAACGTAGACATCTTCTTCTAATTCACCATGTAAGAATGCTGATTTTACATCTAAGTGATGTACTTGCCATCCTTTCTGTGCTGCCAATGCTAATAGTAGCCTGATTGTTTCTATTCTTGCAACTGGTGCAAATACTTCATTGTAGTCTATACCTTCTTGTTGTACGTATCCTTTTGCTACTAATCTGGCCTTATATTTGGTGATCTGTCCACTTGCGTCTCTCTTGACCTTGAATACCCATTTTAGACCTATTGGTTTCTGACTTGAGGGGAGTGTAGTCAGTGTCCAAGTATTGTTCTTCTCTATTGAGTCTTTCGCTTTCCATTGCTTCTATCCATTGTGGGTATTCTGCTGCTTCTTTGTAATTTGCAGGTTCTTCATCATATGCTAGATATAGATGTTCATATTCTTCTGGTCTAAGAGGTTGTGTGGCTGCGTAGATGTCATTAAGTGATCTAAGGGCTCGAACTGGTCTATTTTGAGAGCCTGGTGAGTCTTCTAACTCTTGAGTACTTGTCTCAACTGCTGGATCACTTGTCGGCGTTTCTTGAACTGTTATTGGAGTTCGTGTAGCTGTGATTGGACTGCTAAAAAATTCATTATCACTTTCATTCTCTTTATCTTCATTGTCCTCGTTATTTTGCTCTTGTATAGCTTCACTTTCGTGATCTCCATAAACTTCGAATCTTGTCCAAGATGGTTCGTCATTGCTTCCTTCTTTCAAATAATTGTTCCAATCCCATGCTTCGTTTTTTATGAATTGGACATCTCTACTAATGTGTATCTTTTCTTCTACGGGATCATATAATCTATAGGCTTTTGAACCATTTTCATTTCCTAGATGTACCATTTTCTTGCTTCTGTCTTCTAATTTTTTTAGATAGGGCGTTGTTACCTTTGCATATGTTGTGCATCCAAATACTCTAATGTGCTTGATATTGGGTGCTTTGCCATTTACTGCTTCGTAGGGCGTCATTCCCTTTAATGCTTTAGTAGGTAACCTATTCTGTATGTAAATTGCTTGTCGTGTTGCTTCTGCCCATAAGTTCTGTGGTATGTTCATAGCCTTTAACATGCTTCTGGTCATACTCATTACTGAACTGTTCTTTCTTTCTACTACACCATTCTGCTGTGGCGTGTAAGGTGCTGTAAGCTGTCTAAGAATTCCTTTATCCTCACAATACGCGGCAAGAGCTTTAGAAGTAAACTCTCCTCCACGATCCGTTCTTAATCTTTTGAGCTTGTGACTTGTCTCTGTCTGAGCTTCGCTTAGAAACTTCTTGAAATTTTCATAAACTTGATCTTTTGACTTAAGCATGTAGATCCACATATATCTTGAATAATCGTCAACTATCAGGAAGAAATAGTTGTTGCCTGCTAATGATGTGGGTGTAATCGGTCCACATAAGTCTGCATGTACGAGTTCTAGAGGTCTCGTAGCTCTAAAACTTGCTTGAGAGGGAAACGGAAGTCTGCTTTGTTTTCCCGTAATACATGCATCACATACTTGAGATGGGTGCTGAATTTTTGGCAATCCACGTGCCATTCCTTTTGTGCTCAATTGTCTTAGTGAATCAAAATTCACATGTCCCATACGTGCATGCCATAGCCATGCAGGTGTATTTATTGTAGCTTGTAAACAAATCGGATTTGTTATTCTGAGCTTTACCTTGTAGAGACTATTTTTAGCTCTTGGGACTTTCATCAATAGGTTGTTGTAGGCGTCATAGATCCCTAGATGTTCATTCTCCATAATTACTTTACATCCTGATTCTGTAACTTGCCCGAGGCTTAAGATGTTGCTTTGGAGCGTTGGAATGTAGTATACTTCTGTGACTAGTCTTTGTTCTCCATTGTTACATTCCAATACTATTGAGCCTTTACCTTTGATGTTAACACACGATCCATCTCCAAATTTTACGCTGCCTGCTATCTTTTCATCTAACTCTGTGAAATAGGAGCGTCTTCCTGTCATATGATTGCTTGCGCCATTATCTAAATACCATACTTCATTTACATTTTCTTCATTGTGATAGCGTTCTGGTATTATCTTCTTTTCTTCGAGAACTACATTTCTTTCTTCACCAACTGCCATAAGTAATGTGGGATCCTCTTCTTCCATTACTAGGTGAGATTCTTCTTGCTTATTTCGAGGTTTAGGACATCTGGGAGCTATATGTCCTAATTCATTGCAATTGTAACATCTTACATTGCTGCCATCTCTTCTGGGCTTGTAACTACTGTTGTCATGACGATTCTTAGTGGGATTTCGATCACTTCTCTGATCTTGATGGCCATATCTGTCAAAGCTCTTCTTCTCATATCTTTGACTCTTATTGAACTTCCTAAAGTTCTGTCTACCTCGATTCTGATTGTAGTTCTTGTAATTGCTGTTAGGTCTTCTATCTTGCCTTGTAAATAACAGCTTCCCTTGACCGGCTGGTCCATATTTCTTCTCATCTCTTGACTTAAGGCGTTCCTCATAAGCTTTAAGTCTTCCAAGCGCTTCGTCTAACGTCATGGAATCTATATCTGAATATTGCTCTATGGATGCAATAATCTGTAGGAACCTTTCTGGTACGGAGTCCAGCAATTTTCGTACCAACATCGACTCTTCAATTGTCGTTCCTAGGGTTTTTGACTTTGTACTAATCGCACTTAACCTACCAGCAAACTGGTCTATGGTTTCTGTCTCTCTCATCGTAATCATCTCAAATTCTGTGCGTAATGATTGAAGTCTTGCTTTCTGGACTCGGTCAATTCCAATAAATCTTGTCTTTAATGCTTCCCAAATTTCTCTTGCTGTATTATGTGACGCCACCTGCATCACCATATCTTCTGGAATTGCCTGGAAGAGATAGGCAATCGCTGTCCTATCCTTCTTTACATCTACCGTTGACGTGCCTTCTATGGGTTCCACTACTTCCCAAAGACCATTTGCACTCAATATTGCTTTAACACGAACAGCCCAAATCGTGTAATTTGTAGATGTCAACATCGGTGTTTGGAGGCTAAAAGTGAGAGTCTCCTTCGTGACTGTCTCTTTCGATGTCGTTTCTTTCGACATTGTGGGTTTAATGGGAGTCTTCTGTGGACTTTTATTCTTCTTCTTCCCTATTGTCCAAATCTAATATGGACTACCCACGCTTCTTTAGGAACTTTGTTCGACAAGTGGTCAAACTTAAATCGATATACTTAAAATATTATTTGGTTAACAAAGGTTTTGATATTTCGTAGGCGCCTTAACAAAGTATCAAGAACTTCGTTATAATATTTTGTGTATCAATGATGTTCCTCTAAATAATATCTAAAGTCAATCCTTTTGACTTGATAATCCTCCAACAATTTGATTAGTGTTCTTTTAATAACACTCAATCTATAAAACACCCTTCTAAAATAAACAAACTCACTTTGTTTAATATTTTCGACTTCAATAAAATCTTCTTTCGAATCAGTGATAAACCCGAACACTGATTAATAAACTTCTAATAATAATATCCCTCTAATTATAATATTTCTTCAAAAAAAAAACTTACGTGGGTTGACTCTCAATAGTCAAACCTTATCCACGAATTTTCTTCTGCCCAAGATCAAAACTTTTCTTCTTCTTTTGTTTTGATCGATTATAATGGAACAATAACTTTCTGTGTTCCACAAACTGTATTTGGATTTCCTTCCAAAAAAAATGATCGAATACTATGGGTAAAAAATTCTTCGGTTCTTGTTTCAAACAAAAAAAAAACTTTAATCTTTGATAAAAATTTGATGTTTTGATAAAAATTTGCAAAACGATTCTGTTTCTTTTCGTATCAGGAATGTTCGGCACTAATTTTTTGAAGTATAAAAAACTTAGTTTTGTTTATAAGAATTTTGGCGGGAAACCTTCGAACGAACGAAAAGAAAAAAAAAACAGAGTATTAAATTTTTTTCGATTTCTGATTTGAATAAAGATTATGTGTATTCGATTTTGATAAACTAGTAGGGCAGGGATAGATATAACCGTTGTAACGTGTTCAAACGATAAGTTCTTCGGTCCGGTGTCTCGCCGGAGAAGATGAAGTTTCGCCGGAAAACTGTCCGGTTCTTTATCTTCTTATTCGAACGGTTATAACTCGGTGTATTGATCTTCTATTGATCCTGGATTGGCTTGTGATAATTATTCCAATGTCTGATTACTTCTGTGTTGATTCTCTGTTTCGGATAAAGAAACAGGGGATCGCACTTGATGATCTTCTTCTTCGTAATCAATGGAACTTTGATAAACTTGCGCTCTGATGCCAAATGATAGGTTCGCAGGACCGAATTGAGGAAAGGATTGAGAGAGAATGTGTAAAACTAGAAATCAATACATACACTAAATGATACAATGTTTAGGGGTATTTATACATGTGAAGGGGTGTGTCCCCTTTGATACTAACCAACATGTCGGTTGGGTTTAACTAACACAACCCTTGACTAAACTTAGGATATAATAATATGTAACATATACTTATGATATAATAGATATACTATATGTTTGGGAAATAAGAATTATATGCCTAACAAGATCTGCACGAGTATGAAAGGTTATAAAGGCTGGACACGTAATAGTTCACTACTTCACAGACAGGTCACGTATGACTAAATGTTAATAGGACAGAACATGTATCAAAGGTTACAGGTCAGGACATGTATGAGTTTGTTGATCTGAACACTTATGACAGCAGTATAAGGATAACTGATAGGTGTATAACAGGAATCTGAAACTGATACGTGATATATCAACAGTATACATATGATGTAAATAGATGGGCACGTATGATGATCAGCAAACACACGTATGACTCAGGAACATGTCATACGTGTTGTGTAGCAAAACATAAAATACAGAACATAACAAGCTGATTTGAATCGAAATTGATTGATTAGTCGAATTTTGATGGTCCAAACGCGAGGTTTTGTGTAGGGAATGATTCCTAACAAGTTTGCTATATCAAAAACACATCAAAAACACGAATTGTAATCCAAAATCCTCAAGAACATGAAGAACATAAAACTTATGGGTTTTCATCAAAAACACATATCTGATCCAAATTAACGTTGTTTAACATCTAATTTTGATTCAAATAGTTTTCAAAACACTTATGAATGATGATTTAATGATCAGATCTCAATAATCATTCCATGATCATGATTTTGCATCAAAAACTCATAAAAACCCATAAAATTCATGAACATGAAAATTTTTCATAAAATCCTCAGATCTGATCCGTTTTTACTCAAATTTGATTTGGTTATTTGTAAAATCAGTTTCTAAACATAAAACCACAATCAAATCAATGATCCAATCATCGAACACACTCCAAAATCATTGAAAACCATATTTTAAGCTCTAAATGGGTCAAAATCAATCTTCTATGAACAATTGCCTAAAACTTTCAGATCTGATGCAAACCACTATAACAAAAACGCGTGATATGAGCCTTCGCTCTGATACCACTTGTAGGACTGACACAAGAATTGAATATCGCCCGCGTATCGGATGGAGGGCGGAATCAACAATCCGGTTAGTTGTTATAGGTGGATGTTTATGGATAAGGTAATAATAATAACATGAGAGAACACACACAAAAACACACACAAAGGATTGCACTTGTATTGGAATGGGTAAAAGGTTTGGCAAAAGTTACAAAATGACTAAGGCATTGGGTATTGATAGTAGAACTCATACACCTCCCTTTCTTGCACACTTATCACTCATACATGTGGGGGCACATCTATGAGATACTAAGGAGGTGTATGTAACATATAGATTCCTAAAATACCCCTAAGCCTATAAAAACACAATAATGCAACCCTATAACATCTTAAACGCTATACAATCATGCCTACGACTATTATGGACCGATCACTAGCTAGGGACATACACGAAATGCACTAACAATACTAAAGCTGATATGAAAACGACAAGAGATCATCTGTTAAGGATAACTGGCGCTGCCCCTAATCTTGTTTTTCAAACAGATCTTGTTGATGATCATGAAACCACAAATAGGGACAAAGATCAAACATCTGATATGCAAACATCTGAAAATCCAACTACTACTACAGTATCAACCATTGCTGAACAGGAACCAAGACAATTCACTGCTCTTTCTTCTGCCCAAACCATTGCTGAACAGGAATCAACTGCTGTATTTTGTACACTACCTACTCAAACCACAACCATATCAGTCATCACCACTACAAATCCCATTAGACAATCGACAACATTACCATTTGAATCAACAATCTAAGTAACATCTGTTGGCACTGAAAGTACACCAATAAATGTTCTCAGTACAACTGCCCTTATACTCTTCCAACGACCAACAGATGTTACACCAACAATCCCTAAAACCACTGTTACAAAATCAAGTGGAGTATTTTCTGGACAAACCACTTAAAATAGAATCACATTTCCCGCTACTTTTCCTCCGTCAACTAAACACATTCGAGCAATTGGTATCCCGTCGTTTAGATATCAAACATCCAATAGCACCACCGCATCAACACACTCATCACAACCATGCAACTTACCACCATTGGCTGCCAAATTTCCTCTTGAAATATTACTAATAAAATCAGAGATACAATCTTTCTACTTAACAGACGATCCATCATCACTATATTTCCCATTTCTTGAAGGTTTTCCCAAACCTAAGAATGTTAATGAGTATCTCGAGATGAAAGCGGAACAGACTACAATGACTATTAAACAACTATCTGCGGGGAAAGATCAAAACACTGCTCACGGAATCATGCAAACAGAGCTTGAAAAGCTTAGTAAAATACAAGAGTTTGCAAGGGATCTGAGCAAATCCATGTCTGAGAAAACTATAATTCGTCAATCAGAGAGTCAATTAAGAGAAGAATTGATAGATCATATTTTAAAGCTTAAATTTACAACGTCACTAAAAGTCAATTTGATGGTCGGACTTCTGGAGAACTCATAGCTCAAAATACAGAGAATTGAAGACTTACTTAAACAGCATAATTAGAAAGTAACTCCAGCTGAGTCGAAGAAGGACAACGAAAGAGATTATAATGGGGCTATAAATTTAAGAATCTGAGGCAAGAGTTAGTTTTAGCAAAATATGGTCATATTAAAACTGTTGCTAGATGGTCTGAATTAGTTTTGGTTGAAACCTACAAACTACTGGAGGTAAATAGAGAACAGGATCCAACTCTCCCTCGAAAGCCAATTTATCCCGATGAAGAGGAAACTCCTCAACAGACCCTTGGACAGAAACGTAGATCCTCAGGAAACAATCTTACCAAAGATACCATCAAATAGAACAAAAAGCTGAAGACTAAAGATTAATTAACAGATGAGATTAAAAGTCTGTTGAAGATGAAAGAAGTGATTTTCTGTAAAATCTATTGTTTGTAGTAGAACTCTTTTAAACTTAACAGTTGTTAAACATTTTCCTACTTAATAGTACCGCAGAACTTTCAATAATAAGTTATTATCATACATTTACTTTCCACCTTTTGTATCAATAGATGTTTTGCTAACAATTGTTTCTCATAATTATTTGAGAGTTTATAACAGATGTTATCTACTTAATAAAACATCAATGTTAAAAACATCTTGAAAATAGAACACTAAAGGTATTATAAGAAAACTAATGATAATATTCATAGTGGTAAACTTTAAGTCCAAAAGCCATGACTTGAAATTAATTACCATCTTACAAAATGATAGTTATGTTCTCCTAAACTGACATACACATGTTTCAAGTTTAAACATTCCCAAAAATTAATGTTTCATACAACATGTTACTCCGCAACCAGCTAACTTTTGATCTTAGATAATCTCTTCCGGGTTTTTTTTGTGGTAGAGTAGCTCACCAGCATTTAAAATATCAACATTTTTAGCACTTCTTTTTCCATTGGGGCTTGTAACAGTATCCTTTAAAGCTTCAGTGACGTAAGAGTCGGCGGTAATAAACACAACATCCTTGAAATAAATCACAAAAAAACTAATAAACTATTAAAATAACGAAAACAAACTCTGTAAAGTGATTAAAGCAATTCCAAAAATACATACTCACCTTTGACAAGAATTGGAAACCACCCTGCAAAGATTCTTCAAGGTTAACACACTTGAAATCACCATCTCCCTAACTGACCTAAGAAGTGCTCATACAAAAAAAAAATATCAGTCAACTTCACAATCTTTGGAATCACAACTCAAAAGTAAATACATATTACAAATGACACTAACTAAATACCTCTCCAGCATTATCATTTTCAAAATCATTGCCCAAAACCAACTCAGCAATTATGGCAGGATCATCACATATCTTCTGAATAGTGTACACACGGTAGTCATTTTTAAGATTGTATTCAGAAACATCAATTTTGAAAGCCAGAAGCCTATCTACCAACATAAATAATTCATGAGGCAACGCTTCATTATCCTCAAGCTTCAACTCTCTTTCCCTTATATCAGCTGCAGATGAACCGAGAATACTGGACACATCTATATCAAACAACACAAACGACGCACTACCACTCTCATCCTAAACCCTCACTTGTACCTTACACCTGAAATAGATAACTTAGAATAAGTTGAATGAAATCATAGAAACTTTGAACAAAGTGTAAATAAACATTTTTTCTTACTTTGGTGTGATGGATGTACATTCGCACTCGCATTTAGGACAAAAAAAAAGCAGTAACAGGCAAATTCATAAATTCTTCAGAAAGTTTTGCAGCATTTTGTAAATACTCTGATTTAGTTTTCACCTCTCTAAACATTTCCTACACGTAATATAAAACCAACCAAATCGTTCCAGAAGAATTTTTATAGTTGCAACGATGACACAAGACATTGCCTGCAATACAACTATATATTCAACATTTTTTTAGATATAAAAAACAAAATAGATGTAATGTGACAACGGTCACCCTCAAATTTTATCAAGTTCTCATTTATAGTCCTTATACCTTCGAGTCGTTACCTAATAATTCAATTATCCCAACATTTATCTTATCAAACAATGTTATCATATTCTTATAGATAATTTAATATACGAATACACTTTATTTTATATATCTTATAACATTTGAGTTCATTTATATAAGTGAAATTTATATGAATGTCGTTCTAAATACTCATTGATAGTTTTTTTTTCTTGAATTAAAACTTTATAAGTGAGTAACATCTAAACTTTTTGTGTAAACATTTAAAGTTAATAAGTTTCAAAAAATTTAAATGTTTGACTAAGCTTTACAAGGAAAAATATAAAGTTTTAACATAAGATACAACCAACATAAACCTTAGGGACTAATTTTGTCAATTTCTGAAACTTTTAACAAGATTCTGCTGCCTCTCGTTTTTCCAGTCGCTGAGTTTGCCGCCGGCGACCATATTCCGGCGACCCAAATTCTGGCCAAATTTATAAACCCATCACCTAAGCATTTAATTCGATTCTTAATGCGTTTTTTATTAATATGAACATCTTCGATCAGTTACCACTGAAAACCTTACGTTATAACATCTTACAATCAATAATTTTCGATTTAATTTCATAACCGTCGCATTCAAGACTAAGCATCCAAATAGGTTACGATTCAAGCTTGCATCTATAAATTGAACTTATACTCGATGTCTGGAACCCTTTTCGCACAATAACCCTCTAACAAATCCATCCAAATCGTTTCCAAATGCTGTGAATTGCCACTTTTAGTTGCAGACGTGATAATGACGTTTTCTATTCAAACCGAGTTGTAAGTCTGATTTATGTTATGCCGTTTTGTCCTTCACATCCTCCTTGTTAAAAGCCCCATGTTTCCAATGCTTTATAATTTCAGTTTTTGATTATTGGAATTGGGGTTAGGATTAGGGTTCTTGGCTAGTATTTGGGGAAGATGATGTTTTGGTAATATTGTTTATAGGAAAAATTACACAATTCGTCCTTTAGGTTTGACCCATTTTTCAGTGGATGTCCTTTCGCGTTTCAGTTGATGAGATTCGTCCTTAACGATCTAAAATCTTACACCCACTGTCCTAAGGGCCTAACTTGGTTAGTTTTTAACATTAAATCTGGTCATGTGCCATGCACATGAGGTAGTATGGTAATTTCACTTATAAAAATAAAAATAGACCCCTTTCATCTTCATCTCTCTCTCTCTCTCCGGCAATTACTCAACCACCACCAATCATCACGTGTGTTTCCATCCTCTCGGTAACCTCCTCTGTGTTCATAATCGGACATGGTGACTATCATCGGGAAACTGTAACCATTCATAAACACCATCGACCGATAACCCCTTTCCTTTGTTTCGGTTATGAACCCCGTTAAACCATACCAATCTGTCATCTGTTTATCTATCCCCATTACCCAAACCGATAACCCCTTTCCTTTGGGACGGTGAAGATCAGAGAATTGGTTAGGGTTACGAAAGAGGGGTTTTGTGATTTTGGAATATGGCAGAGAAGTGAATGGATTACGAAATAAGGTTGTTAGTATATTCGTTTTACCTCTTTACTCCAGATGCAACCGCATTATGAAGAACATGATGATGAGCTACATCAAGTGCGTCACCCACTGAATCAGGGATTATTGATCCAAGTAAGGTACTTGACCTCCTACTTCTGGTAGATAAAACCAAAAAAAATGATAATTACTTCACTGTTAAAAAAATAAAGCGTCTTGATAATAACATAAATTTGGTAATCATAGATTCATAGCAAAAACTATTTATAAAATCTAGACAAAACAGATAAGTGAGAGAGAGAGAGAGAGAGAGAGAGAGTGAGTGAGAGAGAGAGAGAGAGAGAGGATGAAGATGAAAGGGGTCTATTTTTATTTTTATATACAAGTGAAATTACCAGACTACCCTCATGTGCAAGGCACATGACCAGATTTAACGTTAAAAACTAACCAAATTAGGCCCTTAGGACAGCGGGTGTAAGATTTTAGATCGTTAAGGACGAATCTCATCAACTGAAACGCGAAAGGACATCCACTGAAAAATGGGTCAAACCTAAAGGACGAATTGTGTAATTTTTCCTTGTTTATATTATTAGATTTCTGATTTAAATCATCAAAAGCATTTATGGTGTTGTGGTCAAATGTTTGCTTTGTGTAAGAATGGCTCCAGGTTCGATCCCCACTCCAGGTGGATCTGGGCTTTTTATTTTGGATTTCTTTTCATTTTTTTTTCTAATAACTAATTTAAACATATATAATATACACAAAACTTGAAATATTCATAATAAATCCAATTTTTACCCAAAAATTATGAAAACTTAGGAGTGGTATCTTGACACCATAAAGAAAATTACCACACTTTTATTTTCCAGAAAAAGTCTTATTTTTATATTTTTATCGATTTAATTTGTTTTAACCATTTTTAATTGATTAAAAATTCATTTTTTATGATTTTTATCTCAAACTTTTTGGGAAATTATTTCTAATTATCATGAACTGAAATAAAAATTATTGGTTTTAGAAAACATTCATTTTTATTAATTTTCCTATTTTTAATCATTTAAACATGATTTAATCTCATTAAATCAATTTTAAATATAAATAGGTTTATAAAAATTATTGAAAAATTATTTTCATTGATTTACATAAGAAATCATCCAATTTCTATAAAAATAGCATTTTTGGATCATGTTTTGTATTATTAGTCTTATTTACGTTAAATTAGACATAATTAAACATTTATTTATTTACACTATTTAAACATCTACTTTATAAGTACTTTTCTTATAAAATAGAAATGTTTTATGTTTGAAAATCTTAATTACCATTTGTAGGATCATTGTGAAACTCATAATTATTTAGTTATACATTTATGATTAATGTATTTATTTTAATTTAGTTAAAGTAATTTTTTTGAACGACCAACGAATCAATTTCCGAGCACTCTCGGCACACTTTTGACGAATCAGGTACTCGAGAGTACCCGGGCCACCAATTGCCACCAATTCCTGGAAAACCCGACCACTCACCCGCCCGAAGGCACGACAGTAAAATAATCGGTAAAACCGGTCGGATCAGGACTCGAACCCAAGCCAATGGCTGGGTCATCCCTCATTTCCCCTCCACCAATGTCCTTTAAATAATTAACTAAATTATTTTTGCCTTAATTATTCCACAACATATTTTACGCAAGTATTCAATTAGTAATAATTATATTACCTACACCACATTTATAAACTTTGACATATCAATGTTGATATACCACTTTTATATTAATTCGACTTATCATAAAAACGTTAATTCCCCAAATCGACTTGCAAACCCTAATGCCTTAGACCTTAGTTACCTTAGACTTTTTAGACACTTCCTTATTAGTATTCTTACACATTATAGGTTGAATTCCTCGGAATTCCCATTGCTTAGCTCACGACCGCTTAAGTTGGATTTTGATCGCTTACGCAAACTGTGAGTATATCTTTTCCCCTTTTTACTGTTTTACTATTTTGGGGTGACTCATGTACTTACTATCAAGTTTCTATTTCCTTTTACTTGTGTGTTTGCTTGTGTCATTTCGTGTATCTATGACTTGTCAAATCATTAACCGTTGCGGCCTGGCATTTCAATGAATAGTACTATGGTATATACCCTTGTGACTCTGTTGAGAGTCCTAGTCATTGCTATGTATTACATTACTACTAGCGCATACTATATATATCTGCTTTCCTTTCATAGGGTTGATTTGACCCGGATACCACTTATTACATTTTGAAAAATAACACATGAATTGCTATATTTTCCTTACTATATATATCAAACGGGTATGCTCACTAATGCATTTTTGTATTGACCAAATTATTTTCGTACATGTTTCAGGTTATTATGAGATCACTTCTAAGCTTTTGGAACTTAGGCTTAGATTGAGATTTACTGTATTTTAGTTTAGATTGCTAGTTTTTAATTGTTGTATTTCTTTCAATGTAATAAATTATTCGATTCAATGTATCAAAATTTACATTTCTAGTCCATGAGCTATTGAACAATCGTCACTACGTGGCACCTAGATGTTTCTGCCATCGGTTGGGGTGTTACAGATTGGTATCAGAGCCATGGTTATAGGGAATTAGGTTATTAGAATGCCTTTTAGCCTAGTCTATAACTAAGCTTACATTCAAGAGTCCTCTCGTGTATATTTCTCTTTATCCTATTACTTTCTTTCAAGATATTTTTGCTATGATTCTTCCTCGTTATTCTTTTGGTATTTTGCTGGAGTAGAAGGCACTCGTATTTCACAAACGAAACAATAACACCAAGTTAGGAGTGACATCCATACCTTGGTGATTAGTTTCACTCCTCTATACGTTCTTTATCTTAGGGATATATCATTGAGATAGGAGTGACATCCACACCTCAAGGAGTATTACCTTCAAAAAGAAACTTAACCACTAAGCTAGGAGTGATATCCTTAACTTAGTGATTGGTTTCATTACACAATAGTTTTCAATTTTGAAATACATCGTTGAGTTAGGAGTGAAATCCACATCTCAAGGATCTATTTCTACATCTCGTTTTTAACCCCGCTAAAGTTTTGGAATTTACTAGTGATGGGGCACGTGCAATCTGGAAGGGTGAGCGCCTGTATCCTGAGTTTTCTGTCCAGGCCTGGCATTTCGCATAAATCCCAATCAGACGAGGGACCCGTATGCCGACCTGGGAACTCATGGGATGAGCATTCACTTATAGGCTAAAGTACGCCCCCACAAATCACTAATAACATTTCAATTACTTTAGTTAGTCAAAGTTTCCTGTGGAAACAATTCAATGTTTCATGATATTGATATTTATGTTTTGTTTATCATTTGAAGACTCAAATGATAAATTATGAATTTTCTTAAATATTGGTAATCTATTCGTAATATATACGTTGATTTTTATCATTCACGTCATTTTAAATCCTGGTCTTTTAAAACACATTAGATTTACACATACTTCATGAAATAGTTTCATTTTGCATTTTATAAACCTGCATTGCATATTTTACAAGTCAAATGTAAATCTGCTTGTTTTCATATAACGGTCCAATATGTGTTTTTAGGAGAAACTTGCAACTAATAATAAGCCTTATAACATTTTTCAAACCCGACTCCTCGTAAACACATATCTACGAAGATTTTTCAAATGAACCAGTTTTGAATCTAAAACACACTTCGGTTACTAAAAAGTTATCCTCATGCATTACTAATATTCTTTCAACAATATCACAAAGTTCGAGTAAACTGCGAAAATTTATCTTTTACACTTATACACTTTCAGTCGCAAAACTTTTTGTTTCAAACAATGGACATATCCTCTTATCAGAATGTTCTAAATGTCTTTTATAGTATAACGCATATATGTAAAAAAAATTAACTCGCATGCCAATAGGCTATAACCTGTTCCGTGCACCCTCATTTGCCGTAAATTTCATTATTTTATTCTTGCACCATTTTTATTCATAGTTAACTCTAACTTTCTATTTGTGACTATTTTTACACTGCTTATTTGCAAGAGTTGAACTCGTTTACTTTCATTTTGTGCAATTGTGCGATTTACTCGATTTACGTTATACTATTCTTTCAAACGAAATTTTATGCTATACTTATATACTAACATGAACGCATATTTGGTATGCATTTTTTTTCTGTTGTGAGCAAAACCCTGTTATACTTTACATTAGTTTCTTCATCATCATGGCCAACGAACATACTAGTTGATAACTCGTATGAGATCTAAGCCAGTGCCCACGTACGACTCGGATTAGAGTATTCCTTCAATCCGAGGGGAACGGTGTAAACCTCAGAGTCTATCAATATGAGTGTTTAGAGCCAACGATGTGAACAGAAGTTACCAGTTAAGGGTGAACCCGAAGGGGAAGAACCTCTAACCATGTCTGTTACTTACATGTTACTCTCATTACGGTTAAAGGGTAAACCTGAAAAGGGAAGGACCTCTAACCTTGTCATTGTTTCATTGCAGTATCAATTACTTAGCATATCCTGATGGCACACATTTGTTTATGGTATTACTTAGGATAGGGTTATGGAAAAGCATAACACCTAAGTGTAAGGTAAATCGATGATTACGGTCCGGAACGCAATCATGGGTTTACAGGTATATGAGGGTGGTGTGTAATTTTATTTAGGCTGTTGGTAGACAATCAGTACGAGTCCAAAGTATCGGGAGTGTGGTGGGTTAGCTGCGGTACACCCTAGATATAAGCATAAACGATACCGCGGGAACGGACTAGGAGTCTGACCAAGAACCTAACCATTACTATCTCTTCATTGGATCATTGACTAATAGCTAGCCTTTCAATAAGAACATTTTACATAAGCTTTAATTAGTTTTGTTGGAGCCTTCCTTGTTGACACCTCTATAGAAAACCTTAAACATTGTATACACTTACACTCTCTGTTAGTCGAAACCTTGTTGCATGCCCTTAGTAAAGTTTAGTTAGAAACCATTCTATTGTAGGGGAAACTGCTTCATTAGTACCTCTGCCCCTCACCAGTTACATATTTCCCAAAACCTTTTTCATTTAAACTCTTAACTTTCTAACTTTGAGTAAACTGTCAAAGACTTTGAAACTTTTACTTTGGGTATTAGATCACTATTTTAAATTTTGGCGAATCATAAATGATGAAATTTTCTTTTAAAAACTTAGTTGACTTTTATAACGTGTTTTGTTTCACAGTAACCTCCACTTGAAAGAAATTTCGAGACAAAATTTTTTTAAAGTAGGGGAGACTGTGACAACTGTCACCCTCATATTTTATCAAGTTGTCATTTATAGTCCTTATACCTTCGAGTCGTTACCTAATAATTCAATTATCCCAACTTTTATCTTATCAAACAATGTTATCATATTCTTATAGATAATTAATATACGAATTGCTAAATTTTCCTTACTATATATATCAAACGGGTATGCTCACCAATGCATTTTTGTATTGACCAAATTATTTTCGTACATATTTCAGGTTCTTTTGAGATCACTTCTAAGCTTTTGGAACTTAGGCTTAGATTGAGATTTACTGTATTTTAGTTTAGATTGCTAGTTTTAATTGTTGTATTTCTTTCAATGTAATAAATTATTCGATTCAATGTATCAAAATTTACATATCTAGTCCATGAGCTATTGAACAATCGTCACTACGTGGCACCTCGACGTTTCCGCCATCGGTTGGGGTGTTACAGATTGGTATCAGACCCATGGTTATAGGGAATTAGGTTATTAGAATGCCTTTTAGCCTAGTCTATAACTAAGCTTACATTCACGAGTCCTCTCGTGTATATTTCTCTTTATCCTATTATTTTCTTTCAAGATATTTTTGCTATGATTCTTCCTTGTTATTCTTTTGGTATTTTGCTGGAGTAGAAGACACTCGTATTTCACAAACGAAATGATAACACCAAGTTAGGAGTGACATCCATACCTTGGTGATTAGTTTCACTCCTCTATACGTTCTTTATCTTAGGGATATATTTTTGAGATAGGAGTGACATCCACATCTCAAGGAGTATTACCTTCAAAAAGAAACTTAACCAGTACTTTATGAATATATTCTTGATTACATTTCTTACACCAGTTCATTAACTCTTGCACTTATTACACAAATGATTGTACTAAAAAATTGTATTGGAAACATAAAATTAAACAAAATCTATAACAATATAAAGCAATAGTTACTCCAAATCTTGAAGATCAAAGTTCATCCTTTGGGTTAATTTTGGAGCTTGTCAAAACATATCCAAATCACTACACCAAATCAGACTACCAGCAATATCTGCAACAAAAATATAAATACAAATCTATCAAAAATCTATACAAATTAAGGCTCCAAAACCTTCACTAACATAAATAATGAATAATAGACCAACCAACAGTCAATAGTTTATTTGCTTCTCCATTCAGAACATCTTTAAAAGGAATGAACCTGAAACCATACTCAAGACCTTCCCATCCATTAACATGCCTGAAAATAGTACCACGATAAAAACCGATTTTAAATTTATGCGCAACAACACTGTAGGGGTCCTTGTTTTCACAACCCTGAATTTGGATAGAACAACAACATCATCCTCATGAACTTGACAGTCAAAAACTTGTACCAAATAACCTTTAACAGAAGCCTGAATCTTATCACCCTGACAATAAACATAAACAAAAGATCAACATGAAATACAACAACTTTTTTAACATACACATATAACTATACGATATGATAAAGATAAGAGAACAACATTAACCTCGAACAAAATATATAAGTATAAACAATCACAGTTATGACGTTGCCTTCTCATCGATCAATACGAGTTCTATCTTAAAATTTTGATTCCATTAACATATGACTCCTACCTTCATATTCTACATATCTTTCATTGGGTTCAAATCACAAATAAAACTAAGATTATTGTTGTCAGCTTCCATTAACATGATTTCAAAATATTTATTTATTTATTTATTTATTTATTTATCTAGATGTGAGGACGATTAGGAGAAACTCTGTATCAATTTATAAGGGTTGAAGTGATACATATGATTACCACTGCAACATAATCAATGAAGCACGCTTCCCTATGCTAATTTAAAACTTTCCCTCTTAAAAGTTAAAAACGTAGGGGCATAACACATGCTTTTAAAAATTTTATTATTATTTATTTATTATCTAGATGAGATCATGGTACGCACAAAATCTATATAGAAAATAGAAAATTTAAAACTGATTTTATAGAGGGTTGTATTACATGTAAACCAAAACATCTGTTGACTTGTCTACAGATGTTTTAAAAACAACTGGCATACAATAAAATTTTCCAATTAAAAATAAGCATGTGCAAAATAAATAAACTAAGTTTCAAAATCGTAATCATTATATTTGTACTTTGAGAATCTATTTAAAAGAAATAAGTATCATTTTAACTAAAACTACAGTATTGAAAGGTATCATCATTTGACGATATATATTATTATTATTAAAATTAATAACAATATGAATATTCTCATGTTTAAACTTTTTAAAAATTTTATTGAAAGTTACTCAATGTACGTAATGTTTTGAAGAAAATAAATCAATTAGTTACAGATAAATCACTTGACTACTTATTCTTTGCCACTCAACCCTCTTAATGCAGAAAATCAAAACCACGCTTCCGTATGTTAAATTAAAACTTTCACTCTTAAAATTTTTAAAAGTTAAGGGCTTAACACATGCTTTTAAAAATTTTATTATTATTTATTTTTCTAGATGAGATCATGGTACGGACAAACTCTATAGAAAATTAAAAACTGATTTTATAGAGGGTTGTATTACTTGTAAGCCAAAACATCTATTGACTTGTGTACAGATGTTCTAAAAAACTATCACACAATACAATTTTCAATTAAAAATAAGCATGTGGGAAATAAATAAACTAAGTTTCAAAATCGTAATCATTAAATTTCCAATTGGAAATTACCACGTTCAACTGAGATATTTGTCAGATTCTTTATCAACATTTGATCATATTTTTAACAGATTTGAAGATAAAATAACCATCGGTTTCATCAAAGTCTTTAATTTAATCTATACAATATTTACAAACATATGTTGACTGTCAACAGACGTTTCAAAAGACTACCATGCCAATGAAACCTATTATTGAATTTCCATAATTTTACTGAAAACATACAATATACAAAATACAGCCCAAAAATCACCAAAGAAAACTGTTTACAAAAATAGAGGATACAAGTCTTCTAAAAAAACAACTACCGAAATCGCTACAAAGTTGAACTAAGACCAACTAATCTTGCAGAAAACTTGCAACTAAAGCTGAAAATACATACAAGTTGAACTAAGACCAACTAAAGCTTAAAACTTGCAGAAAACTTGTAACGTGTAGAGAATCTTGCCGCCCAATCTTGAATAGACAGACCCATATTAGTTTCTGTATACACCCATCAGTCTTGAAGAAATAATCTTGCAAAAACTACCACTCTTGAACCGTTGACAATGATACAAATAATATTTTTCTTTGATTGTAAGATCAACTTTCAAAGATCAACATACTCAAGGTGTTTCCTCATATACTCTGCTTGCTAATGTAACAAACAAAAACTTAGACGATTACGTTTCAACTACACATCTTGAAAACAAAATCAAGAAATAACAAAGTCAAACAACATAGCTGTTGACTAGTACACCAGTGGGTAGAAAAAAACACAGCAGTAAATGCAAACGGTTTTCTCAAAAGATAAGCGTAATGACGTAAAGCATAAACGCAATCAATGTCTTGCCTGACACCATCTCCGAAAACACTATAGTGTTATCCTTGATTGCTTGAGCTAACGCCTCTAGCCGGTAACCGTAAAATATTCACAAAAAATGTACATCAAGCAACACTCAAACTAATAAAGCACATAAGTTGCACACACAAAAACTTCCATGATTATTGCACAAATATAAATTTAATTTTTATTATTATGAATCGATTAAATTTGGTTACATGATTCTTGAATCCTACGACCTGAATGTAAGTGTGAGAGACACATTTATCAAACGCAGAACTTGCCTTTAAAAAAACAAAGACATACCTATCTTAAGTTTGATGCTGCCATTGTTAATATTTTTCTTGGATTGTAAGAATCTTCCAAAAATCAACATCTTTTTCAAACCCAATACTCTGCTTTCTAATGGAACAAACAAAAACTTCGACGATTATTGCACAGACGTAAATTTTATTTTTATTATTATAATCGATTAAAATTTGGTTACCTGATGCTTGAATCCATCGATCTAAATGTGAGTGTGAGGGAAAGCAATTGCTATGATTTAAGAAAGATTTAAAAATAATGAGAGAGAGAGAGAGAGAGAGCAACCACGAATAATTTGAGAGAGAGACATGGGTCAAATTTATATATATATATATATATAAGGGAAAGTTAATTTGAGAACACCTATATTTCGTGCGAACCGTGAGAACGGCATCTAAAACCATTCGAATTCAAAATTTCTTTTTACACTTGTCTTTATTACTAAAATACAATCTAAAAAACACAATTTACGCGTAAAAATTCAAACGTATACGGAAATAATTTGTTTTTACACATGTGTACATTTGCTGTTTATACATGTGTAAACTGTTTCATTTACACATGTGTAAAAAGTTAATTTAAAAGTGTTTTTGCAAGAAAAGATGAATTATTTAGAAAGAAAATTCATTTATTAATGTTGTATTTTGATTATAATGGGGTTTGTATTAAAAAATTGATTTTGATTGATATTTTTACTTGTTCTCACGGTTCTCACAATATTTAGCGTTCTCAAGATAACCCTCCCCTATATATATATATATATATATATATATATATATATATATATATATATATATTTGTATAATCAGTTTTGATTTTAAAATTTGAATTTGAATTTCAATTTCAATTTGGAGCTTAAATCTGGAGTAACAGTTGTATAAGAGGTTTTGATTTTGAAATTGGTATTTGAAACGTGTTAATGCAAGTGGCATTATTTAATTTAATTAATTTATATAAAGCACAACATCTGTTAATGCAAGTGACATATTTTTGTGAATATTTTAATCAGAATAATGACATCACATTTATTATCAGCAAGGCAATGTTAGCCTATCTATATGGCTGCCATATCAACTTTTCTAAGCATTTCTTATGCCACTCACGACTCTTCTATTATAGTAAGGATAGATTACACATCACTTGTAATGCTCTTGTTCTTACGTAATGTATGTATATAATAAATTTCAAAAAGTTTATCATCTATTTAACCCATATTTTTGTGTCACAAACAAATACAAATTGCAAAAAATATTAATGTCCACAATTGAGTTTACATTTAAATACTCAAAGCATGATTATTTAATATTTCTTGCTAACTCAATAAGGTATTTAGGAGCTGAATCAAGGGATTTGGAACTTGATCTTTCAAGTTTGGTGACTTTAAGTATCATGGTTGCTGCGTTATTTTTAGTCTTCTTGGAAGTCATTGGGACATAAAAGGCCGTTTGGATGAGTTTGATGGCATGAGTAAATTACAATCCTACCCTTAGTGCTTAATAAATATTGAGTGATGTGGTTCAATCTATGCCATTGGATGAGTTTGCTAAAGTTTCCTCAAAATTCAATATTTTTTATTGATACTTGGCCTATATCTATACCATATTATAAAGCATATTAGAAGGACTAATTAGTCATTTCACCAAATTTTCAATATAATGTAGAGACTTTCTTTTATTATATATATATAGAGGGACAAGATCGTGTACATAGGGTGTTTTGTGTGAGAAGATAAGAAAGTTTTATGACCATTAGATAACTTTAATCAAGGGTGCGGATTGATTGGATGACATTTCTGTAATTAGTGGTATATTTTTATTAATTGATTAGACCATTTAGGGGTATTATAGTAAAATACGCATTCTAAATAAATGACCTCATTAAAACCATTTATATACATAAAGTCATTTCTTAACCCTCTCACCTCTCTCCTTTCTCAACTCATTACTTGCATATGTGTTCGATGTGTTGACACATATGTTTGTTGTCCGCTATTTGATGTTTTGAATATAAAACACTATAAGGTGCATAGTGTTCTTGTGTAATATGTTGTTTCTGTGTTGGATGTGTTGAATATAAAACACATATGTTTGTTGTTTGATGTTTGATGTTTTGAATATAAAAACTAAGGTTCAATGTGTTTTGTATAACATGTTATTTCTATGTTTGACGTATTAAATATAAAACACACATGTTTGTCGTTGGATATTTGAATATAAAACACATCACAAAGAATTACGAGTATAGCTTCCAACCTTGAATGCAAAACACACTAGAAAGAATTTACAAAAAACGTGACACATTCTGGTGATAGTTATATATATCTTATAAATGTACGACACTTCTACAGTATCGTACAACCATCATAACACAAAGTACAACATCTAATGCCTGTCCACGTATCTGCTCTCTTTTTTGTTTACCTAACTATGTCTCTTCATTCATACGTCACCTCCTGCTTGGTCAGAACACTAAATCAATAACCCTCAACAAACCGTCTTCAACAGCAACCTCTCGCAAGCCACACCCTGCTACCTCACCTTTGCTAATCCACGGTTGTGTCACTTGAACCTAATGATGTAAAAGAAAGTGTAGCGGAAAATTACAGAGACAAGGAGACGGAACCGGCGGGTTCCTCGACCACTGTGTAAGGCGGTGCTATGTCTACACCTCCGGCTCCGCCGCTCTATGCTAGCTAATAAGCTACCGGTGACAGTACTCGCAAGCCAGAACCTCACTTGAAGCCAACGATGTAAAAGAAAGGGACACAGGTCTGGACACCCAATTTCTGACAGGAAAAAGTTGTCATTGTGACACCCAGCATGTTTGGGTTAACATTTTATAAACACATAAGTCTACCTTAGCGAAAAACGTTTATTAAACATACTTGACGGGGTTAGTAGAGTCGGAACACAGTCCGTATTGTCCAGTCCAGGGTCCAATGATTCGGGAGATCATTGGGATTAGTCACACACACACACACACACGATACGAGTCCCGTTGTTGGTGAATTACATAAACTAATTAAGTGTATGTGTAGACTAATTGTTGTATGGTGGATTATATGCTTAGATGTGTTTAAATGATATATAGATAATCATCCATGCTTGAATATGTTAAACATAGACTAAGGTTGCATGCTCGTATGTTAGGGTGCGTTAAAATGCGTTAAACACGACAAATTGGAAAACTAGAAAAACTTGAGTCCTGGTTCGACCAATCGAATGGGCGAACCTGGACAATACTCCTCGTTCGACCCTTGTAAAAGGGGCGAACCTGGGATATGGAATTTAAAGAATTTCATTCGACCAAGTCAGGGTACGTTCGACCCTGTGAAAGGGTCGAAGGAGGGTACATTCGCCCAGGTAAAAGGGGCGAATGTGGACATAGTATAAATACCACACTTTGTCATTTTTCACCATTTCACAAACCCTAAACGCCTCAAAACACTCTCTAGCAACTTTAAACATTGGGGAAGGAGTTTTTGCCCTTGTTTTCTATAATCTAACCTACAAACATCTTCTACACAAAGATCTAAGGTGTGTTCTTCATTCTAAATCATTTTTAAAGCATTTCAATTCGTTTTCATTAAACCCCAAGAGTCCAGATCTGATTCAAACATGTTTTCATGAATAAAAACCTTCCTAATATCTTTCTAAACAAAACCTATTCATAAACAATGAGTTTTCATACAAAATAACATGTGTTAATGGTGTTTTATGTGATGTTATGCATTGTTTGATGATTGATTGCAGTATAGATGTTATGACAATGATCTAGGACTGTTATTGATGATGATTTATGATTGAGATAGGTTACAATTGATCATTGATGATGTTATGTTCATTTTGGGGATTTTGGGTTAGATCTAGGGCTTGTTCATGATGATAGTGATAAGGATATGATTGGGGGGGGGGGGGGTTTATTGTTCATGATAATCTGAGTATATTAAGTTGATTATTGATTGATTTCATAAAGTTTCCTAATTGGGTAAAGATTGCATGCGTTTGATGTGACATCTCCATAATTTGCTATTTCGGGTAACTTGTAAAACGGACGGATTTCGGAATAAAATTGGTTCGAACGGGCGAACGTGGGAAAAACGGGCGAACGTGGCTCAAACGGGCGAACGTGGAACAAAATGTGGGAAAACGGGCGAACGTGGCTCAAACGGGCGAACGTGGAAATGGGAAAACCACATTCGACCATCTGATGTCCGGAATGAGATTTTTGATGCAAACTAAGTGTTTTATGCTTGAAACTTATGTGTTAAACTTATGTGCATGACTAATTGATGTAATGGGTCACCAACGGGATGTCGGGTCGGTCTGGGATGTCCGGTTAACGTTTAAACACACTTTTTAACACACGTAGTCAAGATCTGGACAATCGGGGACTAGTTAGCCTTCGGGTTAGTAGTCATCACACTTATGTAAACTCATTGATAGGTTGTCATTAGTTGGGATTATCATACACGTGTTGGAATTCTAGTTATCAGAAGACGCACTCTAAGGTGAGTTTCACGGCCCCACTCTTTTACTGGTTTTACATTTTCGGGGGAGAAAACATGCTGTGTTCTTTAAACGTGTTTCAACTATGTTTTCATAAAAGGCGTTTCAACTAAGTTTTCATGAAAGGTGTGTCAACTACGTTTTGGTATTCATGAATTCATTGGGTTTTGGAGTATTCATTATGTTTTCATGTATTCATTATGTTTTAGAGTATCCATTATATTACTATGCGATCTTTGGAAGTCCCGGGGAGAACCATGAATGTGCGGGGATGCACAACGGGGGAAATGTGGATAGCGCTATTTGGGCTTGACCCGCCCCACTCGTCGACTGGAGGTCGGACGGGTGCATATTGTCTCTTAGGTATTCAGTATTCAGTATGCAGTATTCAGTATTCAGTATTCATTCGGGCACGTATTCAGTATTCACAGTATACGAGTCCAGTAATGGTTTTCCAATCGCAGTAGTAACAGGTATTCATATGATTTGCATGCATGTGGTCTGGATTGATCACGGGTATTCATTTGGGAGTTAGTGTTCATTGGAGTCGGTATTCATTAAAAACCTGTGAACTCACCGGCATTATTTGCTGACGTTTTTAGCATGTTTGTCTCAGGTCGCTAAGGTAGCAGCTGTCGATAGGCGCACGGAGTCTCACGGCGTCTAGGATTCATGTGCATCTCATTTAGTATTTTCAGACTTTCGTACTTTTGATTTCGTGTTGTAATAAAGTTTTACGCTTCCGCAGCGATGGATCGTTTATGAAAACTTAATGGTTTGCTTATGTCATTTTTTTTATGTATCATATAGATGTCGTTTATTGTGACCGTTGACTTGGATCCTCGTGTGTCACGCGCCTCGCGGTAAAACCCCGCATGTGGAAATTTGAGGGTGTGACAGATTGGTATCAGAGCCAATGGTTATAGTGAACTAGGACTGCATGTAGAGTCTAGTCTATAGCCGAGTATCACACACGTTAGACGGTCACACATAGTTACGAGTCGTGTCATTTGGTAAACATACTAATCTTGTCGGGGTGTCAGTGTCCTCATCACACAGTATCACATTATCCATCTTTTGTTATTCCTACCTTGGATCTATCTTCTTCTTCGGGTTTGAAGATGAAGGGGCTTATCGCTTATACTTGGCAGTAGTGTACATTGGGGTGGCTTCGGCGCATTCTTGAGATCTTTCCGGGTTTTGGATATCTCCCCTCTATGCTCTAATGTACATACTTGCCTGCACACACACTATCATGCACTAGTACTTGTCATAGTACACTCCTGAGTGACTGTTCACTTTGGGATCTTCGTGCGATAACAGTTTCTTTTAGGAATGTGGGTATCGGGTGATTTGAAGTTCTAGCTAGGAGCACGCCTAGAGGACCATGTAGAGCGATTTGTTATTTCGGGTGCACACGAAATCATAAATCGAAATGCATGAAAATCTTGGTGGACTTCGTGTTCGGACTAATGGTCATGCTGGAACCACGTTCTGAATTCGTTTGGTCACTTGTAGCTCGATCTGTTGGTGATTTTGAGTGTCTTGTCTCATGTTTGGCAGAACATGTCTGGTCGCGCTGGTGGACGTGCTGGTGGACGCCGTGGTGGCGGCGGGGGTCGCAATGGCGGTGGACGAGGTGGTGGGAACATCACCATGACTCAGGCGGAGTTGGAGAACATGTTGCAGCAGCAGTTGAACGTTGTGTTGGCTGCTTTCCAGGCTGCTCAGCAGACCCTGGGAAATACTAATCAGGTGCAGTCTGGGTGCACCTACAAGAAGTTTATGGACTGTAAGCCCCATTTCTTCAATGGGACTGAACGGGCAGTGGGTCTGCTCCGGTGGTTAGAGAAGATCGAGTCGGTGTTTGCTATGTGTAACTGTCCTGACGCTGATTGTGACACCTGGCAAATTCGGGTTAACAACGTTGTCTAGATGAAAGTCTACCTTAGCGAGTCACGTGTATATTGTACTTAACTGGGTTAGTTAAGTCGGGTTATGGTTCGGGAACTATTGGTTAGTCTAGAAGATCATTGGGTGTTGGTCTAGAGGTTCGGTAGATGTCAGTCCTTAACCAAGTGTACAAACGGTGACGATTTGTAGGATCGTCAGGGCATACGGAACGTACGAGTCTCGAGTCCCGGGAATTGGTGAACGAGTGTAAATATGTGTATTTACTTGTGTTATGTGTTTACATTCATTATGTGACTTGTCGGTACATGAATATGCATTAACATATGTTAAAACGGGGTTTAACGCGCAAAACACACCAACATAGGGGCTATAGGCGATTAGGCTTGGGGGATAGCCTAATCGCATGACTTTGGGGCGAGTAGGAGGATCCCTACAGGCGAATAGGGCTAATCGCATGAACAGTCATGCGATTAGGCACCCTACTCGCGTATAAACCTGCACAATCGCATGGAACGGGCTGGACGACTAGAAACGCCTATAAATACAACACTTAAACTCCTAAACTCAATTAGACAAACCCTAGTCGTCCCATAACCGCCCCAAACACTTAAACAACCTCTGGAAGGCGATTTTGATCAAAAACACAAGGTTTCAAGGTCTAACCATCAATCTTTTACAATTCCAAGGTTTGATTCTCATCCATAACACTTTGTAAATGTTTTTAATCAATCCCTAATGGTCCAGACCTGTTCATAAACGAAAAAGCTTTCTGAAAATCGTCAATAAGAGTTGTTAATCGGATTATAATTAATACACATGCGTTATGGGTATGTATGATTAGAAAGATAGGATTTTTATGAATCTTGATGATGTTTTGATGTGTTATCATGCTAGGTCAGAATTAATATTGTTAGTATGATGATAGAAATCTCAGTAATTGGATAATAGGGTTATGATTACATGCGTTAATTGAATGTTGCATGCTATGTGTATGTGTTTGGATTGCTTTGGTTGCATGCAGGACTGATTTTACGAGAATGAACGAAGGGTTTTGGGTTAAACATGTTTAGGATAGTGTTTGGGATGATATTGGGTAGTTACACACGCTCTGGATCTGATTTGGAGCGTTAAACGCGCGAAAAACCGGAACAGCAAGGCTACAGGCGAGTAGCCTTGCTAATCGCATGTAACAGGGGCGAGTAGGCCCCCACTCGCATGCCATAGGGGCGATTAGGCCCCACTCGCGTGACATGGGGGCGAGTAGCCCTAATCGCCTGACTTAAGGGGCGATTAGCCCCACTCGCGTGACATGACATGCGATTAGCCTCCCTAATCGCATGTATTGCTGCTGTAAGTGTAAATTAGCATCCCGAGACCCGATTTAACATGTAGTAACATGCTAGGAACCCCGTAACATGTCTAATAACTTGGTAACATATATTTGGATGCATTTCGGTGATACGTGAACTATGTGCTATAACTTGTTGAACGTTAACGTGTGTTAAGTGTACTTGCGTTATTGTATGTTTTGGAACGTAAACATAACACGGGGAGTCTCGGGTCACCAATGGGATGTCGAGTCTTGTACTTTGGGTCGGTTAAACAGTCACGGTGTTTTCAAACAAACTTGGTTATGGTCTGGACATCTAGGGACTAATTAACCTGCGGGTTATTAGTCTAAGTACTTGTAACTGTCGTATGTTAGGTCGCCACTGTACGGGACTAACATAGCAGCTGAGTTTACTCGGGATTAGGAGTAAAGCAACTTAAGGTGAGTTTACGGCCCCTCTTTTAAACTGGTTTCACATTTTCGGGGGAGAAAACATGTGTTAAAACGATTATTTGGTAACTACTGTCATACTATGGGTTTCTATTGTGTACTACACGATCTTTGGAAGTCCCGGGGGGAACCATGAATGTGCGGGTTTGCACAACGGGGAAATGTGAATAGCGCTATTGGGAGTGACCAACCCCGCTCGTCGGCTTGGAGGGCCGGGCGAGTGCATATTGTCTCAAACAGGAACAACAGGAACATTTGGAACTATTCGGGCACAAAACTGGTATTCGAGTTAGTAATGGTTTTCCAATCGTGGTAGTAACAAAACGTACGCCTAGCTAGCGTATACTGGTTTTCTATTTGTTATAGTATGGACAGGTGAACTTGGTTCTTGAACTGCAAACCTGTAAACTCACCAGCATTTTTGTGCTGACGTAAACTTTTACATGTTTTCTCAGGTCGCTAAGGTAGCACAATGGAACTAGGGCGCACGCGTCTGCACGGCGTCTAGATAGAGTTGCATGATTTCATAAACATTGAACTTTGGTTATTTATGTTGAACTTAATTTTGAACAAGCTTCCGCTGTAAACGGGATTTTAAAACTATGTTTTGGTATTGCATTAATTTCATTTAGACCTGTTTATTGTGATCGTTGGTTTGGATCCTGGTTTGTCATGCGCCTCGCGGTAAAACTCCGCAAGTGGATTTTGAGGGTGTGACAGATTGGTATCAGAGCCAATGGTTATAGTGAACTAGGACTGCATGTAGAGTCTAGTCTATAGCCGAGTCGCACACACTAGACGATCACACGGTACTAAACGTTATAGTGGTTTATGGTCTTGTCGGGGTGTCTCTAAATCGTTGGTCTTTCTACGTTACATCATCCGTTCTATCTTAGGTTGGGTTACTCGTTATCTAGGCAGTGTGGTCTATTGGGGTAACTCGTGTGCTCTTGAGATTTGTCCAAGGCTCGGACATCTCCCTTTCGCACTCCAATAGAAGCACTTGTTATGAACTACCGTAGTATTACGGTGTGTAGCTAAGAGTCTATGTTCGGTGATTTGAACTTTGAACTAAGAGAACACTTGGAGGACCATGTAGAGCGTTTTATCATTTTGGGTGCACACAAAATCATAAAACGAAATGCATGGAAGCCCTAGTGAGCTCTGGGTTAGAAGGGATAGTCCTGGATTGGATCTAGCTTTGATCTTGTGAACATTAGTGGTTATCTTTAACTGCGAAACTAAATTTTCTCGTTCTTTCTGCCAGAATCATGTCTGGAGTGCGTGGAGGACGAGGAGGTGGACGCGGTGGTGGACGCGGTGGTGGTCGTGGTGGTGCTGGTGGTCGTGGTGGAGGTATTAACCTGTCACAGGCTGATCTGAACAACTTGCTCCAGGCTGCCTTTCAGTTAGGGCACAACGGTGGTGGTAAGTTGTTTTATCCGTTTTCTTTGCCTCATTGGTAAACCTTGTGTACGTTATTCGTGGTTTCTCATACGTTTCATTTCAGGTGGTCCTGTTGACCCACCCCCACCCATGTGCACCTATAAGATGTTCCGGGACTGCAAGCCCCAGGAATTCTCTGGCACCGAGGGTGCGGTCAGTTTGCTTAGGTGGTTGGAGAAAGTGGAGTCGGTATTCCTGATGTGTAACTGTCTCCCAGAAGATCGGGTGAAGTATTCGGCTGCGTTATTTCAAGACGTGGCATTGACTTGGTGGAATGGTATCACCCAGAACATGGGAATTGGGGAGGCATATGCTATGCCATGGGAGAACTTTGTGCAGTTGCTGAAGCGGGAGTATTGCCCGAGGGAAGAGGTACAGAAGCTGGAGCATGAGGTGTGGAACCTCAAGATGACTGGGTCGGAAATCGAGAAGTATACGGTTAGGAGGAATGAGTTGGCAGTGCTATGTCCCGATTTGCACGTGCCAGAGTATCGTAAGATTGAACATTATGTCTCAGGGTTGGTGCCGGAAATTGCGGGGTTAGTGGCTTCTGGGAATCATCCTACTTATGCGGAGGTAGTTCGATCTGCACATAGGATGACTAATTTAAAGGTGAATGAAGGGATTTTGCCGGCGAAAGGTTCGACTACTAAGACTCCAGAGAACAATAAGCGCAAGTGGGAAAACGACGGGAAAGGGTCTGGGTCTGCACAGCAGGGTAAAAAGTTTGATAATGGGGGTTCATCGTCTTCGGGTAATAAGCAGGGTGGTTATGCAGGAAAACTGCCCAAATGCAACAAGTGTGGACGCCATCACCAAGGGAACTGCGACAGTAACCGTTGTCACCGCTGCCAGCGAACAGGCCACTATGCTAAAGATTGTCGGGTTACCCTTCCATCGACTCAGGCTCCGACCAACAGTTCAGCTCCGACTACTCAGGGTACTACAGGGAAACAAGGGTGCTACAACTGCGGTGACACTGGGCATTACAAGAAGGATTGCCCAAAACTGAAACAGGGTGGAAACAACGGGAATGGTAACAACGGGGGCGGCGGCAGAAATGCACGTGCCTTCGTCATTGGAGCTGCTGAGGCTAGGCAGGACCCTGATACAGTCACCGGTACGTTTCTTCTCAATAATCATTCTGTTAGCGTGTTATTTGATTCTGGTGCCGACAAGAGTTTTGTATCCATGGGTGTTAGTCGACTGCTAGATGTAGTATCTGTACCATTAGAGACCAAGTATATTATTGAGTTGGCTGACGGTAAAACGATTGAAGCTACTAGTGTTCTTCGGGAGTGTCAGTTAGAGTTGTCGGGTTTATCGTTCCCCATCGACCTTATGCCGGTACCTTTGGGTAGTTTTGACGTTGTGGTAGGAATGGATTGGTTATCTTTGTATCGCGCGGAGATCGTCTGTTACGATAAGGTTATTCGGATTCCTCTCCCTGATGGAGAATTTCTTTCTGTGTACGGTATCAAGGGTGGTGTTTCGCTAAACATCATCTCTAGTATGAAAGCCCTTAAGTGTCTTCGAAAGGGTTATCCAGCCGTTTTGGCGCTCTTATCTGTTTCCACTAGTGATGAGAAGAAGATTGACGACATTCCGGTGGTACGCGAGTTTTCTGATGTTTTTCCCGATGATTTATCTGGTCTTCCTCCTCATCGTCAAGTCGAGTTCGGCATTGATCTTGTACCAGGGGCTGCTCCTATTGCTCGGGCCCCCTACCGTCTTGCACCTCCCGAGATGCAGGAATTGTCTAGCCAGTTACAGGAACTCTTGGACAAGGGTTTCATCCGACCAAGTTCTTCCCCTTGGGGAGCCCCGATTTTGTTTGTCAAGAAGAAGGATGGGAGTTTCCGATTGTGTGTAGACTACAGAGAGCTGAACAAGTTGACCATCAAGAATCGTTATCCTCTTCCACGTATCGATGATCTGTTCGACCAGCTCCAGGGTTCTAGTTATTATTCCAAGATCGATTTGAGATCCGGTTATCACCAGCTGCGCGTCAGGGAGGCTGACGTTGCAAAGACTGCTTTTCGAACACGTTATGGCCATTTCGAATTCTTGGTCATGCCTTTCGGTCTCACGAACGCACCGGCGGTTTTCATGGACTTGATGAACCGCGTCTGTAAACCGTATCTGGACAAGTTTGTCATTGTGTTTATCGATGACATTCTGATCTACTCCAAGAACGAGACCGAACACGGGGAACATCTGCGGTTAGTTTTGGAACTCTTGCGACGGGAACAGCTTTACGCCAAGTTCTCAAAGTGTGACTTTTGGTTACGCGAAGTTCAATTCCTAGGACATGTGGTTAATGAACTAGGGATTCATGTCGATCCAGCTAAGATCGAAGCTATCAAGGACTGGGGAGCACCAAAGACGCCAACTGAGGTGCGGCAATTCCTAGGCCTTGCGGGCTACTACCGTCGTTTCATTCAGGGGTTCTCGAAGATTGCTCAACCCCTCACCACTCTCACCCAGAAGGATAGGAAGTTCGACTGGGGTGAATCACAAGAGTCCGCGTTTGAAGAACTGAAGTCTAAACTGTGTTCTGCTCCTATTCTGTCTTTACCTGAGGGTCCTGATGATTTTGTCGTTTACTGTGATGCTTCCATTCATGGACTCGGTTGCGTGTTGATGCAACGCGAGAAAGTGATTGCGTATGCTTCTCGTCAACTCAAAGTGCACGAGAAGAACTACACAACTCATGACTTGGAGTTGGGTGCCGTGGTATTCGCGTTGAAAATTTGGAGACATTACTTGTACGGTACCAAATGCACCATCTACACCGATCACAAGAGTCTCCAACACATTTTCGACCAACAACACTTGAACATACGGCAGCGCCGTTGGATCGAACTTTTGAACGACTATGATTGTGCTATTAAGTACCATCCTGGCAAGGCGAATGTTGTAGCAGACGCCTTGAGCAGGAAGGAATCTTCTAAACCTCGTCGCGTTCGGGCATTGCAGCTCACTATCCATTCGTCGTTACCTGATCAACTCCGTTCTGCCCAATTGGAAGCTTTGAAGGAGGAAAACCTTAAAGCTGAAACCATGCACGGTGCCGACAAGCACCTAGAGCGAAGGCCTGATGGCCTGCACTATTTCGCAGAACGCATATGGGTTCCTTTATTCGGGGGACTACGGGGGCTTGTTCTTGATGAGGCTCATAAGTCCCGGTATTCTATTCATCCTGGCTCGGATAAAATGTATCAAGATCTGAAGGTGCTTTACTGGTGGCCAAACATGAGGTCAGACATAGCCTCATACGTGAGCAAATGCTTGACCTGTGCTAAGGTCAAGGTGGAATACCAGAAACCGTCGGGTCTCCTGCAACAACCTGAAATTCCGGAATGGAAATGGGAACGGATTACTATGGATTTTGTCACACAACTTCCTAAGTCACCAAGCGGGAACGACAAGATATGGGTGATTGTCGATCGGTTAACAAAATCAGCCCATTTTCTTGCTATTAAGGAGACCGACACTATGGATCGTTTGGCTCGTCTTTACTTGAAAGAAGTTGTTTCTAAGCACGGGGTGCCAGTTTCTATAATCTCGGATCGCGATTCTCGCTTTACTTCTCACTTCTGGAAGTCTTTGCACAAGGCTTTGGGTACCCAACTAGACATGAGTACGGCTTACCATCCACAGACTGACGGTCAGAGTGAGCGTACGATTCAAACTTTAGAAGACATGCTGCGGGCATGTGTGATCGATTTTGGCAAGGGTTGGGAAGCTCATCTGCCGTTGGTAGAATTCTCGTACAACAACAGTTATCACACGAGCATCAAGGCTGCTCCGTTCGAGGCACTGTACGGACGGAAATGCCGCTCTCCTCTTTGTTGGGCTGAAGTGGGTGAGAGTCAACTCACTGGGCCTGAACTAGTGTACGAAACTTCGGAAAAGATCGTACAGATTCGTAATCGATTGGCGGCGGCACGTGACCGGCAAAAGAGTTATGCTGATCAGCGTCGCAAACCACTGGAGTTCCAAGTCAATGACAAGGTACTTCTAAAAGTCTCACCGTGGAAGGGCGTCATACGCTTTGGGAAGCGTGGCAAACTCAATCCACGATATGTCGGCCCATTTACGATCCTGGAACGGATTGGGCCGGTGGCATATCGACTTGATCTACCGACGGAGCTCGGTAACGTACATAACGTCTTTCACGTGTCAAACTTGAAGAAGTGTCTGGCTGACGAGTCTCTCATCGTTCCACTAGAAGAGATCAAGGTTGATGATCGTCTTCGGATTGTGGAAGAACCTGTGGAGATCCTTGATTACAAGATTCGTAGCCTACGTCACAGCAAAATTCGTATCGTTAAGGTTCGGTGGAACTCGAACCGGGGACCGGAATATACATGGGAACGGGAGGATCAGATGAAGTCTAAGTATCCTCATCTCTTCCCTAAGGAAGCGTTCGAGTCGAGGCATGTCTCTTCGGCAGCTGAATGAATCTCGGGTCGAGATTCCTTTTAACGTGGGGATGATGTGACAACTCGGGTAAATCTCTCTCTTGGTTTCTATCTTTTGTTTTGTTCCTTCGTTATTTCTTTTGTTCTTTCTGTACTGTACAAATTTTCGGGACGAAAATTCTTTTAACGTGGGGATGATGTGACACCTGGCAAATTCGGGTTAACAACGTTGTCTAGATGAAAGTCTACCTTAGCGAGTCACGTGTATATTGTACTTAACTGGGTTAGTTAAGTCGGGTTATGGTTCGGGAACTATTGGTTAGTCTAGAAGATCATTGGGTGTTGGTCTAGAGGTTCGGTAGATGTCAGTCCTTAACCAAGTGTACAAACGGTGACGATTTGTAGGATCGTCAGGGCATACGGAACGTACGAGTCTCGAGTCCCGGGAATTGGTGAACGAGTGTAAATATGTGTATTTACTTGTGTTATGTGTTTACATTCATTATGTGACTTGTCGGTACATGAATATGCATTAACATATGTTAAAACGGGGTTTAACGCGCAAAACACACCAACATAGGGGCTATAGGCGATTAGGCTTGGGGGATAGCCTAATCGCATGACTTTGGGGCGAGTAGGAGGATCCCTACAGGCGAATAGGGCTAATCGCATGAACAGTCATGCGATTAGGCACCCTACTCGCGTATAAACCTGCACAATCGCATGGAACGGGCTGGACGACTAGAAACGCCTATAAATACAACACTTAAACTCCTAAACTCAATTAGACAAACCCTAGTCGTCCCATAACCGCCCCAAACACTTAAACAACCTCTGGAAGGCGATTTTGATCAAAAACACAAGGTTTCAAGGTCTAACCATCAATCTTTTACAATTCCAAGGTTTGATTCTCATCCATAACACTTTGTAAATGTTTTTAATCAATCCCTAATGGTCCAGACCTGTTCATAAACGAAAAAGCTTTCTGAAAATCGTCAATAAGAGTTGTTAATCGGATTATAATTAATACACATGCGTTATGGGTATGTATGATTAGAAAGATAGGATTTTTATGAATCTTGATGATGTTTTGATGTGTTATCATGCTAGGTCAGAATTAATATTGTTAGTATGATGATAGAAATCTCAGTAATTGGATAATAGGGTTATGATTACATGCGTTAATTGAATGTTGCATGCTATGTGTATGTGTTTGGATTGCTTTGGTTGCATGCAGGACTGATTTTACGAGAATGAACGAAGGGTTTTGGGTTAAACATGTTTAGGATAGTGTTTGGGATGATATTGGGTAGTTACACACGCTCTGGATCTGATTTGGAGCGTTAAACGCGCGAAAAAACCGGAACAGCAAGGCTACAGGCGAGTAGCCTTGCTAATCGCATGTAACAGGGGCGAGTAGGCCCCCACTCGCATGCCATAGGGGCGATTAGGCCCCACTCGCGTGACATGGGGGCGAGTAGCCCTAATCGCCTGACTTAAGGGGCGATTAGCCCCACTCGCGTGACATGACATGCGATTAGCCTCCCTAATCGCATGTATTGCTGCTGTAAGTGTAAATTAGCATCCCGAGACCCGATTTAACATGTAGTAACATGCTAGGAACCCCGTAACATGTCTAATAACTTGGTAACATATATTTGGATGCATTTCGGTGATACGTGAACTATGTGCTATAACTTGTTGAACGTTAACGTGTGTTAAGTGTACTTGCGTTATTGTATGTTTTGGAACGTAAACATAACACGGGGAGTCTCGGGTCACCAATGGGATGTCGAGTCTTGTACTTTGGGTCGGTTAAACAGTCACGGTGTTTTCAAACAAACTTGGTTATGGTCTGGACATCTAGGGACTAATTAACCTGCGGGTTATTAGTCTAAGTACTTGTAACTGTCGTATGTTAGGTCGCCACTGTACGGGACTAACATAGCAGCTGAGTTTACTCGGGATTAGGAGTAAAGCAACTTAAGGTGAGTTTACGGCCCCTCTTTTAAACTGGTTTCACATTTTCGGGGGAGAAAACATGTGTTAAAACGATTATTTGGTAACTACTGTCATACTATGGGTTTCTATTGTGTACTACACGATCTTTGGAAGTCCCGGGGGGAACCATGAATGTGCGGGTTTGCACAACGGGGAAATGTGAATAGCGCTATTGGGAGTGACCAACCCCGCTCGTCGGCTTGGAGGGCCGGGCGAGTGCATATTGTCTCAAACAGGAACAACAGGAACATTTGGAACTATTCGGGCACAAAACTGGTATTCGAGTTAGTAATGGTTTTCCAATCGTGGTAGTAACAAAACGTACGCCTAGCTAGCGTATACTGGTTTTCTATTTGTTATAGTATGGACAGGTGAACTTGGTTCTTGAACTGCAAACCTGTAAACTCACCAGCATTTTTGTGCTGACGTAAACTTTTACATGTTTTCTCAGGTCGCTAAGGTAGCACAATGGAACTAGGGCGCACGCGTCTGCACGGCGTCTAGATAGAGTTGCATGATTTCATAAACATTGAACTTTGGTTATTTATGTTGAACTTAATTTTGAACAAGCTTCCGCTGTAAACGGGATTTTAAAACTATGTTTTGGTATTGCATTAATTTCATTTAGACCTGTTTATTGTGATCGTTGGTTTGGATCCTGGTTTGTCATGCGCCTCGCGGTAAAACTCCGCAAGTGGATTTTGAGGGTGTGACACTGATCGTGTCAAGTATGCTTCTGCTACTCTAGAGGGACACGCCTTGACCTGGTGGAACTCCACCACTGCAAACCTTGGCCTGGGTGAGGCCAATGCTATGCCGTGGTCCGAGTTCGTTCAGATGTTGCGAGCGGAGTATTGCCCGAGGGACGAGATTATGAAGTTGGAGCATGAGTTCTGGAATCTGAAGATGGTTGGGTCGGAGATCGAGGAGTTTACTGCTAGGCACAACGAGTTGGCTGTGATGTGCCCCGGTTTGGCTACACCGGAGTACCGGAGGATTGAGCACTACGTTGTTGGGTTAGTGCCGGAGATTGCTGGGCTTGTTGCCGCTGCTGATCACACTACTATGTTGGCCACTGTTCGGGCAGCTCACAAGCTGACCAACATGAAGGTTGCTGATGGTGTTCTACCTCCGAGGGGTGCTGCTGTGAAGGCCCCTGCGGACAACAAGAGGAAATGGGAGAGTGCTGGAAAGAACATTGGGTCGTCTCAACAGCAGGTTAAGAGGCAGGACGTTGTGGGAGCGTCATCTGAGCAGAGGACTGGGGGTTATACTGGGAAACTCCCGAAGTGTGGTGAGTGTGGATTTCATCATACGGGTGATTGTGAGAAGTTTCGCTGTCGTCGGTGCCAGCGTTTTGGTCATCATGCTAAGGACTATAGGACCACTCTTCAGCTACAACCGGCACAGGTCACTACTGCTACTACTACTGCCACTGCTCCTCAGGGGAGGCAGGGATGTTATCACTGTGGAGAAACTGGACACTTCAAGCGGGATTGTCCTAAGCTGAAGCAAGGGACTGCAGGTGGTGCTGGGAATGAAGGTGGCGGTCGAACTACTCGTGGTCATGTCTACGTCATTGGCGCTAGGGAGAACCAGGAGGATCCTGACACTGTTACTGGTGAGTATTCTTTTCTTGATTCTCGTTATACTTGTATTCATTCTCATTCACATTGTTTGGCGATTCGTATTCATTGTGTGCATTCAGTTTGGTATTTGGTCATCGTTTTGCATTCATGGGTCTGATGTGGGTCCTCTGGAGATGCTACTTGGACGGTACCGGTGTGTCATTTATACCGATCACAGTAGTCTCTAGTAGGCCTTCGATCGGGAGGATTCATTGTTTTGTATTCACTTTGGGGAGGGCGGTTCCCCGGCATAGAGTATTCGTTGATATCATCTTTCGTTCGTGGTTATCATTTCGTTTGTGTTCTGGGAAACGTTACTTGGGTTAGGTTGACACTCATTACTGTCGAAGAGTGAATCTCGGGGCGAGATTCCTTTCAACAGGGGGATGATGTGACGACCGAGAAAATTTTTCTTTTTATCGCTTCGTTCTCTTTGACTTCGGGAAATTTTCGGGACGAAAATTCTTTCAACAGGGGGATGATGTGACACCCGGCATGTTTGGGTCAACATTTTATAAACACATAAGTCTACCTTAGCGAAAAACGTTTATTAAACATACTTGATGGGGTCAGTAGAGTCGGAACACAGTCCGTATTGTCCAGTCCAGGGTCCAATGATTCGGGAGATCATTGGGATTAGTCACACACACACACACACGATACGAGTCCCGTTGTTGGTGAATTACATAAACTAATTAAGTGTATGTGTAGACTAATTGTTGTATGGTGGATTATATGCTTAGATGTGTTTAAATGATATATAGATAATCATCCATGCTTAAATATGTTAAACATAGACTAAGGTTGCATGCTCGTATGTTAGGGTGCGTTAAAATGCGTTAAACACGACAAATTGGAAAACTAGAAAAACTTGAGTCCTGGTTCGACCAATCGAATGGGCGAACCTGGACAATACTCCTCGTTCGACCCTTGTAAAAGGGGCGAACCTGGGATATGGAATTTAAAGAATTTCATTCGACCAAGTCAGGGTACGTTCGACCCTGTGAAAGGGTCGAAGGAGGGTACATTCGCCCAGGTAAAAGGGGCGAATGTGGACATAGTATAAATACCACACTTTGTCATTTTTCACCATTTCACAAACCCTAAACGCCTCAAAACACTCTCTAGTAACTTTAAACATTGGGGAAGGAGTTTTTGCCCTTGTTTTCTATAATCTAACCTAAAAACATCTTCTACACAAAGATCTAAGGTGTGTTCTTCATTCTAAATCATTTTTAAAGCATTTCAATTCGTTTTCATTAAACCCCAAGAGTCCAGATCTGATTCAAACATGTTTTCATGAATAAAAACCTTCCTAATATCTTTCTAAACAAAACCTATTCATAAACAATGAGTTTTCATACAAAATAACATGTGTTAATGGTGTTTTATGTGATGTTATGCATTGTTTGATGATTGATTGCTGTATAGATGTTATGACAATGATCTAGGACTGTTATTGATGATGATTTATGATTGAGATAGGTTACAATTGATCATTGATGATGTTATGTTCATTTTGGGGATTTTGGGTTAGATCTAGGGCTTGTTCATGATGATAGTGATAAGGATATGATTGGGGGGGGGTTTATTGTTCATGATAATCTGAGTATATTAAGTTGATTATTGATTGATTTCATAAAGTTTCCTAATTGGGTAAAGATTGCATGCGTTTGATGTGACATCTCCATAATTTGCTATTTCGGGTAACTTGTAAAACGGACGGATTTCGGAATAAAATTGGTTTGAACGGGCGAACGTGGGAAAAACGGGCGAACGTGGCTCAAACGGGCGAACGTGGAACAAAATGTGGGAAAAACGGGCGAACGTGGCTCAAACGGGCGAACGTGGAAATGGGAAAACCACATTCGACCATCTGATGTCCGGAATGAGATTTTTGATGCAAAATAAGTGTTTTATGCTTGAAACTTATGTGTTAAACTTATGTGCATGACTAATTGATGTAATGGGTCACCAACGGGATGTCGGGTCGGTCTGGGATGTCCGGTTAACGTTTAAACACACTTTTTAACACACGTAGTCAAGATCTGGACAATCGGGGACTAGTTAGCCTTCGGGTTAGTAGTCATCACACTTATGTAAACTCATTGATAGGTTGTCATTAGTTGGGATTATCATACACGTGTTGGAATTCTAGTTATCAGAAGACGCACTCTAAGGTGAGTTTCACGGCCCCACTCTTTTACTGGTTTTACATTTTCGGGGGAGAAAACATGCTGTGTTCTTTAAACGTGTTTCAACTATGTTTTCATAAAAGGCGTTTCAACTAAGTTTTCATGAAAGGTGTGTCAACTACGTTTTGGTATTCATGAATTCATTGGGTTTTGGAGTATTCATTATGTTTTCATGTATTCATTATGTTTTAGAGTATTCATTATATTACTATGCGATCTTTGGAAGTCCCGGGGAGAACCATGAATGTGCGGGGATGCACAACGGGGGAAATGTGGATAGCGCTATTTGGGCTTGACCCGCCCCACTCGTCGACTGGAGGTCGGACGGGTGCATATTGTCTCTTAGGTATTCAGTATTCAGTATGCAGTATTCAGTATTCAGTATTCATTCGGGCACGTATTCAGTATTCACAGTATTCGAGTCCAGTAATGGTTTTCCAATCGCAGTAGTAACAGGTATTCATATGATTTGCATGCATGTGGTCTGGATTGATCATGGGTATTCATTTGGGAGTTAGTGTTCATTGGAGTCGGTATTCATTAAAAACCTGTGAACTCACCGGCATTATTTGCTGACGTTTTTAGCATGTTTGTCTCAGGTCGCTAAGGTAGCAGCTGTCGATAGGCGCACGGAGTCTCACGGCGTCTAGGATTCATGTGCATCTCATTTAGTATTTTCAGACTTTCGTACTTTTGATTTCGTGTTGTAATAAAGTTTTACGCTTCCGCAGCGATGGATCGTTTATGAAAACTTAATGGTTTGCTTATGTCATTTTTTTTATGTATCATATAGATGTCGTTTATTGTGACCGTTGACTTGGATCCTGGTGTGTCACGCACCTCGCGGTAAAACCCCGCATGTGGAAATTTGAGGGTGTGACAGTCATCATCGGAACCACCACAAACATCGGACAACACCCAACCCGGAAACAAAATATCTATCATAATCCCTCTCAAACTCTGCTGCCTATCACCGGCCGTGTCCTCAGTGTGTGGATCTGAGCAAGTGATTGCAGTATTGTTGTTGTTATTGTGACAGAGAAAGACATGGTTGTTGATTTAAAAGAGTGAGGTATGTAAAAGTTTTGGAAATATAAAGCAGGTGCAAGGGTACTGTCCATTCGTTTCTCTTTATACTATAATATAATAATATTAGGGAAGGAACTGTATGTAAACAGGTATAAAAGAAAAAGGAGTTGGGTTTTTTGATGGCAACAAAATTCAATCACCTGTTGTGCCACTTTCACTCCATGTTTCTCTCTCTACCAGCTTCTCACAACACCAGTCAAATAGCTCAGCAGCAGGGATCCGTGAGGTATAAAACGAGAACACCAGCTATCGTAATATTAGCTTCGTTTGATACGGTTAATACGAGTAGTATAAGCGTGCATAACTAAAGTAGGCCGGTTCATGATAGAAAGCATATATGTTATTAAACAAAGCTGATGGATATAGAGTTAACGTTAGTTATTGTATAACTTTTCCATATTATCACGCAAATAAGACGACATTGGTACTTAGAAAAGCAATCATTAGACCGTAGAGCCATTAGTCGTATGTGAATACTAGACAACCTACTTCACATATAAAGCTCAACACTAAGAAAATATATGTAAGAATATGAAGCATGTTACCTTTATTAGTGAAATAACTTGCCTCTCACCACTAAGCTTGGACATTAGGCCTTCGGCGTTTGGCCCATAGGGTATAATACGTACATAATGTATGTTGGGATTTCTTTTAACGATTAACAAACATTCGAGATGTAGGCAAAGCGATTTAGGCAAACCAACGACACCGGCCGATATGTAACTATTAAGATGATAAAACATTAGACACAATATTTAGCATAGATGTACTCATATAAGCATGTGATGACATTATATTAGGAGATTGATTTTTTTATGTTTATTGAATAATTGTGTATTTACTCTATTGCCTTTATAATTAAATTAAAACTTTGCCACGCAACAAGAAACCCCCCCCCCTTCTTACATATTTTGGCCTTTGTACAACAACCCTTATATATATATAGGATCCGGATATTTTGAGAACTCGTGTGAGTTGCGAGAACTTGAGAACTCATCTGGACCAATCAAAATGTGACACATCTTCATTTTTGTAATATTTTGATATACTTTAGTAGGGGTTAACAAAGTCATTTTATACTATGCTGGATGGGTATTTTAGTAATTTACAATATCAAATGATTACTCCTTATCAAGTTGTAATCTCTCTCTTTATTAATTTGATCATCTGGATATTTTTTTGTGTTCTCTCATCTTCTCTCTCTTTCTATCTTCCTCTCTCACACACTAATTCAAATCCAGAAACAATCGATCAAACACACACACCTCTCTTTCTCTATCCCCTCATCTGATGAAGATAAATAAGCTCCCTCATAAAATTTCTAGATCGAAGGCCAAATCTGTATCAATAATGGTGGTTATTGGCTTAATAATGGGGGAGGTGAGTAGGTGACGAACAAGATGAACAGATCTGTGGTGGTGATGGTTGTTCGCTCGTTCGATGATGGCTGTTCGTTTGATGAATATAACCCCACAAGATGAACAGATCCATCTGGTAAGATTTTATTATTATTATTATTATTATTATTATTATTATTATTTATGCAGCATGGGTTTTTAATGAGTATCATTTATGCTTAAGATATATTATTATTATTATTATTATTATTATTATTATTATTATAATAAAGAAGGAGACACATTAAGATTTTAAGTCCATTTCATTTTTTTTGAATGACCAAGATGAACAGAAAGCTCTGCTAAGATTTTATTATTATAGATCTATTTATGATATGTGTTATGCTCTCGAGTTATATTTAAGGAAGATCTAAGATGAAATAGTTTGAAAGACGTTGTATAACATATGAACTAGTTTTCGATTCGTTCACAAATTGTTTGTTATGTGTGAATGTTTAATGTGATTGACCTAATCTGTTCATGTTTTTATCTGTTAACGTTAATATTCAGCCTAAATTAGTCCGTTATGATCGTGTTATAGGGTCCTTGTGTTATATTGAGAATGCTGTTATCCTTTCATATTAAGCAATTTAGTACTTAATTGATGGAATTTGTTTGATGCTAGTAGAGTTTACTAGATTTGATTGTGTGTATAATAGTGATTGTTATTGTTAAAGGACAAAACGATCACATTAAGTTACTGTAAGAAAATTGAATGTAGACCTACCTACACATATTATAACTAGTTCAATTCAATCACGTTAAAGCATAATTTGTTATGATGTGTGGTTATCGGCTTAAAATGATGTTGGTGCTTTAAGGTGTTTGAAAACATGAACAATTGTTATGATGTGTGGTGGAGTGTTTATATACTATATTTGTTAGTTATGTTTTGAAGTGTTCAAAAGATTTATGGCATTTGTAACTATTTGTTTCTTTTTCTATGGGTTTTTACACTGGTGTAAATTCCTAGATTGTGGAAATAATTTCCATTAAATAAGTTCCTTTTTTAATTCATTTAAGTCAAAACGTTTTGTATGTGTTATGGGGGTGTTTACACCAATGTATATGGAAACTAAAATATGTGATATGTATTCAAGAAGATATGTACAGGACATTTAACTACAAATAAGAGTTTGGATATATGCAAGGAAAGTAAACGAGTGTGTGTAGTATATCAATTTTTATTTATCGTTATATCAAAACATGAAGTTAGATGAGCAATAATTGTGTGCAAGTGATCTCCTAAGTGTTTTGATTTTCTTCATGTTTCAATGTAGACAAAGCACTTTGTGAATATTTTGTTGGCGGAGAAAAGAAGTTCTATGGCAATTTGGATTTAGCAGAATTCTCATTTTGGGAAACTCGATGATTTGCAAGTAATCTTCTCACACTATATATACAAGTGAATTTGGAACACTAGGAATTGTAAACTTTGATACAAGTAGAAAAAGGGTCGGGGGCCTAGTTCTTTGTTTTAAAAAAAGCGCGCCTGAGTTTGCCGTAAGCAAGAGAGGCATCCCTTTCGACCGTCTGAGCGACTTGTTTTCTTTTCTATAAAACCACCACATTACACACTTATTATTATTATTTTTATTATTATAAAATTACCACATTACACAACTATTTGTTTTCTTTTTTTACACCGATGTAAGTTGTTACATATGTGTGATTTAGTGCTTATTTTTACTAGTTTACACCAACGTAAAAACAGGTTTTTGATTTCGTGGTTTTATTAAATTTGTTATGTGTGATTTGCTAGAATGCATCTGATATGTGATATTTTTGTTTTCACAGTTTTGAATGAAGCACTAAGAGAGGAAGTCAACCCTCTTAAACTTGAGGCGGGTCAACCACCACTCCTTAACGCGGGTCAGCTCAAAACCTAGCTTCATGGACTTCAACTAAATATTAAAAACAAGCATAAGGTACAGCTATATTATCTTGTAGATATATACGTGATGTGGGAATGTATACAAATGTCGGTAAAGATTGTTCTTGAGTAATATCTATGCAAATATGAGCTGTTTTTGTACGGGCCGGGTCAGGTTTATGGCTTGTTCTAGAGAGTGGTGGTTTATGTGAGTTGTGCAAATATTATGGCTATGTTATTGTTGCCCCTATGTAATTGTAATTTTTATACAATTTTTGTTCAAAGTTTTTTAGGTTTTTTATACATTGATGTAAATTTGGCCATGCCTTTCAAAGGTGATGATGGAGATCAAGGAAATGAAGAACAACTGGTTGCTTACATGATATTTTTGGTGCAAGTTTGATCTTTGATCTTTTTCACACTGATGTAAACTGTTTTTACACTGATAGCTTCAATTGTAGTACCCTATTTAAATAATCAACATTAGCAATATGTGCATATGTATATGGGTATACATGCATATATTAACAGGTATACACATAAATATAATTAACTAAAAGAAATCTCATTAAACTTTTAAATATACATAACTAACTAAATATATAAAACTTTAAAATAATTAAGTTTAGAAAAAAATATAAAAAATGCATTGTAGATATTAATTATAGGTAAATTTCTTTTAAAAACCTCAGCTGCATCAATTTGGTAGAAAACACATCATATTATATATCTATGTGATATGAACATCTATGTTAATAACAACAAAACTCCCTAATTTGAAAGGGTTCTTTTTAACAATGTTTAAAAAAAAAAAAGATAAACACAATAATTTTTTACACTTTAGTCAAAGATAAACAAAATTTCCTAATTTAAAGGGGTGGGAAAATCATCAATTTCAAAATTTAAACCATGTGTTAACCTACTAAAGTTTAACAAAATTTCATAATTTAAAGGGGTGGGAAAATCATGAATTTGAAAATTAAACCATGTGCTAACCTACTATAGTTTATTCTACAAATACATACTAATGCACACCTATTTCACTTGCTAAAATACATAGGCATGGATGCTGAATTCAAAAGTTGAAGCTTCTAATGTTGGCAATTTGTTAGTTTATGGTTTTTATTCGTCCCATTTTACTACTTATACGTTTTTATACATATCTTAATCATTTAAGTGTTAAATTCTTGGTTTTGTATATTCATTTAGATGAAAAACATACGGAGATGAACAAACCAATAGCCATACACGCGTCTAAAGTAGAGTCTAAGGTTGTATTTATTAATGTTTAATTTTTTAATATTAACATGGTTGTTATTTTATGTGGTATATTGTATGTGTTTTATTGCAGGATAATGGTGATAACAGTGTTGAGATTATTTGCTATGGTGCAATGTTTAGTCCCTACAAATCTGATCTTCAACATGAATTTAGTGAATAGGTAATATCAACATTTATTTCATCTTCTATTAACTTGTTTATTAAATATTTTTAATTTATTTTAAGGATCAGATGCATGAAATTAATAGGAAGAGATTCAAGAGGCTCTCTTAATGAAAATGGAGTCAAGTTATTGATCTAGACAGTTCTGATGAAAATGACAAAGAAGACATATTTGATGACACTTTAGATAGGAGAAAATGGAGGAAACTCATCCTCACCAAAAGATGTAATAATCAAACATGGAGATATACAAGAAATTTCAGTGATCGTTCTTGATGACCAATGGTGGGTAGACAATATAGACGAGATCATGCAGACTTGGAACGTGTATGACTAAATTGATCTCATGATTCAAGTAGTTCGCTAGCTTTTATTTTTCTCAACTTTTATGTTTATTAATACTTATTTGTCCTTTCGTATGTTACTTTATTTTATAAAATGTTTCTTAAAATTACTTTACAATTTAAATGTTAAATCTTTTTAGTTACTAGACATGTGTAACGTTTATGACGTATATTCACCGCAATGATGCTACAATAAATACTATACGAATTTAAAATAAGTACCAAAATAAAAAGTGTCACTCCCGCCGCATCACACGGGTTTCCTACTAGTTCAAGAAAAATGATGAGTCACTCATTTAAAGAGTTGTTAGTCAACAAAGTTTGCTATGTGGGCCATTCAACATCTGTTGAGTTCAAAACAATCTTGTTCAACAGATGTAACTTACCTCTGTTACTTTAAATTTCAGCCCCAAAATTTGAGCTCCAAATTCAAAATTTAAAATCAGAACCCTGGTTTTTCAAAGGCCTTAGGTTTTTCAATTAACGACTATGAATGAAAAATGTTTTAGTCTAATTATCTCTCTATTTTCTAATCTGGTTTCCATCTATTTTCTTTGGCCAACAATTAATTTGTTGGAACCACATCACATGTTAATATGGAAACATGTGAACGTGGATAATCCACTACTACCAATACTATCAACTAAATACTTACCTAGGAATTAAAGAACATACAATGCATGCATAAAATAAAATAACCAATGACTAAGTTGTAACGTCCCGTTACCTTCTAGAACATTAAAACGAATTTAATAATAATAGAATATATAATTCGCATAACGATCTCAAGCTATTAACAATAATATCTCGTCAACAAGAGATATATTTCTATTCGTTAATTAGTTAAACCATTTAAATACACTAATAAAGTGTCGAAAATAATAATAACACGTTTCAAGTGATGACGTGGTAAATGACGGACGCTTAGCAAACGTATAAATTAGATGCGACTATAAATATATATAACTAGTCCAAATACTGGATTTTAGTCGGGTTATAAATAAAATAAATGTTACAAATATTTAAACTACTAAACGAATTTAAATTTAAAAACGAGTCGGTATCTAGTTCGTTTAAGCAATAACTTCCCAACTAACTTAACTACCAAATCCTAACTATTTAAACACCTTATCTTTATCTTTATCTTCCTCCTTCATTTCTTTACAACTCCAACCCTAGCCTCTATCACCTTGAGCCTCTTTCTCTTTTCTGCACTCTTACTCCACACACACACACACACACCATGCCTGCAATAAAAGACTAATAGCTTTCCACCTTACTTCCTCTCTTTCCCTCAAGACCGCCGCCAGCCCCTTTACGGCCACCTGACGCGGCGGCGCCGCCACAGCGGACCACCCCTATCATCCCTCCTTCTTCTCCCTCTCAATAACCTACAACACATTAAAACCCTCTCCCTCTAGTCCTGCCATCGGACTTGAGTACCGATTGAACTCGTCTCAACAACAACAACCAACACCCGTCCTCTCTTTCTCTCTCTCTAACACAACTCCACCTCCCTCTCATCCTCCCTTTTATGCCGCTGCCGACCTCCATATTACTTGGTGGCGGCGGCGCAGAAGTTCAGTGGTGGTTCTGATTTGGTGGTAGTTATGGTTCGGACAGGCACATCAGGGTATTTGGGTTGACTTGGGTTGGGTCTTGATTCTTGGTTTTCCTTTCGAGTTTATAATTCAGCTATTTGGGTTTGGTTTGGTTCGACGTAGCAGGTGGTTCTGGTCCGATGGTGGTATCGGGCTCGGCAATGACGACGATGACCGGTGGTGATGTTGGATGGTTAGTCTCAGTTTTTGATTTGTTGGTCTCCTTTCGGGTCAGATTCGTTTCGGCTGGGTTTGGTCAAGCCGCTTCAACCAAGTTTAGATTGGGTCAAATGTTGTTGAACACTTTTTGACCAGGTCAAACCTGGTCAACAGTGGTCAAAGCTGGTCAACACGAAAGCTGGGACTGATTATTTCCGTTTCGCGAGTATATTGGGGAGGTATAACGCAAGCCACACTCTTAGTTCATTTATTTCGGATTACCTTGTATACATATATATAAATCATGAAAACTTAGACGAACCGAACCGACTTGCATTTATAAAACACTTAGGGTTCTATTGAGTCGACAAAAGAAAATGGTTAACACTTATGTATGTATGCTTGTGTAGTTATGTTACGAACTATTGAAATGTTGTAAGTGTTACTACGAAACATATGTTGGTATGTTATAAACAAATATATTAGTTGGCGAAACCTAACTTTGAATGCTTATTTTAACTAGTCGTTTTACTACTCTATTTTTGAAACATTAACTATTAACTAAACTATACTTACACAAATTAATGTAACGACTATCTTATGATTCATACGAATTGTCAAAACATCGCACTATATGTATATGTATTACTTATCAAAACTCTTAGTTATCGCTCTCTATAGTCTTAATCACTTTAGCCATTTGTAGCGTATAAACTTGGTTAAATTGTGTTGGGTTGGGTTTGGACAATTGATGTTTTGAAATAAAATAGATGACTTGCGTTGTCTGGTTTCTTACAAAAACAGAGGAAACACTGCCCAAATTTTTATAAAATATAAGAAACATATTTGACGCATGGTTTCGTGTAAATAAAGCTACATTTTACTAATAGATTCCACCCAAACATTACTTCGTCATAATATATGGACACACATGCTATCCAACTACGAAGCGAGTTAACGTTCGACTCAAGCTACGCAAATATTATTCCTTTATCCAAAATGTGTTTTTAACAATAACTTCAAATCAAGACATTGAATGATATATTAGAGCATTATTTTAAGTAACAATACATACACATATATTTTTGTGAAACTAAACCAAGTTACTATCGGTTCGTTAAGTTATACACATTTAAAGACACGTATTATTTACAATACGAGTCTAGGTAGTTGGATAAACTATCTTTAAAACCAAGAAATAAAATAAGCTCGTTTGCATTAGAATTTAAGACATTCTTTACTTGTAATAGGATACAAGGGATTCAGTTAATCCAGCTTCAGACATTGTTTGCTATTCTTTCATAATGCACTTCAGGTGAGTTCATACTTGTTCCCCTTTTTATTCTTTATTCATTGGGGCTCAACATGTACCACTATCAAAACTTAAACGATTTCATATTCTTAAAACTATTATACTCAATCTAAATGCTACTATGCTATGCTAGAATTCAAAGTCTTACATACAAATGTACGATTAGTTAACAACCCACCTTACATGTATAGCACTATAGGTTGACACGCCGCCCCCTTTATGGGTCATGATAAGAAGACGTCTTTTGTGTTATCGAGTGTTGTTTCCGTTTGTATGGTTCTACATGCATATGCCTATAACATGATGATTTGAGTAAAACTTTTTTATACTATGTACGTAGGTCAAAACTAGTATGCTCACCAATACTTTATGTGTTGACGGATATTTTATACATGTTGCAGGAAAAGCTTGATGAGACGATACAAGAAACATCACTTAGGATTCGGCCTTAGAAACAAACGAAACAATCTTTATTTTACTTCATGTTCAAGTTAATGTATTTTTCTCATGAACAAATTGTATACTTGTTGAATCTTAGATACGAATGAAATCTATTTTAATCTATTGTCACAATTTAGTGTTATGAAGTCTTTGAACAATCTATCACAAGTCTCACCTCGATGTTTCCGCCATCGGTTGGGGTGTGACATAAGTGCAGATCATGGGTAAGATTGTAAACGTGGGCACATATTAATCCATCCCACTCAAATACACCTTGTCCTCAAGGTGGATGCCACTCGGTTAACCCAGGAGAAGTCGGTTCATTTCCATCATGGAATACAACCCAACTAGTTAAATTTATCGCCTAATTACTACCGACCTTAGAGTTGCAATTGTCATGATAAATCTGAATTTTCTTTTGATAAGAAATAACCTTTCCCATGGCATTAGCACCAATCCAAACTTCACCTACATGTCGCGGCTCACAAGTGTTTTCCATTCCCTCTCCATATATTGGATCATGGTAACCATAAAAACCATGAAACACCAACATCAATGGATTATTTTTGGCAGCATGTATCTTGGGTTGGGAGCATGAGCTTGGTTGTCGATGTTGTTGAATTCCACAAAATGGACCGCAAAGGATCTGTGTTGCTCGTTGAGAGACCGGTTTCAGTGCGGTTGTATTTGGAGGTGTGGTCACAAACAACACAGATGAAGGTGCTGTTTTGGTGGCCGGTTTGGTTTTCGGTGGCGGTTTGGCAGTTTGGGGTGGTGTGGCGAAAGCCAGTGGTAGCGCGGTAGCGGTAATTGATGGTGGCGTCGGAGACGGTGGTGGTGTGGCGGCCAAAACCGGTGGTGGTGTAGAAAAAATGGGTGAGGTTGCCCATCTCTAAGACTCGTTTCTTAGAAGATCCATCATCTCAAAAAGCGTTGACTCGATTCGAGCCATGTGGTTTCAACAAATTAATTGTTGGCCAAAGAAAATAGATGGAAACCAGATTAGAAAATAGAGAGATAATTAGACTAAAACATTTTTCATTCATAGTCGTTAATTGAAAAACCTAAGGCCTTTAATAGGCTTACAACCATCCTAAAAAGAAGCAACTAAGAAAACATGTTAATATGGAAACATGTGAACGTGGATAATCCACGAGTTTTTTTTTGCCAAAATAGTATGTTTTCCAAAATAGTTTGTGCCTTTGGTAGATGTCAGACCCGATTTTTGGAATTTGGAAGACCCGCAATCTTAGATTGCGGGAGTGAGGATGTGGCATGCCATCGTGGACGACATTGCACCATGGACGACATTGCACACGAGATGAAGGCAGACGTGGACGAGTTGTACCACCTTTTGTAACATCAGTCCCGCAATCTAAGATTGCGGGAGTCGGGGCTTGTATTTTTTGACTGGCAATTCGATATAGATGATATAGATATTATATATATAGGTGTTATGAATGATATTGTATGTTACAACATCTACACATACATTACCACTTTAATATCATTTACCCTATTAAATTTACCCTACTAATTAATATGGCATCTCTAAACCCCGGTGCTTGCAATAATCCACTTCTTTGGGCTCAACCACAACATTGTACTACAAAGCTGTTTGAAGGAAATGACGAAGAGGGTTTATTGGATTGCAGACGGGGTGACCAACCATTTTAGGGGGCGATTGGCGAGCATCCGTTAGATCCACGCATTCAAGAATTGGTGCGGATCGCTGGTTTTAGTGTAGTTCTTGAGTGCGGATACCGCAAAATTGACCGGGGGCTAATATCTGCCCTTGTTGAAAGATGGTGTCCTGAGACCCACACGTTTCACCTAAGAATTGGTGAGGCCACGGTGACGTTACAGGACGTTAACGTCCTAATGGGTCTGCGGGTTAATGGTGCAACGGTCTCAGGACCCGAATTCAGCATGAGAGATGATGCAGAACAGGTAGAGTATGTCACAGAAATGTTGGGTGTAGAAAGTGAGCCCCGCAATTTCCGCGGAAACACTTTGGAATCCAGCATAATTGTAGAAAAAATAAAGGCTCCGTTACCCGTTGACGCCAATGAGGTCGAGATCACACGACGCGCACGATGTGTGATCTTAATTATTTTGTTATTTTGTCTCTTTCCCGACACAAACAAAGTTTTGTGTTGTTGTCATTTTTACCACATTTGTTGAATATTCATCAATGTGAGAGGTTGAGTTGGGGGAGTGTTGTGTTAGCATGGTTGTATCACAACTTATGCAAAGCAGCAGTAAGGACCACAACCACGGTGGCAGGTCCTATGTTTTTGTTACAACTGTGGGCCTGGACCAGAATCCGGGTATTATCCCCCAGAATTAAACCCCAGTTCCCGGCTGGAGTTCCATTTGGTGTCCTGTAAGTATTCTGTGATGCCTACATAATATTTAGTAAAACTTGTTAATTTAACTAATGATTGTTTTTATAATTATATTTATAGTTGGCGTGTGAGACATGACTTTACGGAGACCGCGTCACACTCCTTACGCCAAATTCGTTCAGAGTTACAAAATCTTCATGAGGAGTCGGTAAGAGTTAATCTACATTGTGTTACTAGTTAAATTTGTACCATGTGTTAATAATAATATTTTTTTTGTGAACAAGTTTATTTGGCGACCATATGAAGAAGCGTTTGCGTCTTTGCCGGATTACTGCAAAGACGGGGAGGATTCATGGTGCTATGAGTCTTACATTGTGTGGATGCATGTAGTTGAATACCACTCACCATCGAGGGTCCTTAGACAATTCGGGTTCTGTCAATTGAGACCTCAGGATCCTCCCCTTACCCCTGAAGTCCACCAAAAATTGCATGAAATGAAGCGTACCGGGAGAAGACGCACAAACTGGACATATCAACATGCCGACTATATCTCTTCCTGGGATAATCGCAGAGCTAATAGGGTGGACGGGGAACGGACGATAGTTCCTTCCGTGTCTCCAGATTACATGACTTGGTATTTGGAAAACACGGTTGGATACGTCACCAACCCGATGAATAATCCAGTACCACAAACTGGATCTCGAGATCATGGGTCGATTACCGCACTAATGGTTTATATATCACTTTAATAATTATGAATTACTTTATAATGCGAAAAACTATTTTAATATTTGTTTTTTTAATATTATTGCAGCTGGAAGGGTATACCGAGATACATCGTCTAGCGGCTCGGTATATGGCAAGCGCTCCTGCAGAACTCAGAGACATTCAAAACACTGCCAGCTCAGTGTTGTCTTCAATTCACGAAGGAGATCGCGTGAATTATCCTTCATGTCTTCAATTCGCGAAGCGGAGACGTGTTGATTATGACGAAGCAGGGCCGTCAACACGTGATGATAATGACGAAGCAGGGCCGTCAACACGTGATGATAATGACGAAGCAGGGCCATCAACACTTCCAGATACTCCCTTGTATGATGATGTGGACTATGCTGAGTTATTAAGGCTGCTTTATGATGATGATGATGATGAGAGTGTTAGTTTTTCAGGGGCTATTTCATTCACATCCATGTTAGGGGGGTCATTCCACAACACTCTGGGGTTCATACCTGATGTGTGAAAATGTGTATTAAATAAATTCGGGTCAAGTTTTAAAAATGGATAAACCCGCTAAACCACACACTAACGGCAAGTGTACCGGTCGCAGTGTAGCAGAGCAAGTAAGTCCGAGTATCGAACCGTGGACACAATATGGCGACTCTCGGTACTAGACCTCTATCGACTTCTAGCCTAGCAAATTAGATTTTTGTGATTTTTATATTAATTAATTACTAAATTAAATAAATTAAAAGACTTAAATTAAAAGATAGCAGAGGATCACTAATGAGGGAAATCAGAGATGGGAAAGACAACCACCTAGGTATCAAATCAAACTAATGAAATTGGAACTGCCCCGGCTTTGAAAACTATGTTGGCAATCAGGATCTTATAATATTCACCCCTAGTATCCTAGTGGCTCCCGGATCATTTACCAAGACTGACCGAAAAAGAATCCTAAAGGCTACTAATCACACTGATTGGTTAGATCACCTCTCGGTCTCACTAACTATGCTAAAGTACTCGCTAGACTGGTTTAGATTTCTCACTCTCCAATCACAATACACCCTAAAGTGCAAGGAGTAACCTGTAAAGTCAATCTATGACACAGATAAGCAAATAATACTAGAGAACCTAGGAAAACCTGATCTCTCAGCGTTTCTAGCCTAAACCTCTAGCACCAAAGACAAACCTGACTACATATCACCTCTCGGTCTCAAGAGTAAGAAGAATACTAATTACCTCTAAACTCACAGTCAATGTTCCTATGGAATTTAGGCCTAAAACCATATAGTAAACTACAAGCACAAAGCAAGTAATTCTAACAAGTGTCCAAACATGAAAGACATTCACTAAGACATTCGTGGAACATTAAAAGATCATAAATTAGTAAAAAGTACGCACACACATCATAGAATCATAAACAAGTTTCTTACTAAAACATAAATCCAACTATAAAATCCAAAACCGAAACATAAACTGAAATCAAATAGTCATCATCTTCAACCTAGGTGGCCACTAATGTTTTAGCCAAACATAATAGTAGTGGAACAAGATAAAAACATAGGTTCAAAATATAGCAAAGTCATGGTACCAATAATTATAAACACAAAGTAAATAAAATATAAACCAATATTTGCAGTGATTAAACCCGAGCCTTCAATACTTGAACCCCGCCTTCCTCTTCCAAAATTATCCTATCTTGTGGCTGTTGACTGTTCTTTGATAATAATCTGTCCCTTCGGCGCTGTATAGGATGTTCTCCTCAATATAATATGCCTCTTTGAATAATATCTTCCTCTCCTAATATGTCCGCCGCCTTTTTCAATCCCTTCCTGTTGGTTTAGGTATTATTTATTTTTATAACTAAAATTTTGGGCTTTCACAACTTAGGGTCACGAGACCCAAGTAAAATTTGTCCTCACTTATTATTATTACTAGGTTGGAGACCCGCGGGTATCCGCGGTGCAAACCATAGAAAATTAAAATTTATAAAGTTAAAAAGTATAATTAAATTAAATGTTTTAACAATATGGTAAAGTTGAACAAAATATTCTAGGTTTCAATAATGACGTAAGTTTGGCATGTTTCGTTTTTTCAAAAATATTGAATCTTAACTAAAAAAAAATTATAATTTAAAATTCGTCAACTAATTAAAAAACACAATATGGTAAATAATTAAGAATTAAATAACCATTCAAAGTAATCAAATCATACCATTGTATTGAAAAAAAATAAACCAAAGATTATGTCAAACACAAAACTATAATATCAAAAAACCAAATCCGGAAATAAAACATAAAAGATTACTAAAATAAAAAATTAACAAAGCCAGCGTTCTGCAAAGCCTTCTTATGCTTTCTTCCATCAAAATGTGCGTTCAAGTTTGGTTGACTGGTACATTGGACATGACATAGACCACAATAGAACATATCATGGCAGTTAGCATGTGCAACCTATAAAAAAATCAATACAGATAAAAAGGTATTTAATTTTACGTACTATAAGTATATATCATGAAACAACACTGCTGAAGCTCGCTGGACTTCCTCCTCTAGCCAGGTCAGCTTCAATTGACCATTCTAGACATATACGCCTACAATAAAATGTAAAAATAAAATAAAATTAGAGTTTACCTCAATTTATTCATTTTCTTCTCAAGAAACCTCAAACTAAGAGCGCGTTAAATAACATGTCATTTATGGGTGTTTACATATTTATATTATAAATGCGTGTGTGTGAAGTGAATTAGGAGATGATTAAGAGATGCACAATTGAAATGATGAAATTGCATCGCCTGGGGTAGAAATCATGTTTGTTTTACCAAGAAAAGCATATGTGTGCTAGACAGACATATTGGCATATTTACCCATAAATGGGTTGAAATTAACGCATATAGATAGCAACTGTGCTTCTCACTTTTGACTTCTGAGGTCAAACTAATTTAATTGGACATTTGGACCATCAAAATTGCATCAGCTTCCTACAGCCCATACCTTAAGAGCGGTTTTTATAAGTATGATCACATTGATGTAGGGATAAGGGCATAATGCAAGCTACTGTGTAGGCATGAATAACAGGGCAGTAATCCATTCTAATCTATATTCTAGAATTGAACATTGTAATGAAAATGAAGCCCATAATACTTTCTGAACATACATATATTAAAATAAATGATATTAAATGAACTTGAACAGTTGAACTATAAAAACAAAAGGAATAATATGCAAAATTGCAAATATTTCTACTTGCTAGAGATGACTTGCTGCAATAGCCCTAACTGAACCAACAACACCCTCAAGAATTCTATAACGGTTTAATGAAGTGTATATGATACCGTCAATTTTGGAAATAATTTTGTATAAAAAAATAACATGTTAACATATCTTGCCTATAAGTAGTATACTATTAGCCTACATTGTGAAAACCAAGCTCATAAGAAATACCAAGCGGTTAGTCTTCATCCGAGCACTAATAAATACTTTGAATATGATTATGTTGTTGTCATGGCCACCGCATGGGAGCCACGACCCATCGGAAGTACCATGTAGACCTCCAACATATTGTTTCTCTTGTAGAGAACTTGCATAACAAAAGACGTTAATCCGTCATGAGGAAATCAAAGTATGATCCAGTGTTTTTTAACCCGGACCAAACCAGCTGGGCCAACCGGTTGAACCGGGATTCGGAGACATTGGTGGTCCGGTCAACTACATTGGCCTGTTTTTAAATTGAACCGACGGGTTTTGTAACATTGTGATGGTCACAAGATCGAACTGACAATCTCCATAAAACGAATAAGATTAGATAATTGTGACTTACCAACTCACCCAAATTGAAATTAATGTTAGGCTACTAATAGAATAATATGTACCTTCATTTTCATTTTAAGATATATAATCAGAATACAAATAATTAGTAAGAAAACAAAAGTTTGTCACCATTTTCGATAACTATATTGCTACAAGCAATAAAAATGTGAAGGTACGTTGCTATTAACCATGGTAAAATTGGCGGTAGCAAAATTATTACCTGAAAAAATGGAGCCAGATTATCCTATCATGATACTTCGTCTTCTTACCAATTAGATTCAAGTCAATTGTTGAGGCGTTACTTGCAAGTATACAATTTAGAGAAGATTTTTTTTTTTTCTAAATCATAATATATTTGTTGCTTCATTGTTGAGGCGTTACCTGCAAGTATACAATTTAGAGAAGATTTTTTTCTAAATCATAATATATTTGTTGTTTCATAGATGTAGAAATATCATGATTTTTTTTAAATCATAATACATTCTCAACAACAGCCTGTTTGTCATAGATGTAGAAATATCATGATTGAATTTTTTTGTAAAAAAATTCATAATTCTCAAAACTAAATGGGGCATACAAATTAAAATGGACACGTTAAATACCTCAATCACCACATCCACATCTTTAAAGCCTTCATAGTCAAGAGCACCCTTGAGACGACAAATAGTTTTCTCAAACATTTCTTGAGTCAACTTACCTTTGTTTACGCTGCTTGTCAAATTGGCTGTACAAGGACAATAGATATGTTAATATGCAAACAACCTACAAATATATTAACAGCAAAAGGCCAAACCTTTGACTCTGCCTAATCCAGCATCTAGGAACTTTTGATTGACTGCATTCAAGATAACTTGATACCCTTAGAATTAAAGTAGTTGCTATTCCAGGCCCCATTAGACCTCCTCCAAGAATAGCGGCCTTTTTTTATTTGTCTTGGTTTCAAACCAAGATTAGTGACATCAGGTACCTGTTTAACACACAAAATGAGATTTAATCTTACTCGATTGACAAGGTTGACCTTTTTTTCTGATTTGGCACTTGAAATCGTGTTATCCTAGGTGATTATCTTAAATGGCTTTTCTGACCTACACTAAGTTAGTTACCTGGTATATAATTCATGACAAAGTTGGTTAACTTTTTATGCAATTAGCCCATAATTCTATTATAGAAAAGTCATAAAAAAATAAAAGTAGTTGTAAATTTGTAATATCATGCAATAGGGGCTTACCTATTTCTAATCAAATTTGGGTTGAGTACAAATGTTTAGACTGCACGACCATAGTATAACCAACAGATTCAGACAATTTTAGGCTTTTAGATATGTAATCAAACTCAAATACAATGAAATGAAACACATTTCGAACTATTTCATTTTGTCATCTTTTTGTCCCTTAGCTGAGCAAATAATTCCAATGAGAACCCACAAACTTAATAATAAAAAAGTAGTTGGTCCTATATATATTCTAACATGTGTGTCCTCAAAACAGGATCATTAACCATCAATTCTCAGTTGTTTCTTCTTAAACAGAAGTACAATTTAGAATAATTCTCAATATTATGAAGCTAAAGATACATAATATTGAATCAAAATCAAGTTAAATAGAAGACAACTACTTTGAAAATGTGAGCACGACATACATTCATATGTAAGATGGGATACAAAAATATTTATGAACTTACCATATTAGAAACGGCTCGATAACGCCGTATCAAATTTTGAGGATGAACACCATCTTCGATGAATGTCTTGACCTCTCTCAAGAACCCACCAGCAAGAAGAACTAAGGTAGTGGTTCCATAAGCAACCTGTCACATAATAAGCAAAAATTATATTATATAGTAAAGAGGCGGCCTCACATTGAACATCATACCTTGATACCAGCATAAAGAATAAGAGTGCCAAAGGCCTCACATTGAACATCTTCGACTACAATCAGAAGTGATTTTCGATCCGAAAACGCATAAAAATAGTAAAGAGGTGGTCCACATAGATAGAAACCGAACAAAAATGAACATTTGTAATAGCAACAAATATGTAGAGCTTTCATTATCAAAACAAATCAGTTAACAAACTACACCTAAACATACATCCACATAACTACAACCTATCAGCAAAATCCCAATTATAATAAATATAATCATCCGAATAAGGTTCGGTAGTATAGAATCAAAACTAAATTACAACAATCAGTTAACGATCATACAAAAAAAACTCTTTAAACCTAAACAAATCAATTAACAATCATATAAAAATTCCGTTATCGATGAAATAAAAAAATCGATACAAATGATTGAAAGCCATCTCAAAACATGTATAATACCTTTTGATCGGAGATTAGGGCTTGAATCGTTGGAGCGCCATTGCTTTGAATCATAAGTATAATACCTTTTGAAAATGTATCAATTTCTTTGAAAAAAAAAATTCGTTTCTGGCTAACCAATGATACCAAAGAGTCGTTGTAAACACTGTATATGATGCCTCTTTGCATTCAGAAATAATGAATAATAGACCAACCAACAGTCAATAGTTTATTTGCTTCTCCATTCAGAACATCTTTAAAAGGAATGAACCTGAAACCATACTCAAGACCTTCCCATCCATTAACATGCCTGAAAATAGTACCACGATAAAAACCGATTTTAAATTTATGCGCAACAACACTGTAGGGGTCCTTGTTTTCACAACCCTGAATTTGGATAGAACAACAACATCATCCTCATGAACTTGACAGTCAAAAACTTGTACCAAATAACCTTTAACAGAAGCCTGAATCTTATCACCCTGACAATAAACATAAACAAAAGATCAACATGAAATACAACAACTTTTTTAACATACACATATAACTATACGATATGATAAAGATAAGAGAACAACATTAACCTCGAACAAAATATATAAGTATAAACAATCACAGTTATGACGTTGCCTTCTCATCGATCAATACGAGTTCTATCTTAAAATTTTGATTCCATTAACATATGACTCCTACCTTCATATTCTACATATCTTTCATTGGGTTCAAATCACAAATAAAACTAAGATTATTGTTGTCAGCTTCCATTAACATGATTTCAAAATATTTATTTATTTATTTATTTATTTATTTATCTAGATGTGAGGACGATTAGGAGAAACTCTGTATCAATTTATAAGGGTTGAAGTGATACATATGATTACCACTGCAACATAATCAATGAAGCACGCTTCCCTATGCTAATTTAAAACTTTCCCTCTTAAAAGTTAAAAACGTAGGGGCATAACACATGCTTTTAAAAATTTTATTATTATTTATTTATTATCTAGATGAGATCATGGTACGCACAAAATCTATATAGAAAATAGAAAATTTAAAACTGATTTTATAGAGGGTTGTATTACATGTAAACCAAAACATCTGTTGACTTGTCTACAGATGTTTTAAAAACAACTGGCATACAATAAAATTTTCCAATTAAAAATAAGCATGTGCAAAATAAATAAACTAAGTTTCAAAATCGTAATCATTATATTTGTACTTTGAGAATCTATTTAAAAGAAATAAGTATCATTTTAACTAAAACTACAGTATTGAAAGGTATCATCATTTGACGATATATATTATTATTATTAAAATTAATAACAATATGAATATTCTCATGTTTAAACTTTTTAAAAATTTTATTGAAAGTTACTCAATGTACGTAATGTTTTGAAGAAAATAAATCAATTAGTTACAGATAAATCACTTGACTACTTATTCTTTGCCACTCAACCCTCTTAATGCAGAAAATCAAAACCACGCTTCCGTATGTTAAATTAAAACTTTCACTCTTAAAATTTTTAAAAGTTAAGGGCTTAACACATGCTTTTAAAAATTTTATTATTATTTATTTTTCTAGATGAGATCATGGTACGGACAAACTCTATAGAAAATTAAAAACTGATTTTATAGAGGGTTGTATTACTTGTAAGCCAAAACATCTATTGACTTGTGTACAGATGTTCTAAAAAACTATCACACAATACAATTTTCAATTAAAAATAAGCATGTGGGAAATAAATAAACTAAGTTTCAAAATCGTAATCATTAAATTTCCAATTGGAAATTACCACGTTCAACTGAGATATTTGTCAGATTCTTTATCAACATTTGATCATATTTTTAACAGATTTGAAGATAAAATAACCATCGGTTTCATCAAAGTCTTTAATTTAATCTATACAATATTTACAAACATATGTTGACTGTCAACAGACGTTTCAAAAGACTACCATGCCAATGAAACCTATTATTGAATTTCCATAATTTTACTGAAAACATACAATATACAAAATACAGCCCAAAAATCACCAAAGAAAACTGTTTACAAAAATAGAGGATACAAGTCTTCTAAAAAAACAACTACCGAAATCGCTACAAAGTTGAACTAAGACCAACTAATCTTGCAGAAAACTTGCAACTAAAGCTGAAAATACATACAAGTTGAACTAAGACCAACTAAAGCTTAAAACTTGCAGAAAACTTGTAACGTGTAGAGAATCTTGCCGCCCAATCTTGAATAGACAGACCCATATTAGTTTCTGTATACACCCATCAGTCTTGAAGAAATAATCTTGCAAAAACTACCACTCTTGAACCGTTGACAATGATACAAATAATATTTTTCTTTGATTGTAAGATCAACTTTCAAAGATCAACATACTCAAGGTGTTTCCTCATATACTCTGCTTGCTAATGTAACAAACAAAAACTTAGACGATTACGTTTCAACTACACATCTTGAAAACAAAATCAAGAAATAACAAAGTCAAACAACATAGCTGTTGACTAGTACACCAGTGGGTAGAAAAAAACACAGCAGTAAATGCAAACGGTTTTCTCAAAAGATAAGCGTAATGACGTAAAGCATAAACGCAATCAATGTCTTGCCTGACACCATCTCCGAAAACACTATAGTGTTATCCTTGATTGCTTGAGCTAACGCCTCTAGCCGGTAACCGTAAAATATTCACAAAAAATGTACATCAAGCAACACTCAAACTAATAAAGCACATAAGTTGCACACACAAAAACTTCCATGATTATTGCACAAATATAAATTTAATTTTTATTATTATGAATCGATTAAATTTGGTTACATGATTCTTGAATCCTACGACCTGAATGTAAGTGTGAGAGACACATTTATCAAACGCAGAACTTGCCTTTAAAAAAACAAAGACATACCTATCTTAAGTTTGATGCTGCCATTGTTAATATTTTTCTTGGATTGTAAGAATCTTCCAAAAATCAACATCTTTTTCAAACCCAATACTCTGCTTTCTAATGGAACAAACAAAAACTTCGACGATTATTGCACAGACGTAAATTTTATTTTTATTATTATAATCGATTAAAATTTGGTTACCTGATGCTTGAATCCATCGATCTAAATGTGAGTGTGAGGGAAAGCAATTGCTATGATTTAAGAAAGATTTAAAAATAATGAGAGAGAGAGAGAGAGAGAGCAACCACGAATAATTTGAGAGAGAGACATGGGTCAAATTTATATATATATATATAAGGGAAAGTTAATTTGAGAACACCTATATTTCGTGCGAACCGTGAGAACGGCATCTAAAACCATTCGAATTCAAAATTTCTTTTTACACTTGTCTTTATTACTAAAATACAATCTAAAAAACACAATTTACGCGTAAAAATTCAAACGTATACGGAAATAATTTGTTTTTACACATGTGTACATTTGCTGTTTATACATGTGTAAACTGTTTCATTTACACATGTGTAAAAAGTTAATTTAAAAGTGTTTTTGCAAGAAAAGATGAATTATTTAGAAAGAAAATTCATTTATTAATGTTGTATTTTGATTATAATGGGGTTTGTATTAAAAAATTGATTTTGATTGATATTTTTACTTGTTCTCACGGTTCTCACAATATTTAGCGTTCTCAAGATAACCCTCCCCTATATATATATATATATATATATATATATATATATATATATATATATATATATTTGTATAATCAGTTTTGATTTTAAAATTTGAATTTGAATTTCAATTTCAATTTGGAGCTTAAATCTGGAGTAACAGTTGTATAAGAGGTTTTGATTTTGAAATTGGTATTTGAAACGTGTTAATGCAAGTGGCATTATTTAATTTAATTAATTTATATAAAGCACAACATCTGTTAATGCAAGTGACATATTTTTGTGAATATTTTAATCAGAATAATGACATCACATTTATTATCAGCAAGGCAATGTTAGCCTATCTATATGGCTGCCATATCAACTTTTCTAAGCATTTCTTATGCCACTCACGACTCTTCTATTATAGTAAGGATAGATTACACATCACTTGTAATGCTCTTGTTCTTACGTAATGTATGTATATAATAAATTTCAAAAAGTTTATCATCTATTTAACCCATATTTTTGTGTCACAAACAAATACAAATTGCAAAAAATATTAATGTCCACAATTGAGTTTACATTTAAATACTCAAAGCATGATTATTTAATATTTCTTGCTAACTCAATAAGGTATTTAGGAGCTGAATCAAGGGATTTGGAACTTGATCTTTCAAGTTTGGTGACTTTAAGTATCATGGTTGCTGCGTTATTTTTAGTCTTCTTGGAAGTCATTGGGACATAAAAGGCCGTTTGGATGAGTTTGATGGCATGAGTAAATTACAATCCTACCCTTAGTGCTTAATAAATATTGAGTGATGTGGTTCAATCTATGCCATTGGATGAGTTTGCTAAAGTTTCCTCAAAATTCAATATTTTTTATTGATACTTGGCCTATATCTATACCATATTATAAAGCATATTAGAAGGACTAATTAGTCATTTCACCAAATTTTCAATATAATGTAGAGACTTTCTTTTATTATATATATATAGAGGGACAAGATCGTGTACATAGGGTGTTTTGTGTGAGAAGATAAGAAAGTTTTATGACCATTAGATAACTTTAATCAAGGGTGCGGATTGATTGGATGACATTTCTGTAATTAGTGGTATATTTTTATTAATTGATTAGACCATTTAGGGGTATTATAGTAAAATACGCATTCTAAATAAATGACCTCATTAAAACCATTTATATACATAAAGTCATTTCTTAACCCTCTCACCTCTCTCCTTTCTCAACTCATTACTTGCATATGTGTTCGATGTGTTGACACATATGTTTGTTGTCCGCTATTTGATGTTTTGAATATAAAACACTATAAGGTGCATAGTGTTCTTGTGTAATATGTTGTTTCTGTGTTGGATGTGTTGAATATAAAACACATATGTTTGTTGTTTGATGTTTGATGTTTTGAATATAAAAACTAAGGTTCAATGTGTTTTGTATAACATGTTATTTCTATGTTTGACGTATTAAATATAAAACACACATGTTTGTCGTTGGATATTTGAATATAAAACACATCACAAAGAATTACGAGTATAGCTTCCAACCTTGAATGCAAAACACACTAGAAAGAATTTACAAAAAACGTGACACATTCTGGTGATAGTTATATATATCTTATAAATGTACGACACTTCTACAGTATCGTACAACCATCATAACACAAAGTACAACATCTAATGCCTGTCCACGTATCTGCTCTCTTTTTTGTTTACCTAACTATGTCTCTTCATTCATACGTCACCTCCTGCTTGGTCAGAACACTAAATCAATAACCCTCAACAAACCGTCTTCAACAGCAACCTCTCGCAAGCCACACCCTGCTACCTCACCTTTGCTAATCCACGGTTGTGTCACTTGAACCTAATGATGTAAAAGAAAGTGTAGCGGAAAATTACAGAGACAAGGAGACGGAACCGGCGGGTTCCTCGACCACTGTGTAAGGCGGTGCTATGTCTACACCTCCGGCTCCGCCGCTCTATGCTAGCTAATAAGCTACCGGTGACAGTACTCGCAAGCCAGAACCTCACTTGAAGCCAACGATGTAAAAGAAAGGGACACAGGTCTGGACACCCAATTTCTGACAGGAAAAAGTTGTCATTGTGACACCCAGCATGTTTGGGTTAACATTTTATAAACACATAAGTCTACCTTAGCGAAAAACGTTTATTAAACATACTTGACGGGGTTAGTAGAGTCGGAACACAGTCCGTATTGTCCAGTCCAGGGTCCAATGATTCGGGAGATCATTGGGATTAGTCACACACACACACACACACGATACGAGTCCCGTTGTTGGTGAATTACATAAACTAATTAAGTGTATGTGTAGACTAATTGTTGTATGGTGGATTATATGCTTAGATGTGTTTAAATGATATATAGATAATCATCCATGCTTGAATATGTTAAACATAGACTAAGGTTGCATGCTCGTATGTTAGGGTGCGTTAAAATGCGTTAAACACGACAAATTGGAAAACTAGAAAAACTTGAGTCCTGGTTCGACCAATCGAATGGGCGAACCTGGACAATACTCCTCGTTCGACCCTTGTAAAAGGGGCGAACCTGGGATATGGAATTTAAAGAATTTCATTCGACCAAGTCAGGGTACGTTCGACCCTGTGAAAGGGTCGAAGGAGGGTACATTCGCCCAGGTAAAAGGGGCGAATGTGGACATAGTATAAATACCACACTTTGTCATTTTTCACCATTTCACAAACCCTAAACGCCTCAAAACACTCTCTAGCAACTTTAAACATTGGGGAAGGAGTTTTTGCCCTTGTTTTCTATAATCTAACCTACAAACATCTTCTACACAAAGATCTAAGGTGTGTTCTTCATTCTAAATCATTTTTAAAGCATTTCAATTCGTTTTCATTAAACCCCAAGAGTCCAGATCTGATTCAAACATGTTTTCATGAATAAAAACCTTCCTAATATCTTTCTAAACAAAACCTATTCATAAACAATGAGTTTTCATACAAAATAACATGTGTTAATGGTGTTTTATGTGATGTTATGCATTGTTTGATGATTGATTGCAGTATAGATGTTATGACAATGATCTAGGACTGTTATTGATGATGATTTATGATTGAGATAGGTTACAATTGATCATTGATGATGTTATGTTCATTTTGGGGATTTTGGGTTAGATCTAGGGCTTGTTCATGATGATAGTGATAAGGATATGATTGGGGGGGGGGGGGGTTTATTGTTCATGATAATCTGAGTATATTAAGTTGATTATTGATTGATTTCATAAAGTTTCCTAATTGGGTAAAGATTGCATGCGTTTGATGTGACATCTCCATAATTTGCTATTTCGGGTAACTTGTAAAACGGACGGATTTCGGAATAAAATTGGTTCGAACGGGCGAACGTGGGAAAAACGGGCGAACGTGGCTCAAACGGGCGAACGTGGAACAAAATGTGGGAAAACGGGCGAACGTGGCTCAAACGGGCGAACGTGGAAATGGGAAAACCACATTCGACCATCTGATGTCCGGAATGAGATTTTTGATGCAAACTAAGTGTTTTATGCTTGAAACTTATGTGTTAAACTTATGTGCATGACTAATTGATGTAATGGGTCACCAACGGGATGTCGGGTCGGTCTGGGATGTCCGGTTAACGTTTAAACACACTTTTTAACACACGTAGTCAAGATCTGGACAATCGGGGACTAGTTAGCCTTCGGGTTAGTAGTCATCACACTTATGTAAACTCATTGATAGGTTGTCATTAGTTGGGATTATCATACACGTGTTGGAATTCTAGTTATCAGAAGACGCACTCTAAGGTGAGTTTCACGGCCCCACTCTTTTACTGGTTTTACATTTTCGGGGGAGAAAACATGCTGTGTTCTTTAAACGTGTTTCAACTATGTTTTCATAAAAGGCGTTTCAACTAAGTTTTCATGAAAGGTGTGTCAACTACGTTTTGGTATTCATGAATTCATTGGGTTTTGGAGTATTCATTATGTTTTCATGTATTCATTATGTTTTAGAGTATCCATTATATTACTATGCGATCTTTGGAAGTCCCGGGGAGAACCATGAATGTGCGGGGATGCACAACGGGGGAAATGTGGATAGCGCTATTTGGGCTTGACCCGCCCCACTCGTCGACTGGAGGTCGGACGGGTGCATATTGTCTCTTAGGTATTCAGTATTCAGTATGCAGTATTCAGTATTCAGTATTCATTCGGGCACGTATTCAGTATTCACAGTATACGAGTCCAGTAATGGTTTTCCAATCGCAGTAGTAACAGGTATTCATATGATTTGCATGCATGTGGTCTGGATTGATCACGGGTATTCATTTGGGAGTTAGTGTTCATTGGAGTCGGTATTCATTAAAAACCTGTGAACTCACCGGCATTATTTGCTGACGTTTTTAGCATGTTTGTCTCAGGTCGCTAAGGTAGCAGCTGTCGATAGGCGCACGGAGTCTCACGGCGTCTAGGATTCATGTGCATCTCATTTAGTATTTTCAGACTTTCGTACTTTTGATTTCGTGTTGTAATAAAGTTTTACGCTTCCGCAGCGATGGATCGTTTATGAAAACTTAATGGTTTGCTTATGTCATTTTTTTTATGTATCATATAGATGTCGTTTATTGTGACCGTTGACTTGGATCCTCGTGTGTCACGCGCCTCGCGGTAAAACCCCGCATGTGGAAATTTGAGGGTGTGACAGATTGGTATCAGAGCCAATGGTTATAGTGAACTAGGACTGCATGTAGAGTCTAGTCTATAGCCGAGTATCACACACGTTAGACGGTCACACATAGTTACGAGTCGTGTCATTTGGTAAACATACTAATCTTGTCGGGGTGTCAGTGTCCTCATCACACAGTATCACATTATCCATCTTTTGTTATTCCTACCTTGGATCTATCTTCTTCTTCGGGTTTGAAGATGAAGGGGCTTATCGCTTATACTTGGCAGTAGTGTACATTGGGGTGGCTTCGGCGCATTCTTGAGATCTTTCCGGGTTTTGGATATCTCCCCTCTATGCTCTAATGTACATACTTGCCTGCACACACACTATCATGCACTAGTACTTGTCATAGTACACTCCTGAGTGACTGTTCACTTTGGGATCTTCGTGCGATAACAGTTTCTTTTAGGAATGTGGGTATCGGGTGATTTGAAGTTCTAGCTAGGAGCACGCCTAGAGGACCATGTAGAGCGATTTGTTATTTCGGGTGCACACGAAATCATAAATCGAAATGCATGAAAATCTTGGTGGACTTCGTGTTCGGACTAATGGTCATGCTGGAACCACGTTCTGAATTCGTTTGGTCACTTGTAGCTCGATCTGTTGGTGATTTTGAGTGTCTTGTCTCATGTTTGGCAGAACATGTCTGGTCGCGCTGGTGGACGTGCTGGTGGACGCCGTGGTGGCGGCGGGGGTCGCAATGGCGGTGGACGAGGTGGTGGGAACATCACCATGACTCAGGCGGAGTTGGAGAACATGTTGCAGCAGCAGTTGAACGTTGTGTTGGCTGCTTTCCAGGCTGCTCAGCAGACCCTGGGAAATACTAATCAGGTGCAGTCTGGGTGCACCTACAAGAAGTTTATGGACTGTAAGCCCCATTTCTTCAATGGGACTGAACGGGCAGTGGGTCTGCTCCGGTGGTTAGAGAAGATCGAGTCGGTGTTTGCTATGTGTAACTGTCCTGACGCTGATTGTGACACCTGGCAAATTCGGGTTAACAACGTTGTCTAGATGAAAGTCTACCTTAGCGAGTCACGTGTATATTGTACTTAACTGGGTTAGTTAAGTCGGGTTATGGTTCGGGAACTATTGGTTAGTCTAGAAGATCATTGGGTGTTGGTCTAGAGGTTCGGTAGATGTCAGTCCTTAACCAAGTGTACAAACGGTGACGATTTGTAGGATCGTCAGGGCATACGGAACGTACGAGTCTCGAGTCCCGGGAATTGGTGAACGAGTGTAAATATGTGTATTTACTTGTGTTATGTGTTTACATTCATTATGTGACTTGTCGGTACATGAATATGCATTAACATATGTTAAAACGGGGTTTAACGCGCAAAACACACCAACATAGGGGCTATAGGCGATTAGGCTTGGGGGATAGCCTAATCGCATGACTTTGGGGCGAGTAGGAGGATCCCTACAGGCGAATAGGGCTAATCGCATGAACAGTCATGCGATTAGGCACCCTACTCGCGTATAAACCTGCACAATCGCATGGAACGGGCTGGACGACTAGAAACGCCTATAAATACAACACTTAAACTCCTAAACTCAATTAGACAAACCCTAGTCGTCCCATAACCGCCCCAAACACTTAAACAACCTCTGGAAGGCGATTTTGATCAAAAACACAAGGTTTCAAGGTCTAACCATCAATCTTTTACAATTCCAAGGTTTGATTCTCATCCATAACACTTTGTAAATGTTTTTAATCAATCCCTAATGGTCCAGACCTGTTCATAAACGAAAAAGCTTTCTGAAAATCGTCAATAAGAGTTGTTAATCGGATTATAATTAATACACATGCGTTATGGGTATGTATGATTAGAAAGATAGGATTTTTATGAATCTTGATGATGTTTTGATGTGTTATCATGCTAGGTCAGAATTAATATTGTTAGTATGATGATAGAAATCTCAGTAATTGGATAATAGGGTTATGATTACATGCGTTAATTGAATGTTGCATGCTATGTGTATGTGTTTGGATTGCTTTGGTTGCATGCAGGACTGATTTTACGAGAATGAACGAAGGGTTTTGGGTTAAACATGTTTAGGATAGTGTTTGGGATGATATTGGGTAGTTACACACGCTCTGGATCTGATTTGGAGCGTTAAACGCGCGAAAAACCGGAACAGCAAGGCTACAGGCGAGTAGCCTTGCTAATCGCATGTAACAGGGGCGAGTAGGCCCCCACTCGCATGCCATAGGGGCGATTAGGCCCCACTCGCGTGACATGGGGGCGAGTAGCCCTAATCGCCTGACTTAAGGGGCGATTAGCCCCACTCGCGTGACATGACATGCGATTAGCCTCCCTAATCGCATGTATTGCTGCTGTAAGTGTAAATTAGCATCCCGAGACCCGATTTAACATGTAGTAACATGCTAGGAACCCCGTAACATGTCTAATAACTTGGTAACATATATTTGGATGCATTTCGGTGATACGTGAACTATGTGCTATAACTTGTTGAACGTTAACGTGTGTTAAGTGTACTTGCGTTATTGTATGTTTTGGAACGTAAACATAACACGGGGAGTCTCGGGTCACCAATGGGATGTCGAGTCTTGTACTTTGGGTCGGTTAAACAGTCACGGTGTTTTCAAACAAACTTGGTTATGGTCTGGACATCTAGGGACTAATTAACCTGCGGGTTATTAGTCTAAGTACTTGTAACTGTCGTATGTTAGGTCGCCACTGTACGGGACTAACATAGCAGCTGAGTTTACTCGGGATTAGGAGTAAAGCAACTTAAGGTGAGTTTACGGCCCCTCTTTTAAACTGGTTTCACATTTTCGGGGGAGAAAACATGTGTTAAAACGATTATTTGGTAACTACTGTCATACTATGGGTTTCTATTGTGTACTACACGATCTTTGGAAGTCCCGGGGGGAACCATGAATGTGCGGGTTTGCACAACGGGGAAATGTGAATAGCGCTATTGGGAGTGACCAACCCCGCTCGTCGGCTTGGAGGGCCGGGCGAGTGCATATTGTCTCAAACAGGAACAACAGGAACATTTGGAACTATTCGGGCACAAAACTGGTATTCGAGTTAGTAATGGTTTTCCAATCGTGGTAGTAACAAAACGTACGCCTAGCTAGCGTATACTGGTTTTCTATTTGTTATAGTATGGACAGGTGAACTTGGTTCTTGAACTGCAAACCTGTAAACTCACCAGCATTTTTGTGCTGACGTAAACTTTTACATGTTTTCTCAGGTCGCTAAGGTAGCACAATGGAACTAGGGCGCACGCGTCTGCACGGCGTCTAGATAGAGTTGCATGATTTCATAAACATTGAACTTTGGTTATTTATGTTGAACTTAATTTTGAACAAGCTTCCGCTGTAAACGGGATTTTAAAACTATGTTTTGGTATTGCATTAATTTCATTTAGACCTGTTTATTGTGATCGTTGGTTTGGATCCTGGTTTGTCATGCGCCTCGCGGTAAAACTCCGCAAGTGGATTTTGAGGGTGTGACAGATTGGTATCAGAGCCAATGGTTATAGTGAACTAGGACTGCATGTAGAGTCTAGTCTATAGCCGAGTCGCACACACTAGACGATCACACGGTACTAAACGTTATAGTGGTTTATGGTCTTGTCGGGGTGTCTCTAAATCGTTGGTCTTTCTACGTTACATCATCCGTTCTATCTTAGGTTGGGTTACTCGTTATCTAGGCAGTGTGGTCTATTGGGGTAACTCGTGTGCTCTTGAGATTTGTCCAAGGCTCGGACATCTCCCTTTCGCACTCCAATAGAAGCACTTGTTATGAACTACCGTAGTATTACGGTGTGTAGCTAAGAGTCTATGTTCGGTGATTTGAACTTTGAACTAAGAGAACACTTGGAGGACCATGTAGAGCGTTTTATCATTTTGGGTGCACACAAAATCATAAAACGAAATGCATGGAAGCCCTAGTGAGCTCTGGGTTAGAAGGGATAGTCCTGGATTGGATCTAGCTTTGATCTTGTGAACATTAGTGGTTATCTTTAACTGCGAAACTAAATTTTCTCGTTCTTTCTGCCAGAATCATGTCTGGAGTGCGTGGAGGACGAGGAGGTGGACGCGGTGGTGGACGCGGTGGTGGTCGTGGTGGTGCTGGTGGTCGTGGTGGAGGTATTAACCTGTCACAGGCTGATCTGAACAACTTGCTCCAGGCTGCCTTTCAGTTAGGGCACAACGGTGGTGGTAAGTTGTTTTATCCGTTTTCTTTGCCTCATTGGTAAACCTTGTGTACGTTATTCGTGGTTTCTCATACGTTTCATTTCAGGTGGTCCTGTTGACCCACCCCCACCCATGTGCACCTATAAGATGTTCCGGGACTGCAAGCCCCAGGAATTCTCTGGCACCGAGGGTGCGGTCAGTTTGCTTAGGTGGTTGGAGAAAGTGGAGTCGGTATTCCTGATGTGTAACTGTCTCCCAGAAGATCGGGTGAAGTATTCGGCTGCGTTATTTCAAGACGTGGCATTGACTTGGTGGAATGGTATCACCCAGAACATGGGAATTGGGGAGGCATATGCTATGCCATGGGAGAACTTTGTGCAGTTGCTGAAGCGGGAGTATTGCCCGAGGGAAGAGGTACAGAAGCTGGAGCATGAGGTGTGGAACCTCAAGATGACTGGGTCGGAAATCGAGAAGTATACGGTTAGGAGGAATGAGTTGGCAGTGCTATGTCCCGATTTGCACGTGCCAGAGTATCGTAAGATTGAACATTATGTCTCAGGGTTGGTGCCGGAAATTGCGGGGTTAGTGGCTTCTGGGAATCATCCTACTTATGCGGAGGTAGTTCGATCTGCACATAGGATGACTAATTTAAAGGTGAATGAAGGGATTTTGCCGGCGAAAGGTTCGACTACTAAGACTCCAGAGAACAATAAGCGCAAGTGGGAAAACGACGGGAAAGGGTCTGGGTCTGCACAGCAGGGTAAAAAGTTTGATAATGGGGGTTCATCGTCTTCGGGTAATAAGCAGGGTGGTTATGCAGGAAAACTGCCCAAATGCAACAAGTGTGGACGCCATCACCAAGGGAACTGCGACAGTAACCGTTGTCACCGCTGCCAGCGAACAGGCCACTATGCTAAAGATTGTCGGGTTACCCTTCCATCGACTCAGGCTCCGACCAACAGTTCAGCTCCGACTACTCAGGGTACTACAGGGAAACAAGGGTGCTACAACTGCGGTGACACTGGGCATTACAAGAAGGATTGCCCAAAACTGAAACAGGGTGGAAACAACGGGAATGGTAACAACGGGGGCGGCGGCAGAAATGCACGTGCCTTCGTCATTGGAGCTGCTGAGGCTAGGCAGGACCCTGATACAGTCACCGGTACGTTTCTTCTCAATAATCATTCTGTTAGCGTGTTATTTGATTCTGGTGCCGACAAGAGTTTTGTATCCATGGGTGTTAGTCGACTGCTAGATGTAGTATCTGTACCATTAGAGACCAAGTATATTATTGAGTTGGCTGACGGTAAAACGATTGAAGCTACTAGTGTTCTTCGGGAGTGTCAGTTAGAGTTGTCGGGTTTATCGTTCCCCATCGACCTTATGCCGGTACCTTTGGGTAGTTTTGACGTTGTGGTAGGAATGGATTGGTTATCTTTGTATCGCGCGGAGATCGTCTGTTACGATAAGGTTATTCGGATTCCTCTCCCTGATGGAGAATTTCTTTCTGTGTACGGTATCAAGGGTGGTGTTTCGCTAAACATCATCTCTAGTATGAAAGCCCTTAAGTGTCTTCGAAAGGGTTATCCAGCCGTTTTGGCGCTCTTATCTGTTTCCACTAGTGATGAGAAGAAGATTGACGACATTCCGGTGGTACGCGAGTTTTCTGATGTTTTTCCCGATGATTTATCTGGTCTTCCTCCTCATCGTCAAGTCGAGTTCGGCATTGATCTTGTACCAGGGGCTGCTCCTATTGCTCGGGCCCCCTACCGTCTTGCACCTCCCGAGATGCAGGAATTGTCTAGCCAGTTACAGGAACTCTTGGACAAGGGTTTCATCCGACCAAGTTCTTCCCCTTGGGGAGCCCCGATTTTGTTTGTCAAGAAGAAGGATGGGAGTTTCCGATTGTGTGTAGACTACAGAGAGCTGAACAAGTTGACCATCAAGAATCGTTATCCTCTTCCACGTATCGATGATCTGTTCGACCAGCTCCAGGGTTCTAGTTATTATTCCAAGATCGATTTGAGATCCGGTTATCACCAGCTGCGCGTCAGGGAGGCTGACGTTGCAAAGACTGCTTTTCGAACACGTTATGGCCATTTCGAATTCTTGGTCATGCCTTTCGGTCTCACGAACGCACCGGCGGTTTTCATGGACTTGATGAACCGCGTCTGTAAACCGTATCTGGACAAGTTTGTCATTGTGTTTATCGATGACATTCTGATCTACTCCAAGAACGAGACCGAACACGGGGAACATCTGCGGTTAGTTTTGGAACTCTTGCGACGGGAACAGCTTTACGCCAAGTTCTCAAAGTGTGACTTTTGGTTACGCGAAGTTCAATTCCTAGGACATGTGGTTAATGAACTAGGGATTCATGTCGATCCAGCTAAGATCGAAGCTATCAAGGACTGGGGAGCACCAAAGACGCCAACTGAGGTGCGGCAATTCCTAGGCCTTGCGGGCTACTACCGTCGTTTCATTCAGGGGTTCTCGAAGATTGCTCAACCCTCACCACTCTCACCCAGAAGGATAGGAAGTTCGACTGGGGTGAATCACAAGAGTCCGCGTTTGAAGAACTGAAGTCTAAACTGTGTTCTGCTCCTATTCTGTCTTTACCTGAGGGTCCTGATGATTTTGTCGTTTACTGTGATGCTTCCATTCATGGACTCGGTTGCGTGTTGATGCAACGCGAGAAAGTGATTGCGTATGCTTCTCGTCAACTCAAAGTGCACGAGAAGAACTACACAACTCATGACTTGGAGTTGGGTGCCGTGGTATTCGCGTTGAAAATTTGGAGACATTACTTGTACGGTACCAAATGCACCATCTACACCGATCACAAGAGTCTCCAACACATTTTCGACCAACAACACTTGAACATACGGCAGCGCCGTTGGATCGAACTTTTGAACGACTATGATTGTGCTATTAAGTACCATCCTGGCAAGGCGAATGTTGTAGCAGACGCCTTGAGCAGGAAGGAATCTTCTAAACCTCGTCGCGTTCGGGCATTGCAGCTCACTATCCATTCGTCGTTACCTGATCAACTCCGTTCTGCCCAATTGGAAGCTTTGAAGGAGGAAAACCTTAAAGCTGAAACCATGCACGGTGCCGACAAGCACCTAGAGCGAAGGCCTGATGGCCTGCACTATTTCGCAGAACGCATATGGGTTCCTTTATTCGGGGGACTACGGGGGCTTGTTCTTGATGAGGCTCATAAGTCCCGGTATTCTATTCATCCTGGCTCGGATAAAATGTATCAAGATCTGAAGGTGCTTTACTGGTGGCCAAACATGAGGTCAGACATAGCCTCATACGTGAGCAAATGCTTGACCTGTGCTAAGGTCAAGGTGGAATACCAGAAACCGTCGGGTCTCCTGCAACAACCTGAAATTCCGGAATGGAAATGGGAACGGATTACTATGGATTTTGTCACACAACTTCCTAAGTCACCAAGCGGGAACGACAAGATATGGGTGATTGTCGATCGGTTAACAAAATCAGCCCATTTTCTTGCTATTAAGGAGACCGACACTATGGATCGTTTGGCTCGTCTTTACTTGAAAGAAGTTGTTTCTAAGCACGGGGTGCCAGTTTCTATAATCTCGGATCGCGATTCTCGCTTTACTTCTCACTTCTGGAAGTCTTTGCACAAGGCTTTGGGTACCCAACTAGACATGAGTACGGCTTACCATCCACAGACTGACGGTCAGAGTGAGCGTACGATTCAAACTTTAGAAGACATGCTGCGGCATGTGTGATCGATTTTGGCAAGGGTTGGGAAGCTCATCTGCCGTTGGTAGAATTCTCGTACAACAACAGTTATCACACGAGCATCAAGGCTGCTCCGTTCGAGGCACTGTACGGACGGAAATGCCGCTCTCCTCTTTGTTGGGCTGAAGTGGGTGAGAGTCAACTCACTGGGCCTGAACTAGTGTACGAAACTTCGGAAAAGATCGTACAGATTCGTAATCGATTGGCGGCGGCACGTGACCGGCAAAAGAGTTATGCTGATCAGCGTCGCAAACCACTGGAGTTCCAAGTCAATGACAAGGTACTTCTAAAAGTCTCACCGTGGAAGGGCGTCATACGCTTTGGGAAGCGTGGCAAACTCAATCCACGATATGTCGGCCCATTTACGATCCTGGAACGGATTGGGCCGGTGGCATATCGACTTGATCTACCGACGGAGCTCGGTAACGTACATAACGTCTTTCACGTGTCAAACTTGAAGAAGTGTCTGGCTGACGAGTCTCTCATCGTTCCACTAGAAGAGATCAAGGTTGATGATCGTCTTCGGATTGTGGAAGAACCTGTGGAGATCCTTGATTACAAGATTCGTAGCCTACGTCACAGCAAAATTCGTATCGTTAAGGTTCGGTGGAACTCGAACCGGGGACCGGAATATACATGGGAACGGGAGGATCAGATGAAGTCTAAGTATCCTCATCTCTTCCCTAAGGAAGCGTTCGAGTCGAGGCATGTCTCTTCGGCAGCTGAATGAATCTCGGGTCGAGATTCCTTTTAACGTGGGGATGATGTGACAACTCGGGTAAATCTCTCTCTTGGTTTCTATCTTTTGTTTTGTTCCTTCGTTATTTCTTTTGTTCTTTCTGTACTGTACAAATTTTCGGGACGAAAATTCTTTTAACGTGGGGATGATGTGACACCTGGCAAATTCGGGTTAACAACGTTGTCTAGATGAAAGTCTACCTTAGCGAGTCACGTGTATATTGTACTTAACTGGGTTAGTTAAGTCGGGTTATGGTTCGGGAACTATTGGTTAGTCTAGAAGATCATTGGGTGTTGGTCTAGAGGTTCGGTAGATGTCAGTCCTTAACCAAGTGTACAAACGGTGACGATTTGTAGGATCGTCAGGGCATACGGAACGTACGAGTCTCGAGTCCCGGGAATTGGTGAACGAGTGTAAATATGTGTATTTACTTGTGTTATGTGTTTACATTCATTATGTGACTTGTCGGTACATGAATATGCATTAACATATGTTAAAACGGGGTTTAACGCGCAAAACACACCAACATAGGGGCTATAGGCGATTAGGCTTGGGGATAGCCTAATCGCATGACTTTGGGGCGAGTAGGAGGATCCCTACAGGCGAATAGGGCTAATCGCATGAACAGTCATGCGATTAGGCACCCTACTCGCGTATAAACCTGCACAATCGCATGGAACGGCTGGACGACTAGAAACGCCTATAAATACAACACTTAAACTCCTAAACTCAATTAGACAAACCCAAGTCGTCCCATAACCGCCCCAAACACTTAAACAACCTCTGGAAGGCGATTTTGATCAAAAACACAAGGTTTCAAGGTCTAACCATCAATCTTTTACAATTCCAAGGTTTGATTCTCATCCATAACACTTTGTAAATGTTTTTAATCAATCCCTAATGGTCCAGACCTGTTCATAAACGAAAAAGCTTTCTGAAAATCGTCAATAAGAGTTGTTAATCGGATTATAATTAATACACATGCGTTATGGGTATGTATGATTAGAAAGATAGGATTTTTATGAATCTTGATGATGTTTTGATGTGTTATCATGCTAGGTCAGAATTAATATTGTTAGTATGATGATAGAAATCTCAGTAATTGGATAATAGGGTTATGATTACATGCGTTAATTGAATGTTGCATGCTATGTGTATGTGTTTGGATTGCTTTGGTTGCATGCAGGACTGATTTTACGAGAATGAACGAAGGGTTTTGGGTTAAACATGTTTAGGATAGTGTTTGGGATGATATTGGGTAGTTACACACGCTCTGGATCTGATTTGGAGCGTTAAACGCGCGAAAAACCGGAACAGCAAGGCTACAGGCGAGTAGCCTTGCTAATCGCATGTAACAGGGGCGAGTAGGCCCCCACTCGCATGCCATAGGGGCGATTAGGCCCCACTCGCGTGACATGGGGGCGAGTAGCCCTAATCGCCTGACTTAAGGGGCGATTAGCCCCACTCGCGTGACATGACATGCGATTAGCCTCCCTAATCGCATGTATTGCTGCTGTAAGTGTAAATTAGCATCCGAGACCCGATTTAACATGTAGTAACATGCTAGGAACCCCGTAACATGTCTAATAACTTGGTAACATATATTTGGATGCATTTCGGTGATACGTGAACTATGTGCTATAACTTGTTGAACGTTTAACGTGTGTTAAGTGTACTTGCGTTATTGTATGTTTTGGAACGTAAACATAACACGGGGAGTCTCGGGTCACCAATGGGATGTCGAGTCTTGTACTTTGGGTCGGTTAAACAGTCACGGTGTTTTCAAACAAACTTGGTTATGGTCTGGACATCTAGGGACTAATTAACCTGCGGGTTATTAGTCTAAGTACTTGTAACTGTCGTATGTTAGGTCGCCACTGTACGGGACTAACATAGCAGCTGAGTTTACTCGGGATTAGGAGTAAAGCAACTTAAGGTGAGTTTACGGCCCCTCTTTTAAAACTGGTTTCACATTTTCGGGGGAGAAAACATGTGTTAAAACGATTATTTGGTAACTACTGTCATACTATGGGTTTCTATTGTGTACTACACGATCTTTGGAAGTCCCGGGGGAACCATGAATGTGCGGGTTTGCACAACGGGGAAATGTGAATAGCGCTATTGGGAGTGACCAACCCCGCTCGTCGGCTTGGAGGGCCGGGCGAGTGCATATTGTCTCAAACAGGAACAACAGGAACATTTGGAACTATTCGGGCACAAAACTGGTATTCGAGTTAGTAATGGTTTTCCAATCGTGGTAGTAACAAAACGTACGCCTAGCTAGCGTATACTGGTTTTCTATTTGTTATAGTATGGACAGGTGAACTTGGTTCTTGAACTGCAAACCTGTAAACTCACCAGCATTTTTGTGCTGACGTAAACTTTTACATGTTTTCTCAGGTCGCTAAGGTAGCACAATGGAACTAGGGCGCACGCGTCTGCACGGCGTCTAGATAGAGTTGCATGATTTCATAAACATTGAACTTTGGTTATTTATGTTGAACTTAATTTTGAACAAGCTTCCGCTGTAAACGGGATTTTAAAACTATGTTTTGGTATTGCATTAATTTCATTTAGACCTGTTTATTGTGATCGTTGGTTTGGATCCTGGTTTGTCATGCGCCTCGCGGTAAAACTCCGCAAGTGGATTTTGAGGGTGTGACACTGATCGTGTCAAGTATGCTTCTGCTACTCTAGAGGGACACGCCTTGACCTGGTGGAACTCCACCACTGCAAACCTTGGCCTGGGTGAGGCCAATGCTATGCCGTGGTCCGAGTTCGTTCAGATGTTGCGAGCGGAGTATTGCCCGAGGGACGAGATTATGAAGTTGGAGCATGAGTTCTGGAATCTGAAGATGGTTGGGTCGGAGATCGAGGAGTTTACTGCTAGGCACAACGAGTTGGCTGTGATGTGCCCCGGTTTGGCTACACGGAGTACCGGAGGATTGAGCACTACGTTGTTGGGTTAGTGCCGGAGATTGCTGGGCTTGTTGCCGCTGCTGATCACACTACTATGTTGGCCACTGTTCGGGCAGCTCACAAGCTGACCAACATGAAGGTTGCTGATGGTGTTCTACCTCCGAGGGGTGCTGCTGTGAAGGCCCCTGCGGACAACAAGAGGAAATGGGAGAGTGCTGGAAAGAACATTGGGTCGTCTCAACAGCAGGTTAAGAGGCAGGACGTTGTGGGAGCGTCATCTGAGCAGAGGACTGGGGGTTATACTGGGAAACTCCCGAAGTGTGGTGAGTGTGGATTTCATCATACGGGTGATTGTGAGAAGTTTCGCTGTCGTCGGTGCCAGCGTTTTGGTCATCATGCTAAGGACTATAGGACCACTCTTCAGCTACAACCGGCACAGGTCACTACTGCTACTACTACTGCCACTGCTCCTCAGGGGAGGCAGGGATGTTATCACTGTGGAGAAACTGGACACTTCAAGCGGGATTGTCCTAAGCTGAAGCAAGGGACTGCAGGTGGTGCTGGGAATGAAGGTGGCGGTCGAACTACTCGTGGTCATGTCTACGTCATTGGCGCTAGGGAGAACCAGGAGGATCCTGACACTGTTACTGGTGAGTATTCTTTTCTTGATTCTCGTTATACTTGTATTCATTCTCATTCACATTGTTTGGCGATTCGTATTCATTGTGTGCATTCAGTTTGGTATTTGGTCATCGTTTTGCATTCATGGGTCTGATGTGGGTCCTCTGGAGATGCTACTTGGACGGTAACCGTGTGTCATTTATACCGATCACAGTAGTCTCTAGTAGGCCTTCGATCGGGAGGATTCATTGTTTTGTATTCACTTTGGGGAGGGCGGTTCCCCGGCATAGAGTATTCGTTGATATCATCTTTCGTTCGTGGTTATCATTTCGTTTGTGTTCTGGGAAACGTTACTTGGGTTAGGTTGACACTCATTACTGTCGAAGAGTGAATCTCGGGGCGAGATTCCTTTCAACAGGGGGATGATGTGACGACCGAGAAAATTTTTCTTTTTATCGCTTCGTTCTCTTTGACTTCGGGAAATTTTCGGGACGAAAATTCTTTCAACAGGGGGATGATGTGACACCCGGCATGTTTGGGTCAACATTTTATAAACACATAAGTCTACCTTAGCGAAAAACGTTTATTAAACATACTTGATGGGGTCAGTAGAGTCGGAACACAGTCCGTATTGTCCAGTCCAGGGTCCAATGATTCGGGAGATCATTGGGATTAGTCACACACACACACACACGATACGAGTCCCGTTGTTGGTGAATTACATAAACTAATTAAGTGTATGTGTAGACTAATTGTTGTATGGTGGATTATATGCTTAGATGTGTTTAAATGATATATAGATAATCATCCATGCTTAAATATGTTAAACATAGACTAAGGTTGCATGCTCGTATGTTAGGGTGCGTTAAAATGCGTTAAAACACGACAAATTGGAAAACTAGAAAAACTTGAGTCCTGGTTCGACCAATCGAATGGCGAACCTGGACAATACTTACCTCGTTCGACCCTTGTAAAAGGGGCGAACCTGGGATATGGAATTTAAAGAATTTCATTCGACCAAGTCAGGGTACGTTCGACCCTGTGAAAGGGTCGAAGGAGGGTACATTCGCCCAGGTAAAAGGGGCGAATGTGGACATAGTAAAAATACCACACTTTGTCATTTTTCACCATTTCACAAACCCTAAACGCCTCAAAACACTCTCTAGTAACTTTAAACATTGGGGAAGGAGTTTTTGCCCTTGTTTTCTATAATCTAAACCTAAAAACATCTTCTACACAAAGATCTAAGGTGTGTTCTTCATTCTAAATCATTTTTAAAGCATTTCAATTCGTTTTCATTAAACCCCAAGAGTCCAGATCTGATTCAAACATGTTTTCATGAATAAAAACCTTCCTAATATCTTTCTAAACAAAACCTATTCATAAACAATGAGTTTTCATACAAAAATAACATGTGTTAATGGTGTTTTTATGTGATGTTATGCATTGTTTGATGATTGATTGCTGTATAGATGTTATGACAATGATCTAGGACTGTTATTGATGATGATTTATGATTGAGATAAGGTTACAATTGATCATTGATGATGTTATGTCATTTTGGGGATTTGGTTAGATCTAGGGCTTGTTCATGATGATAGTGATAAGGATATGATTGGGGGGGGGTTTATTGTTCATGATAATCTGAGTATATTAAGTTGATTATTGATTGATTTCATAAAGTTTCCTAATTGGTAAAGATTGCATTCGTTTGATGTGACATCTCCATAATTTGCTATTTCGGGTAACTTGTAAAACGGACGGATTTCGGAATAAAATTGGTTTTGAACGGGCGAACGTGGGAAAAACGGGCGAACGTGGCTCAAAACGGGCGAACGTGGAACAAAATGTGGAAAAACGGGCGAACGTGGCTCAAACGGCGAACGTGGAAATGGGAAAACCACATTTCGACCATCTGATGTCCGGAAATGAGATTTTTGATGCAAAATAAGTGTTTTATGCTTGAAACTTATGTTTAAACTTAATGTGCATGACTAATTGATGTAATGGGTCACCAACGGGATGTCGGGTCGGTCTGGGATGTTCCGGTTAACGTTTAAACACACTTTTTAACAACTACGTAGTCAAGATCTGGACAATCGGGGACTAGTTAGCCTTCGGGTTAGTAGTCATCACACTTATGTAAACTCATTGATAGGTTGTCATTAGTTGGGATTATCATACACGTGTTGGAATTCTAGTTATCAGAAGACCACGCACTCTAAGGTGAGTTTCACGTCCCACTCTTTACACTGGTTTTAACATTTTCGGGGGAGAAAACATGCTGTGTTCTTTAAACGTGTTTCAACTATGTTTTCATAAAAGCGTTTCAACTAAGTTTTCATGAAAGGTGTGTCAACTACGTTTTGGTATTCATGAATTCATTGGTTTTGGAGTATTCATTATGTTTTCATGTATTCATTATGTTTTAGAGTATTCATTATATTACTATGCGATCTTTGGAAGTCCGGGGAGAACCATGAATGTGCGGGGATGCACAACGGGGGAAATTGTGGATAGACGCTAATTTGGGCTTGACCCGCCCCACTCGTCGACTGGAGGTCGGACGGGTGCATATTGTCTCTTAGGTATTCAGTATTCAGTATGCAGTATTCAGTATTCAGTATTCATTCGGGCACGTATTCAGTATTCACAGTATTCGAGTCCAGTAATGGTTTTCCAATCGCAGTAGTAACAGGTATTCATATGATTTGCATGCATGTGGTCTGGATTGATCATGGGTATTCATTTGGGAGTTAGTGTTCATTGGAGTCGGTATTCATTAAAAACCTGTGAACTCACCGCATTATTTGCTGACGTTTTTAGCATGTTTGTCTCAGGTCGCTAAGAGTAGCAGCTGTCGATAGGCGCACGGAGTCTCACGGCGTCTAGGATTCATGTGCATCTCATTTAGTATTTTCAGACTTTCGTACTTTTGATTTCGTGTTGTAATAAAGTTTTACGCTTCCGCAGCGATGGATCGTTTATGAAAACTTAATGGTTTGCTTATGTCATTTTTTTTATGTATCATATAGATGTCGTTTATTGTGACCGTTGACTTGGATCCTGGTGTGTCACGCACCTCGCGGTAAAACCCCGCATGTGGAAATTTGAGGGTGTGACAGTCATCATCGGAACCACCACAAACATCGGACAACACCCAACCCAGAAACAAAATATCTATCATAATCCCTCTCAAACTCTGCTGCCTATCACCGCCCCGTGTCCTCAGTGTGTGGATCTGAGCAAGTGATTGCAGTATTGTTGTTGTGTATTGTGACAGAGAAAACATGGTTGTTGATTTAAAAGAGTGAGGTATGTAAAAGTTTTGGAAATATAAAGCAGGTGCAAGGGTACTGTCCATCGTTTCTCTTTATACTATAATATAATAATATTAGGGAAGGAACTGTATGTAAACAGGTATAAAAGAAAAAGGAGTTGGGTTTTTTGATGGCAACAAAATTCAATCACCTGTTGTGCCACTTTCACTCCATGTTTCTCTCTCTCTCTACCAGCTTCTCACAACACCAGTCAAATAGCTCAGCACAGCAGGATCCGTGAGGAATAAAACGAGAACACCAGCTATCGTAATATTAGCTTCGTTTGATACCGGTTAATACGAGTAGTATAAGCGTGCATAACTAAAGTAGGCCGGTTCATGATAGAAAGCATATATGTTTATTAAACAAAGCTGATGGATATAGAGTTAACGTTAGTTATTGTATAACTTTCCATATTATCACGCAAATAAGACGACATTGGTACTTAGAAAAGCAATCATTATGACCGTAGAGCCATTAGTCGTAAGTGAATATGTGAATACAGACAACCTACTTCACATATACACTCTCAACACTAAGAAAATATATGTAAGAATATGAAGCAATGTTACCCTTTATTAGTGAAATACACTTGCCTCTCACCACTAAGCTTGGACATTTAGGCCTTCGCGTTTGGCCCATAGGGTATAAATACGTACATAATGTATGTTGGGATTTCTTTTAACGATTAACAAACATTCGAGATGTAGGCAAAGCGATTTAGGCAAACCAAACGACACCGGCCGATATGTAACTATTAAGAGGATAAAACATTAGACACAATATTAGAGCATAGATGTACTCATATAAGCATGTGATACAATATATTAGGAGATTGATTTTTTTTATGTTTATTGAATAATTGTGTATTTACTCTATTGCCTTTATAATTAAATTAAAACTTTTCCACGCAACAAGAAAACCCCCCCCCTTCTTACATATTTTGGCCTTTGTACAACAACCCTTATATATATATAGGATCCGGATATTTTGAGAATCTCGTGTGAGTTGCGAGAACTTGAAACTCATCTGGACCAATCAAAATGACACATCTTCATTTTTGTAATATTTTGATATACTTTAGTAGGGGTTAACAAAGTCATTTTATAACTATGCTGGATGGGGTATTTTAGTAATTTACAATATCAAATGATTACTCCTTATCAAGTTGTAATCTCTCTCTTTATTAATTTGATCACTGGATATTTTTTTTGTGTTCTCTCATCTTTCTCTCTCTTTCTATCTTCCTCTCTCACACAACTAATTCAAATCCAGAAACAATCGATCAAAACACACACACCTCTCTTTCTCTATCCCCTCATCTGATGAAGATAAATAAGCTCCCTCATAAAAATTTCTAGATCGAAGGGCCAAATCTGTATCAATAATGGTGGTTATTGGCTTAATAATGGGGGGAGGTGAGTAGGTGACGAACAAGATGAACAGATCTGTGGTGGTGATGGTTGTTCGCTCGTTCGATGATGGCTGTTCGTTTGATGAATATAACCCCACAAGATGAACAGATCCATCTGGTAAGATTTTTATTATTATTATTAATATTAATTATTATTATTATTATTTATGCAGCATGGGTTTTTTAATGAGTATCATTTATGCTTAAGATATATTATTATTATAATATTAATTATTATATATTATTATTATTATTATAAAAAGAAGGAGACACATTAAGATTTTAAGTCCATTTCATTTTTTTTGAATGACCAAGATGAACAAAAGCTTCTGCTAAGATTTATTATTAAGATCTATTTATGATATGTGTTATGCTCTCGAGTTATATTTAAGGAAGATCCTAGATGAAATAGTTTGAAAGACGTTGTATAACATATGAACTAGTTTTCGAATTCGTTCACAAAATGGTTTTGTTATGTGTGCAATGTTTAATGTGATTTGACCTAATCTGTTCATGTTTTTATCTGTTAACGTTAATATTCAGCCTAAATTAGTCCGTTATGATCG